>VZTY01002995.1:17113-45105 GCA_013400935.1 Turnix velox | reverse complement strand
CCCTTTTTCCTTCCCCTTCTCCTTCCTTTTCCCTTTCCTTCTTCCCTTCTCTTTTCTTTCCTTCCCTCTACATCTTGCCTACCACTGCAATGGGAGATGAGAAAAGCAGTAGCAAAGAAGCTCACCCTGCTTTTTTTTAAATGGGTGATAGTAAAAAGATGAATCTGGGTGAACAATTCATATACATGTTGAAAAACAAAGGCAAGTTTGCCATTCACTCAGCTCACACCATCAGATTTCTTTGACTTGAGAGATTTTTAAAAGCCCTTCAAGGACCTCTGTCCTACTCTTTCAGAAAATGAGAGTTATTCTAAACTTGCTGATTTAAACTGATTTTTTTTTTTTTAAGATTTTAAAATTACACTTTCAAATAATTTTATTCCTATTTCCTAGGAATATTTATTCACTCTACAGCCTGGGGGCAGGGGGAAGAAAAAAGTCATCCTCTAATTGTTATGTTCCCTCTCACGGGCTCCAAAGCCTTACTTGGTAATTCCCACTTTTATATTTGTAATTTTGTGGTTGAACCAGAATGCAAATCTTAAAGACAGATCCCTGCCTTAATTTCTCTGTCTAGTGAATCTCTTGCAGCAGTTCATTATCCTCACACTGCAACTCAGAAACTTGCAGCTCCTTTTCTAGTTTACCTTCAGACTTTCACTTGCAGCCACTGGATCTCCTGTCTTTGCTGACTAGCCCAGAAAACTTCTCCACAAAACATTCTCCCACTGTATTTTAAGATTGCTGAAGTCATGTTACAGAGATATAAGACAAAGCATAATGTTTCTGCAACCTGGATGGAGAGAGGAGAAAAAAAAGAACATGGAAATGGATAAAAAAGTAATACGGGTCTTAACTTGCCTTTGCTTTGCTCTCCTTTGTTCAGGAGGGCTCAGGATGAAGCAGAGAACATCTCAGAATCAAAATCTGAGCCTCACAAATGTTCTGCTTCACCTCCAGTGAGTGAAGAGTTAAACTCAGCCCTGGGCCTCCACTACACATTAAAGACTCAATCTGTCTACCTAATTTAGAAGCTGGGATAGTTCCCACCAGCTGAATTTACTCCCAGGAGCTGAGGTAACTTGGAAGACTGAGTCAGGTTTCTAGGTAAGCCTTGGAGTCTCTAAACACTTTGTAATGTAGGAGCAGCACTTTGACTAAGGAGCTGGTAAAACACTGCTTGCTGACCATTGCTGCCTCCCTCTGCAGCTCTGCTTAAATGTGATGAAGGGAAGAAGGAGGAGGATTCAAATGAGGATGGAAAATAGGATGAAACTTTATGACCTTTGCCTGATTCTCCTGAGCAGCACCTTTTTCTTTCCATGTGTGAATACTTGTTACACTTTGGCTTGGCTGCCAGTGATTCCTCACAGCTAAAAATCAGCAATGTGTCCCTTTTGGAAAAGTGGCAAGAGAGATTTTTTGGAAAGTCAGCATGAGATTTTGCAGGGGGGGAGAGGAAAAAGGGCACATATTGTCAAGCATCAGGAGGGCCACGAAGATGGTCAAAGGGCTGGAGCAACTGCCCTATGAAGACAGGCTGAAGGAGTTGGGGTTGTTCAGCCTGGAGAAGAGAAGGTAACTTAGAGTAACTTATCAGTACCTGAGGGGGTCCTACAGAAAGGCAGGGAAGGACTTTTAAATATGATATTGGATGGGAGGACAAGAAGCAATGGATGTAAATTGGAAGGGGGTAGATTTAGACTCGACATAAGAAAGAAATTCTTTACAATGAGGGTGGTGAAACACTGGAACAGGTTGCCCAGAGAGGTTGTGGATGCCCCCTCTCTGGAGGTGTTTAAGGCCAGGCTGGACAAGGCACTGAGCAGCCTGATCTAGTGGGAGGTGTCCCTGCCTATGGCAGGGGGGTTGGAACTTGATGATCTTTAAGGGCCCTTCCAACCCAAACTATTCTATGATTCTATGATCTGACAAAGACCTGGGACTAGTCAGTCCACCTAAAATGTGTACATACATATATCTCCTTTTCAAGCATCACATATTTTAGGTGAGATCAGTAAATCAGTTGTCAGATATGGAAGGAAATTTAAGGAGCTGTATGTAGTTTCCAGTTAGCTGGGAATGACTGGCACGACTTGGGTCACAGGAGAAGAAAATACAAAAAACAAGGGAGATTACAGGTGAGACAAGATGTGCATTGGCAAAGCTGCTTTGTTTCCTGCACTGGAACTGAACAGTGGTGAAAATGCCCTTGGACATGACAGTGAACTCCAGGCAGAGAGATGAGAAACCAGGCATTGTCAACTGGAAAGGAGCCTGCTTTCCCCATTCCTGAGTGCCAGGCTACTAGCTGTACAGAGGCACAGTTCCACATCCAACAGAGCAGCTCAGAAGAGGCTCAAAGCAATGACTTCCCACCCAGCCCCTTGTTCTTCCTGGACTGGGGCCACACCACCTTGTTGTGGTGGTGGACCTAGATTTGTTTTGACTCTAGCCTGTTGTTGCTAGCGTGACCTGAAACCTTAATGACCATTTCCTATTGAACTCAAAGTTTCCCAATATGCTGGACAGCAGGTAAACAGAAGGAAGAAAGCTTTAACAGAGAGCCCTGCCAAAGCTCTGCTGGATCATCTAGTGAGTACTGGAGGACTTGGCAGGAGAAGAATCACAGGGTTGGATCAGGGCTATTCATTTTTTGTGAACTACTCCTGACACTTCTCACACAGATGCACAGCATTCAGAGGTTTTGCCAGAGGTTCCTCTACGCAAGTTCACATCTCACTCTTTGAATGTTCATTGACACCAACCTTGAAAGGGGGGAAAAAAAAAAATTAACTTAATTGCTCTAGGGTGGAGGGGGGAAAGAGGAAAGAAAATAGTAATATTAAAAACATAACTGCAACCCACAGGAGCTGTAGAAGAGGGAAGGGTGTGCTTGAGCAAACGCTAGGGTGTCATTTGGCCAGACACTTCTACCTCCAAGGTCACCCAAGTGTTTTGACTGAATAATAAAATGTTGTGTGTCTTATCCTGAATCCTGAGAGGACTGGGAAACAGCAAGGGTGGAGGAGTAATGGGAGAGGGAGGCAAAAGGGGGGTTGTGGGAGAGCAACCCAGTCCTTATTGCTCTAAACCCTGTGGAGCCTGATCACACAAATATTTGCAAATCCTGGCAGTAGCATGTGTAACACAGAGTATGTGATCATCTTAAGACTGATCCCACATTTATTTTTCTTTACTTGCTGGATGTTGCAGCCTATCCTCACTGCCCCTGCAGGGGAGAGTAAAAAGAAGCCAGAATCACGAGTCTGAACTCTATGTCCCACAGAATTTTGCTGTTAGCATCTCAGCTTGGAAGAAAAGATGGTCTAGGGAAGGAGATGGAATTGTAAGGGGAGAACTTTACCACTGAGGTCACTATTCTTTCCCTGTGGGATTATGAGAAATGGACAGAAAGTCTACCATTCATATCTCAAAGTGAAAGAATCAAGTCAACATACTCCCAAATACTATTTTCCCTAAAAATTAAACCACCTCCCTGTCCAAAAAGTACCTTCTAATGTCCTTTGTGAGGAGAAAGTTGCATTGGGACACATTTGAATGCCACCAGCTCTCTGCCTCATAAAGACAGGCAGCAATTCCTAAGCTATAAACCAGAGAAATCTGTTATACCCTTGCCAGGATAAATAACCCAGATTCAGAGGGTTTTTAAGCTCCCATCCTACAGTATCTCCTAAAATGTGAAACTTTGAAGTTTTGTATATATTTTGTTTCCCTAATCAAGGAGGAAAAAGCTTTTTTATTGAACTTGGACTGCTAGATCCAAGTTGAAATCCCAAAGTGAAGCATGTTAACTGTGGATAGGAACTGAACAAAAGCCTGTAGGGAGATCAGAGGTTAAGCACAGGTTGCAACGTGGAGAAGTGCTCCAGTGGCTCCAGCTTTTCTGTAGCTCAAGTTGACAGCTGCCCCTGGAACTGCTTCCAGCTCACACCATAGAAAAATATGAGGATCTACTCTTTAGTGCTCTTTTAGTACAAATAAAGCAATAAGGACACACTCTGGCACAGAAAGCTTTGAAATTTTTTACTTCTACTCTGTGCCCTTGGTGTTGCTCAATGGTTTTTAATGCAGAAAAGTGGAATACTGTTTGTAAGCAAAAATGAAGAAGATAGATAGATTTAAAAGATAGATAGATAGATAGATAGATAGATAGATAGATAGATAGATAGATAGATAAAAAATAGATAAAAATAGATAGATTAAAAAATACATAAATAGAGGGGAGGCCAGCAACCCTTATAATTGAAAACAAGCCCGAATAACAAATTTAAGAGGTTTACTTTTGTGGAAAAGAGGGCAGGAATGAATGAGGGCTTTTTCCTCTTCCAATGTAATGGATGCTTCTTCTATAAATAGTCTTTAAAATATATGAATATTATTATTATGTCGTTTATCTTCTGATATACTTGTTTTACATTTCTCCCTGTGATTACATGAATCATGTAATCAAGGGCAGGAACTATCAAGTAGTTCCCCAAAAGACCATACATTTGTTTTTACCACCACTATATCATAAACAGAACAGATGAGCAAAGGGAGTTACACTGAGGTCTGTGTCAGTGGATACTGATGATTAGCACAGGCCAGCTGCTGACTGTGAGATCTGTTGCTGTCCATGTGTGGGTCACAGCCTGCGGTATGATATCTCATCTGAGACTGAAACCTGAACCAATGGACCTGAATCAAGCTTCAGTGAAAGGCTTTGTAGATGTGATCCAAAACCTCTCTTCAAGTCCATAGAAAATTCCCAAAGGTGAATGGAGTTGGACAGCAGAGTTGTTTTGTAGGTCCAAGGCATAACGAGAGCACAGGATTTTGCTCAAGTGAAAAATTCTTACACTGCCTTTGCTTGTAAGAAGAGCCAGTACAGGGTAAGCTTCATGAACTTGAACAGACCCCAATCATAGAATCATAGAATCATAGAATAGTTCAGGCTGGAAGGGACCTTAAAGATCATCGAGTTCCAACCCCCCTGCCATGGCAGGGACACCTCCCACTAGATCAGGCTGCTCAGTGCCTTGTCCAGCCTGGCCTTAAATACCTCCAGAGAGGGGGCATCCACAACCTCCCTGGGCAACCTGTTCCAGTATTTCACCACCCTCACTGTAAAGAATTTCTTTCTTATGTCTAGTCTAAATCTATCCCCCTCCAATTTATATCCATTGTTTCTAGTCCTCCCATCCGATATTATGTTAAAAATTCCTTCCCCTGCCTTTCTGTAGGACCCCCTCAGGTACTGATAAGTTACCCTGAGGTCCCCTCTGAGCCTTCTCTTCTCCAGGCTGAACAACCCCAACTCCTTCAGCCTGTCCTCATAGGGCAAATGCTTCCAGATTGCCCCATTTTCCTTGAGGGATAGGTGAGAGCTGGCAATATCTTCAGTTCTTTGTGGCTATTTGGAAAATTATCTCAATCCCACCTTAACTTCCCAATTGAAATTAAATTGTGGGAGATTCCTCTGGTCAGGGAAACAGGGGCACTGACCAACTGTCAGCTACAGTTGTGTAGACTAGGCTTTTAGGCTTTTTTTACACTGTCTGTGTAAAAATCAGGTTGCTACTCACTTGGAGTGTGCCTACTTTTATTATGAAGGCTTGGGGTGTTTGAGTCCACCATGGGGTGCAGAGGCTGGTGACCTATCTGTATTAGTAATTGACATCTCTACAGTACTGGGTCGTAGGAGAATTGTGTAAGAGGAAGGATAAATAGTCCCTGTTGCTCTTACTCAAAACAGTCATCAAAAGAAAGAGTTACTCAGAGGAACATGGGAATCAGTCTGTAGAGTTCAAGTAAGTCTGAAGTTTGATCCCCATGCAAGTAAACACTACCAACTATGGCAAGTCTTCTGGAAATCATAACAGCTTCAGGAGCAATTGTATTCTCCAGGGGATGTAGGAACTTCTTTTCTCCTGGTCTTCCACAGGAAACAGTAGCATAAAATAGCTTGTTCAAATCAGAATATGGCAGGTTTTCTGAGTTAACATCAGCAACCTCTTGAAGGCAGTTATCCTTGCTGCATAGTCTAAAGAATCCTGGATCTTCAGAAGTAAATTTGGTATTAATATCACAATTGGTTAATCATCTTATGAAATGCTTTGCAAGGAGCCACCTTACCTGGGTGCTGTTTGCTAATTATTTTCTCTTAATGATTGCTCTTGTGAAAGAGAACAGAAAGAGCAAGGAATTCCTTTCCTTCATGCTCTTCCTCACTTCCATTAGCTCACTGTCCTGCTGGAGAAACTGAAAATTGCCTGAACTGTGACCAGTTAGACAGCATCAGAATGAGCTGCTGCTTTTGGAAGAGGAGCTGCCATTTTCTGCACCATTAAAAAGACCAAGCACAATCTGAAGTTGCCTTCTAAGAGCTCATACAAAATCACATCGTTAGTTTAAGCTGCAGGTCAACATACAGGACTGTTCTATCCTTCTCTTGTTGCTTCTCTCTGGAGCCTCTGGCTCATTAGCCACATGCATTTTTTTATAAAGCCTGAACTTGCTTGCTAGAGGTCAAATACTGATGCTTTTATTCCTGCCTCAGCCCTCTTGACTGAAGAAAGAATAAATATTTGCTTAAAATTAGGCCCATTTTGGTCTGGAACTTCAGCAACAAGACAGTTTGGATGATTTGCAAAAGAGAAAAGGATCCAGCATGCCTTGCCTCCCTTCCCCCCCATCACCCTGGGTTTCCAAAAAGACTCAAAGCATTTTGCAAATTATTTGAAAATAAATATTGCTCATCCTTGAGCTGATAGTTTGGAGCACAAATGGGCTAAGGATTTATAATGGAAAGAGTGATGCAAGCTTGATGCAATGTAAGCCCTGTGATGTTACCATCCAGCAACCAGCTCCCATCCAGCCTCATTTTATTCCACAATATTCCAAGAAATGAAGACATCATCCTGGTTAATCTCTTCCTGAAGGCTTTGCATCCCAGCAGTGGTCATTATTGAGTCTAGATAGATAGTCATTAACAGATAAAGGTTTATTTTTTTTATATTCTTCAGATTCCACCTTCTCAAAAGAGCTTGGCTTTTTTCTTAGTGTGAAGGCATCTCTTTGAGATCAAGGAAGGAATGGAAAACAGAGAAGACATCTCTGAGATCAAGGAAAGACTGGAAAACAGATCTAGGAATGGGAAGGGATACCATTATGAATTTGGAGGAAGGGAAAGACAGAAAAGTTATCCATCACTCCCAGCCCTCTCTAAAGAGAGCTATCATGGCTTGCCCACAAGCCTAATAATCTCCATAATTTTGAAAGGGAAAAATCCCACAAGGGAAAGTCAGGGAATCTGGAGGTATTGAACAACCTGATCTATCAAGATAATTTGTTCCACGTTTCTGCACTTTTGACTCACTCAAAGGCTTGACTCATGAGAGCAGAATAATGCCAAGGTGTTATGGACTGGAAGTGCAGCTCCCCACAGATAGAAACTTGGCTGGGGCTGGAGGAATTACCTAAGAGGAGCAGCCCTGCACCTGAATTGAGACCTTCCCACATAATAGGTCTCCAATGTTCAGCTCCATCAGAAGCACTCCATGCCCACAGCCTCACCTCAGCTGGTAGCACGTGAGACCATGTCCTTACACGTGGATCACAGCTAGAAGGAACAGGGTGAGAATTTGCCCAGTGCCACCCTCTCCTTGCTCATCCCCACTCCATCTCACTCCACCATTGAGCCCAAAATGGTGGTTTGCCCATAGCAAGGATGGCTGAAGGCTGGGGTGAGGAATGGAAAAGAGAGGAAAGGCAATCCCAGTTTCAGGGAGCAGTGTTGCAAGTGAAATCCTGTGTCATGCACAGGCAGACACATGGCCACGCCGATGTACCAATTATCCTTTAAAAATAGCTGCGAGCAGATGTTCAGCCAGCAAGTGGCTGCATCAGATGAAGCCATTACAGCTTGCAGATGCTTGGCACGCCCCTCCAGCCAAAGATTACCTCTCCTGCTGAAGCTCTGCTGGCAGCCAGCTCTGCTTCAAGCTAAAGTCATCTGGATTAGCTCATACCACCTGGATCAGCTGCCTGAGCGGCACTGGCTGACTCTGCACTGAAGCAGATTAAGATGTGTCCACATCATCCTTTGGGTTGGTAGTGAGCAGAGCCCAGACAGAGTGAGGTCTGAAGGAGAGCATCACACCTTGCTTTGACCTACGTGGAAAGTAATTTACATGTTTTGCTTGCTCAGAAAGAAGGCTGTGTGGTGAGAAGCCAGAGCATGTAATCGGGAGCCTTTTTTTCAGCCACCAACATTCTGATTATTTCAGGGCTCTTATAAACTTCCCTCTTCTTATAGAATCATAGAATAGTTCAGGTTGGAAGGGACCTTAAAGATTATCTAGTTCCACCCCCCCTGCCATAGGTAGGGACACCTTCCACTAGACCAGGCTGCTCAGTGCCTTGTCCAGCCTGGCCTTAAACACCTCCAGAGAGCATCCACAACTTCTCTGGGCAACCTCTTCCAGGTGAGTGTTTCACCACCCTCACCATAAAAAATTTCTTTCTTATATCTAGCCTGAATCTACCCCCTTCCAATTTTCATCCATTATTTCTAGTCCTCCCATCACATATCTTATTAAAAAGTCCTACCTCTGCCTTTCTGTAGCCCCCTTCAAGTATTGAGAAGCTCCTGTGAGTTCTTTATTCTGAATAGCCGTTCTTGTGCAGGGATTTTTATTATGACTTGTGTAGTTTCAAACACAATGGCAGATTCTCTGTAAATCTGGAGTGATTAAATTACCAAAAATAGCAAGCAACCACGTTTTCAAGGAGGTTATTTGGAGTTAACCTGTGTGTGCAGAGCACATACCACAGCTGGTCCAAATCTCACTCAGCACCTTTAAATCCTTCCATAGCATCCACAGGTTGTGGATGCCTCCTCTCTGGAGGTGTTTAAGGCCAGGCTGGACAAGGCACTGAGCAACCTGGTCGAGAGGGAGGTGTCCCTCCTTATGGCAGGGGGGTTGGAACTAGATGATCTTTAAGGTCCCTTCCAACCCAAACTATTCTATGATTCTATAAATGATGTGATTAGTTTCCTTCTGATTAATCCATTCAGCTACAGAGGTTGATTAGAGAAAAAATCAAATATGATATCAGTATGGAAGCTGGGGCCAAAACATAAACTTCAACACACAAAGGAGATAGATCCTATCTGCACTGATGAATTCCCTGGGAGAGAGTGAAGGAGCTTTAGCCAAGCCTCACAGATCAGTGAGCTGCTGACATGCATCCAAGAGGCGTGAGTCTATTGACTTGTCCAGCACTATGTTTGCAAGTTTGAGCTCTTCTGTGAGATATTGGCTGCCTCAAGGAAATCTCAAGTGACTCAAGCTGTCCTTGAAGATGGATGGACGTGTAGAATAATTGCTCCAATTCAACAAATGAAACAGCATTTTGTCAAGGCATGTGACAGGGGAAGAATCAGGGTGCTAAGAAAGGAGGGAAAGAAAGTGCTTTTAATAGATCCCATGAGCCAGGGTTCCACTGGCTAGCACACCCTTAGTTGCATGGCTTCTCTCCCAGTCTGGGACTCTCTGTAACAGCTTTCCCAGTCACAGGTCTGCCTGACCCACTGATTAAAGGAGCAGAACAGTCCATTCCATCAAATACAGACTAGGAAGGAGGGAGGGCTTGGATTCACTTCAGTGAAGTCTTCTGGTTTTACCTAGAGGAAGAAAAAAACAGCAACTTCCCCGTGATGCACTTCCAGGAAACTGTGTCCATTGCAGTATTTAAGCATGAGCTCATTGGAGGAGAAAAGTTGTCCAGGCTGTGGGCACATGCTCTCTATTTTGAGCCACCCAACAGCAGAGCTGCTTGTGTAGAAGTTTCACAACTTGATTGGCTCAAGTTTGCAGAGACCTTGTTAATTAAGTAGTTACCTAATCCAGCTAGTTGTGGCTGAAGCCAGTAAGGGAGCACAGAATGGGAGAAGATGTTGTTAGGACAGGTGTGACAACTACAAGGGGAAGTGATTTTTCCCATCAGGACAGCTGCTGGCAGAAGGCACATCTGTCTGCACCATTAATCTCTGCTGATATTGTCAGTGGGGTGATGTGGGGAGAAAACAGTTCACTCCTCTGAAAGCCAGCAGATTATCTAGTGTGGCTTCTGGCACTATAGAAGTCATAATTTTTGGCCTGAAGTGTTCATGGAGAGCATCTTTACCTCTCCTTCTGAATGAGACAACAGTAAAAAATTTGGGGACTTGTATTTGAACTTTCAAGATAGTTTTGGCTTCATATAGTGTCAGATTTTTGCAATTTAAAGTAGGTTTTAGCACATATAATGAAGCCCCCCTGACTCCAGCCCTCCTGGTGATGACTGCAGAAGAGATGATCCTGTTTGAGCCACAGCAAGTAGCACTGACATGACTGTCCCAGCCCAGCTTGCTAACTTAGAAGAGCTGATTCTCTACACAATCAGTGGAGCCCAGCAAGAAAAAGAAATGAAGCTGTTTGACCTATCAGCCCAGGCATGAGCAATAAATTCACAGAGAAAGTAACAGAAACAAAGATCTTCTAAATCTGTTTTATTTTTCAACCTTAGGAAACAAAAAAAGAAGAGCCTTAGCTTAAACAGGGTTTCTCACTGACCTTTACTGTAATGGCAGGAAAATGCTCTAAGAGCATGCTTCCTAGAGATGCAGAACTTTAAGGCCAAGGAGAGGCTGCAGACTCCAAACAACAGCCAATTATACAATCAAATGAGCTGTTCATGTCAGTCATTCACATTTCTCCTGGCTGGAAGAGCCTCACAATACGTGATCTTCAGGCAGTAGCCTCAAATCCCTCTCCTCACCTCTATACAGGAGCTCAGGACACACACTGGAACTGTGCACAGCAGGTTTTTTGGGGATTTTTTTGCATATGACAAAGCATTTACCAGACTTAAAGCAGAACATAGATTTCTTGAAGTCCAGATCACTGCATGATGCACAGCCTCTCCCTCCATTTGATGTGAGAGCTGTGATCACACCATGCTGTGCCCAAGCCACTGATGTTCTGAAGAAGTAATGGGATTTTGCACCATCAGGCAGGTGAATTCAGTCATGCTTAGAGCAGGCAGCCTGTCCTCCTGGCACTGCCTGTTGCTCTGTGAACTTATTGCCTTAATTAGGAGATCTCTGCCTTGCCTTTCTGTTGCTGGGTGGAGACCTGCTGTGAGCTAGGGATTTTTCTGGGTTTAAATTTTTCCCCTCCTTTCTTTCCAGCAAAATTGCAACAATGCCTGTTTCATGTTGTTCCACGGGGCTTCCCTTTGTAAAGAAAACTCATCAGCCCTGCTAATATAATCACTCAGCAATGCCATGTCAAAGTGTGAGTAAATGAATAACCACAGCCTTTTCAACACATCTCTGTGCAAACAGATGTTTAGAGAGAATGCAGTATGTTGCAAGGAAAAAAGTCAGCAAACTATGATGTCTAGGCAATTGGAACCTGGAGCCTTATGGCCTCTGCAGCTAATGAGGAGAAATGAAAATACACTTTCTTCCTGAAAAATTAAATGCTAAGTTGCCAGCATCAGTAACTCTCAGATCATGGCCAGTTTCCATGTTACCGCCACATCACCACCCCTCCTACAGCAGTGATGTCCCATGTTACATCCAGTTTGTTGATGAGTTTTCCAACAAAGGCACTGACTGTTAGAAATGTCACATGAGGAGGTTGTGTGATGAGAAGTAGTGTTTTATTGCAGTCATCATCCATGCCCCTCTTAGGAGCAATCCACAGAATCGTGGACTGTGCTTCAGAGCTTCCATGTAGCCTTAGTCATAAAACAGCCATCATGATTCTATGATTCTGTGATCCACCCCAGAGGAAGGAATTGAGTGTTTCCATAGTAGGATACTGCCTTTTCAGTATGAACATCTTTAAAAGCCTCACACACAGAAAGAAGAAATGAAATATTCCTTTCATGTGAAGATTTTAGTCTTCAGGAGGATAATTTCCTCCTGAATTAGTAGCTTAGAATCATAGAATGGTTTGGGTTGGAAGGAACCTTAAAGATCATCTAGTTCCAATCCCCCTGCCATGGGCAGGGACATCTCCCACTAGACCAGGTTGCTCAATGCCTCATCCAGCCTGGCCTTAAACACCTCCAGGGTGGGGGAACTAAATCCAATCCATCTAATACAGCTACTTCTATGGCTTCAATGTCTGAAGTATATGGGAATTTCAGGTTGTTTGTAAGATACATCTCATAGTTATTGCATTGCTGTTAATTTCCCATTTTACAGAGGACAATTAAAGTATAACTCTCATACTTCAATGGTTCTTCCTACCCTAATTTCAGATGACTGCAAGGGAGATACTGCAGACCAAGCTAGTTATTCAAGCTGCTTTGGAAGGAATGCAGAGATGTCACTATCAGAAGGTGATTCCCATGTCTAAATATATGTGCTCGACCAGTTCCAGAATATTTCCCTGGAGATTCCTTTGTTGGCCTGGTCGTGATTTTAACACATTCTTGTTATTGCATCTTCCCATTCAAGGACTAATATTTGTTAAATGGAATGTGGGGCTCCTCTGGTATAGCATTTGCTTCTCCTAGTATAAAAACAGATGGATACTGTGTTCAGGACAATAGTGGGATGCCTGACATTCTAGAAATACAAGATAATGGTGGGGATGATTCCTAGAGAGCCCAAGGAAGTTCTAAGAAAGAAAGTGAAGACAAATAGATGTTTGTTTATTCCCAACTGGGCTTCCACGGGGTCAGAGTATTACACCCATGAATTCCTGGTGGACTCATAAGGCTCTACATTAATGTAGAAAAAAGATAAGGTGGTGCCAACGTTTCCATTATGCTGCTTCATTTGCAAAGTTTTGGAAGTTAGACATAAATAAAATCACCCTGGAAGACACCTCAGCAGATGGCATCCTGGCTCATGAGTGAATCTGGTTGATTTTGCTTTCCATTTACATGTTTTGTCTATTTTGTTTTTTTGTTAAAAAGAAGACAAGGGCTCCAGATAAACATAAGACCCAAAACATTATGATACAAAAGCATTACCATGGGCTAAAAGATCACTTAGCAGGAGAGAAAAATAATGATGTGCAAATATCTGAAGATCATCCAAGAGGAAAGATCAGTCATTCAGGGAGGTCCAGGGTGGAGGGGGCCTAACGCAAGATGCAGAGAATTAAGAGCAAGGGAGGTTTTTTCCTTGAGGAAAACTTTCCTATGAGTGGTCTAGTCTCCCAAGGCAGGAGATGGAAACCTGATTGTTTGAATCACACAGCCCTGGACAGGCCCTGTTTCTGGAGACTGGCTGTGGTGAGCTATCCCTGAGTACCTTGGACATTTCAATTCCCCACTTGGATGACTCACATCAAAGCACAGAATGAATTTTAAGTTGGTGGGTTAACTGCCTGAGAGCTGCTTGCCAGGACATGTGCCTCTCTGCCAAGGAGATTTGATTGCTTAGATAGTGCTGAAGTTTCACCTGCTCCTCAAACATTCCAGAAAACAGCAGTGGTTAAGCTACCTTTGCCCATGAGCATGAAAGAAACACAAAAATCATTACCTTGCCTCTTCCTGACCCTGGCAGATGATGAATGTTTGTTGTGCAGGAGAGACTGTTTAAAGTCACAAAACACGTAGAGGAGAGGAAGATGGTTCAGGGTGTAACTTTTAACAGTCCAATTCAGCACTGTAAAAACCTGAAGAATGATTTTTTAAGAGCTCCTTCATCCATCAGGCTGAGTCATTCCTATCCTACCCTTTCCTCTCTCCCTGCAGTTGCCTTGTGTGTTGCTCAGGAGAGGAATCTTCTCTGCTTGCCCAACCTGGATGAACCCTGTCTTTCATTGACTCTTTAAGTTACCAGCTCACGTGGCTGCTCTTGACTATTTAATCTAAGCCTGGTTCTTCTCCTCATGCAAGATAGACTCTGTTTTTCCTTGCAGGCTCCACTGTAATTCAGCTGATCCTAGTACAGAACCTTCACTTTCCCCCTCTCTTTTCATTAACAGTTTTTTGAAAGCCATCTCTTCAACTACTTGCTTCCTCCTGCCAGTGCTGACAACTGATGGAAACAATTGTTTGTGTCAGAACTGGATGGACATATTATTAATTCCAGCACTAAACAAGGAAAGGGCAAATTCTCCAGGAAATAGGGGCAGATTCCTTTAAACATTTCAAGTTATATTTCCAAGCCCAAATGACACCTTAAGAAGGACATTGAGCTATTGGAGCGGGTCCAGAGGAGGGTCATGAAGATGGTCAAAGGGCTGGAGCAACTGCCATATGAAGACAGGCTGAAGAAGCTGGGGTTGTTCAGCCTGGAGAAGAGAAGGCTCAGGGAGGACCTTATAGTAACTTAACAGTACCTGAGGGGGTCCTACAGAAAGGCAGGGAAGGACTTTTAAATAAGATATCTGTTGGAAGAAAGAGAAGCAATGGATGCAAATTGGAAGGGGGTAGATTTAGACTTGACATAAGAAAGAAATTCTTTACAGTGAGGGTGGTGAAACACTGGAACAGGTTGCCCAGAGAGGTTTTGGATGCCCCCTCTCTGGAGGTGTTCAAGACCAGGCTGGACATGGCACTGAGCAGCCTGATCTAGTGGGAAGTGTCCCTGCTTTTGGCAGGGGTGTTGAAACTCGATGATCTTTAAGGTCCCTTCCAACTCAAACTATTCTATGATTCTATGATTCTATTCTATGAATGGGATCAATGTCCATGTACACTGAAGCATGCCATAATATACTCCAGAACTTAGGACCCTGGTGTGGTGCTAAGCAACTTATTAAGCTAGTGGACATCTCCAAAGAAGTTCCCATAGGTATGGAACACCAGTGAGCACAATGCCCTCAACGAGAAACCAAAGTGGTAATTAGGGTTATTCCACATGGATTTGTAGGGTGACATGGATCAGAGAGATTTATCCAGATCTTCCCTGAAAATACATCTTGAATTTTGCCTATTTGTTTCCATCTGCAAGCATTTTTGCAAATCTCCCAGCAACAATGATATAAATAAAACCCTACAGTACAGGGCTGACCATTTCTCCTACCCTTTTCTATAGGGGGCACTTATTCTGTGTAATACTGCTTGTATCTACATGGAAAGTTCTTTCTTGGTTTTTTTTTTTCTGTTTTTTTTTTTCTTATGTGTGTCCTTTTATAAATCTTGGCAAGGAAGCAGGAAAAGCTCTACCAAGCTAATGATTAATGCAAGGAATCACATCCTCGCATATTGAACAAATAAATATAAGCTAATATAAATAGGAAAATACTCTTGGAATTTGTCAGTCAGTGGTCTTATTATCTTGAGCTCCAAAGCCAAAATTGCAGCCTATGGGTTACAGATGCTTTTCCCCCCTCCTGCTCCTCCTTTTCTTCTCTTTTTTTTCTTTTTTATTTTTTTTTCAAGGCAGTTCAAAGTGGCTCCCTTGCTAGGAATTGCTCCTCTGATAGAAAATTCACCCTTCTTTTCAAATGAGTTTGGCAAATGTTAGCGAGAAGTTTGCTAGTAAATATTCTTTGAAAACTTATAGGTTTCTGAGGGTGTATGAAAACTGGGCTGCAGTTCACACAACTTCCACCCCACCAGAGACCTGGGAAGTTCTTCAACATGTTTTTTGCCCCAACTGCTCCTCCATTCACAGGCTGCCTGACACAACACTTGCTCTTGAAAAGTCCCATATAGGAAAAAAAAAAAAATAGGAAAGAAAATAACAGGGCAAGAAGAATGTAAAAGGGATCCATCTTTTTACCCCTTTTCTCATCTGTTTAGAGGAAATTACTAGCTGTCTTTCTTAACATTGAGGTGTTCAGCTCTTAAGCTCAGAGAGATGAGGGATTTTGTCTGACTCAAGATGTCTTTTTTACATACTATACTTTGTTAGTTCTAGAAGTTTTTTTAAATTATGGCCACAAATTCAGAAACATAATTTCTCTGAAGGGTTTTTTGCCTTGCTTTTAAACAGCAGTTGTACTTAAGTGAGTTTGGGACTACTCTGAGCCTTCAAATCAGAAGAATCACGGGTAAGTAGACATATTTGCCAGTGAATAACTATTCCATGGTTCAAGCCTTCAGTTTTGGGTCAGTTCAGATGTTCCCTTGACAGTCATTTGTAGTGAAAAATACTGAAATTTCAAGTGCCAGCTCTCCAGTCTTTCTCCTGTTCTCCATCAGCATTAAGAAGGGAGAAGCTGGTCAACCTGTTCCTACTTTAGGGTTTAATATGCAGAAATTTGGATGCCAAAAATTTCATTCTCCCAGAATTACTTATTAAATTAAAAAGAATCCAACAAACTATGGATTGCTCAGTGGAGAAATATTATGCAAGAGCTCCTTGACATTAGATGTTTTTATTGTGTTCTTTTCTTCCCTGTTCTGCTTTGACTCTGAGCTGCATTTTGCTAAGAAGGACCTTTGGTTGTAAGTCCCTCCAGGATCTCACACAAAATGAGTGAGATAGATCTCAACTCCCTGCTCTCTGGGTCACAGAAAACTCCCAGTACAGCTGGCAATCTCCTCTTAGAGATCTCAGCTGGGAGGCCATGTGAACCACTGGCCAATGCTGGGAAAAAAAAAAAAACAACCTTATTGAGTGAGTTTCAAGATTTGAAGGGGAAAGAAAACAAAAAATTCTTTGCTAAGTCCCCCACATTTGTGCTGACTCAGCATCCAAACAACTGGAAGTTTCCTCTTGACTTGCAGAGATGTGTCCAAACAGAAAGACAGGACGTGCCCACACTCCTGTCTTGTAAGAAAATTTGTAACCCAACCTCCACTCTACAATTGGCCTGGAGCCAATACTCACACAGCAGAATGAAACCCCTCTTTGATTTTCTTCAATGCAGACCAGGAACTAGAGCAGAGCTGGACAGAGCTGTGATTTTGGATGGAAATATTAAAAGGCCAAAGAGAACACCCCACTCTGAGCAATAATGGGCAACAAACAATATTTCCAGGTCTTAATTTTCACTGTCAGGGAAAACCTGAGGGTTTGCTTCAGCCAGGGATTTAGTGTTCTTCACAGATCTATCAAGGTCTCTGAACAAGACCCAAGTCTTTTGTTGTAAACTTGTGGATTCATCTGAACTGTGCTCAGATTTTGAGTTTCAAGAGATTTTCATGTTGGTAGTTTTGCTATTTCAGTCCTTTTTATACATTTCCCTCAGAGTCTTCTATAAGTCTTACATCTGCTCCAAGATGCTGGCTGCTGGGGTTGGCCACATAATCAATTTACCATCCCCAACCTTGGCTGACTTTGATGAAGAGGATTTAGGGGGTTAATTTGAGCCTTCATATTTCTGAGGGGACTCTATACTTAGGAAACTTTCTGCATTGCGCTTCACTACGGATTAGTTGTCCTGCTTCCCATAAAACCTTATATCTGCCAGCTTGCCTGGGATTAGAACTAAAATGGAGTGTGTAGATCCCATTGCCACAAATAGAGCTTCTGCTACAGGGCTCCTCTGCTTGGGATACAAGCCAAAGTTATAAATATTGAGGGCCTGATTTTTCAGTCCATCACAGTTGCAGTGTGTATATATATATATGTATGTATATATATATATATATATATACATAGATACGTGCCTATGTGAGTGTTATTCACACCCATGGTCACTCTGACTGCATACAAGCAGATTTTCATGTTGTCTTTGAAAACTTCAAGCACCAGGACAGAGCCATGCTACCATTACCAGTATTTTGGAACACAAATTAAAGTAGAATTTTGCCATCAGTGACAGACTTGGTGTTACTAACTCTCAAAGAACACATCTCTCTATGGTTTGGTCCTGTGTGATGTTCACAAGGCAAGATCACTTGGAGACCTGCTCCAAGGGGAAGAATCTTCCATTTTATGCTTTCAAATGATACCTTTAGCACTGGTTTCCCTTAGGGGAGGGTCTTCCCTGGGAATACAGAAGGAAAATGTCAGTTAGATTAGTCAGCTGGTTACTTGAAGCCTGTTGTCTCTTCCTCTGGCTTGTTTCTAGACCTTGATTAAATCTTGAAAGGGGCACAGCTGTTCCTGGTACTAACTGCCAACCTTCTCTCTAAATGAGCAGTGTTAATTCTCTCTGTTGGTTAAGTTACTGTTCATAAAAGATGGTGAATGGGCTGCTTGCCAATGGAGGTCCACAGACATGGAGACTGGTGGTGCAAACACTGCAGCATGTCTTGAAGAAGCCAATCTGTGAGGGAGAAAAGCCATCAGGTCCTCGAGGTGCTTCTGGTCATGAGTCACGTGTGATCTGCCTGGTCCTGAGGGACTCAGAATTGAAGGCAGGAGAGGGAGCATCATCAGAAAGAAGTTCAAAAATCTATTTATGATACTCTTCAGGCTCAGTGACCACCCAGTGAAGGGCTGTAGGGGCTGCACAGAAAAGCAAGTGCTGACAAGAAGTAGAATTACTCCACACCTTCCTGAATTCCCACTGTCTTGAAGAGCAATGGAACAAAAAAACATCTTCAGTCTCCTTCAGCCTTGGAAGAAAGGAGGTGGAGACAATGCCTGCGAAAAAGCACACAGAGCAGAAACCTCAACAGCTGCTGTAATCCATGGTGGATCCTAAAAACCCCAGTGCAAGCTCAGAAGGCTCCTATAGAGGGTTATCATGCAGATGGGTCAGAGCAAAACCAACTCTGTCTGATACTGAAGATTTTTGAGAGGCTCTTCCATGCATCTGTATTAAATCTGCACACTTCTTGCTGTGTGGGTCATCCTCATGCCAAGTTTTCCTTGTAAATCAGGAGCAAAAAATATATGCCAGGCTTGGTGCCATGCAGTGAAAACACATGTCTTGTCTGCACATAATTGTACAGAAACTGGAGAGCCTTTTATTTTCTGTGAGAACAGCCTCTGAATATCAAACCCTGTCTTTCTGAGACACTTATCTGGCATCTCCTTGCATAGTTTCTGAGGATTTCATGTGTCTGATTTGTACCTTCCTCAAACTTCTGCAAGGATGGGAGGTTCTGCTGATTTAATTCCTCCCAATATATGCCCTTTTAAAAAAATCTCCTCCATTTTCCTTATCAATTTCTCCTAAAATCACTGATGTTCAGTTTCTGAGGTAAAAAAAGAAGTAAATTTGCTTGATATCTTAAAAGATATTCCTGCTTTTGTTTTGAAACATTGCACAAATGGAGCTATATTTAACTTCTTGTAAATACAGATAATACTCTTCTCCTCACCTTTCTCCAAACCATGAAAATCAAACAAAAAAAAGCTTATTTTGGACTGAATGGAGTATTTATATTTGACCTCCCAGTAAAACAAACTGCTTTTTGTTGTTGATGCTTTACTGGAAACATTTCAGATGAATCCTGGTCTACATATTTTTAATGCTTGGATTATAAATGCAAACATTTTTTTTTTCTCTCAGACCATTATCACCTATTATATCAATGAAGCTTGTGGCATTGGTGATTTAAATTCCTTACCTAGAAGTCACACAGGACACCAGTGACAGAGAGATGCAAAGAGATCTACCCAGTCCCAGGGTTGTACAGGAAAGTGCATGAACCCGGACTCACCCTTCTCTTCAAAGCCTCTCCAATTATCTCCTCACTCTGCAAACCAAGTGAAATTCTTTTCAGAACTCACCCAGTGAACTGGACTATAAGAACTCGTGCCAAAGATATTTCATGTTTTGAGAATTTTTTTTTTCTTTAATTCTTTTTATTCTTTTTTTTTTTTTCTGGGAAATTATCTTTCACAGAGTTAGGACACGCTTTCCCTCTCTCCCCCCTTCTCTGCATATTTTTTGTTTCTGCTTTTTTTTCCACTACAAATCTGGAAGATTTCTGATTTGAAAAGCATATTTTCTCTACTGTTAGGAATGGGTAGAGGTCTGGCAAGCTTGACCTTTCCATCTGCCCTGTCAGTGAAAGCCCTCATGTTTCCAACTTAACCAACAGAAACTGCATTCTGCCACCCTCTTCTTCCTTTAGCACAACATTTTGGGACTGTTATTTCACATCAAGCAGACAGGTCTAGCTCTAGCTTTGTTAGGGCCACATCCACAGAGTTGAAACACACAACAGTGAAGAACCTAAGTGTCCTCCATGTGCCTAAATACCTTGCTGTGGCCAGACCCAACGCAGCTGCTGCTGGCAGGAGATCCTGCCTCTGCTTCGTAGCTGCTCTGCTCAGTGTCCTGAGCAACCCTCTGCTGAATTTTCCCACCCTGTGGAGGGAAATTAAATTCTTTGTCAGCCGGGAAATCCCCGGAATGGCCTTAAAGCATGTTCTTCAAAACGCAGTCAAGACTTTGCAGAGGGCTCTGTTCATGCCTGTGCATGCACTTGCACACAGCAGATTGCTGCTTGGTCCTCCCCAAATACAGTCGTGAGAGTTTGTTTTACCCTAACTCTCATCCCATTGTTAAAAAAGCCCCTCTGAGGCTTTAGGCACTTTTCTACAGCAGCATGATACTCATTTCTTGGTCAAAACCAAGACCTGTGTCACCTACCTGGTTTACTCACTGCAGCTCTGGGTTGGACACGCTGGCAGAACCAGGAAGATAATCAATGTCCTCTCCCAAAGGTTTAAGGGGAGATTTGCAAGATTTTTCTAGAAAGCAACAGTTTGCAGGTGGTTTGAAATTATGGACCTCTCTGTCAGGTACTCCAGGGCATCTGGATGACAGTGGAGCTTGGGAAAATAAACACATTTTTGAATGGAGAAGGCAGGGAGCAGTATGATTTAACTTGCAAAGATACAGTTATAAAGCCAAGCAAGAGACTGCTTCAGAATGATGTCTCTAAAACCCCTGGGCAGCACCATGTGGCCATGCTGCAGGAGGTATCTGAAACCCCAGACAGCAAACAGTTTGACAGTGATAGAATCATAGAATAGTTTGGGTTGGAAGGGATCTTAAAGATCATCGAGTTCCAACCCCCCTGCCATAGGCAGGGACACCTCTCACTACATCAGGCTGCTCAGTGCCTTGTCCAGCCTGGCCTTAAACACCTCCAGGACATCTACAACCACTCTGGGCAACCTGTTCTGGTTCCTCAGGAGCCTGGAGCTGCCTTCCAAGCTGACCTGGTGCCAGTCCCCTTAAGTGGGGTCTCTGGTTTGTTTCCCGCACTCAGGCAGATGAAGTCTGCACCTCTGTCAAACACAAAATGGCATGGGACTGGCTTGCAAGCCCTCCTGCCTCCCACCCCACTCCTCTTCAGGCTGGATAGCATGGAGGCAGCACTGTTGGAGCAGGCTGGAGGGACACAGGTGGAGATCTCAGAATCTCAGAATGGTTTGGGTTGGAAGGGACCTTAAAGATCATCTAGTTTCAACCCCCTTGCCATGAGCAGGGACACCTCCCACTACACCAGGGTGCTCAGTGCCTCATCCACCCTGGCCTTAAACACCTCCAGAGAGGAAGTGACATCTTGATGTCACTAAGGTCCAGGGCTTCTCCTTTGTCACTAAGAGCCCATCAGCCCCCCTGAGTGCCCCAAGAATGTGTGAACATACAAAATGGGTGCTGATCACAGTCAGTGATTGAACTGTGAGCTTCCAGAGAGGGAGATGCCTGAGGAGCACTAGATCACCTGGCTCAGCTAACAAACAAGTGGTATCCATGTGGCCTTTTGAGGATCTTTGCAGTGCTTTGAAGTTTTCTGCACAAATTCAGGAACCAGGTCCCCGTGCACTGCTGGTTCTGACTGATAAAATATTTCAGATGCTCTGAGAGGTTCAGGCTCCACAAAACACCACTGCTTGTAAGTTCTCTAATTCTCTGTAGCAAGCACTTGGTAGGTTCTCTTTGGTTTTGCTTCAGTTGGGTACCCTGAAAAAAGGATTTGTGGAGGCAGCTGGGGCTGATGCGAGATGTGATGGAGCAGAGAGGGACAGTGGTTTAGCAGAGACATGGGACAAAGTTTACACTGGTGAAAGGCAGGCTGGGAAGCCATGCTGGATGCATCCTCAAGATGGAGGAAAGTGCTTTCCCAGCTGTGCTCACCTGGATGTTGCATAAAGATCCAGTTGAGTGAGAGACAAAGCTTAATGAGAAGAGCATGCAAGCTGCCAGCTGGGTCAGGAACCGTTCCCATGGTCACACGGAGTTTACAGGACAAAGCAAGAGACACACATTTGCTGCAAATGTCTGAGAACAGGAAGCAAGTTGAACCAGGAAGGAGGGGAGGAGAAAGAAATGGAAGCCAGGAAAGGGGTTTTGCCTTTCCTGAGTTGAGGTACCACAACCTCCAAGGGAAAGGTGGCATAATGGGGCTTGTGGTGGTGTGAACAGGTCAGACCATGCTCCTTTCTCCAGACTAAAGCAGGGGAGAAAAGACATGTGATAGTTCCTACAAGCCTTATGTTGGAGGTATTTAGGCTTCAAAACTCTCTGTGGGGGCAGGTGGAAGCACTCAGCACTCTGCGCAAGCCTGAAGGAAGGTTCTTCCTGGCACGAAATTCCCCTTTCCTGTGGTACAGAAGCTCAGAGCATAGAATCATAGAATCATAGAATAGTTTGGGTTGGAAGGGACCTCAAAGATCATAGAGTTCCAACCCCCCTGCCATAGGCAGGGACTCCTCCCACTAGACCAGGCTGCCCAGTGCCCTGGTCCAGCCTAGTCTTGAACACCTCCAGAGAGGGGGCATCCATGAAGTTTGTTGTCCAAATGCATGCAGCAAGTAGACCTCCAATGAGAAAATCAGGCATCTGAAGCCCCCTGTCTTAAAACCATTTTACTGGGTGCTTTGTGCTCTCCTAACCTGTGCCTCCTTCCTAAATCACATCATTGAAGATGCTTGTACAGATCTGTCCAGGTTCGTCCTCTTCCCCCTGGAAACAAGTTCTGCCTTGGCTGCAGAGAAATCTCATTCCTGCCTTCCATGGGGATTTCTCCCATGTCCACAGTAAAGTTTCAAGGATTCACTTGCCCTCTGGCCCTAAAGGTTTGGACACCTGCCTACAGTATTAAGAGGTGCTGGATGGGATTTCCCCAGCAGCCCGCAGGAGGCAGATGCCCAGACTGCCCACAAGGGAGGTGGTGCCTCAGTTCCTCAGGCTCCTTCAAATCCCCCAAGAAGAAGCCAAACCCTGCCCAGACCAGGTGTCCTGCTGGCTCCAGCACCCTCAAATCCAACCTCCTGTTGCCTGAGGGGATGCAGAAGCCGTTGCTGCTGCTGCTGGCAGCCAGCTGAAAACTGCTGATGTCCCCAGCCTGTCTGCAGATGTGCTTCCTCTCATTCCTGGACCTTTCCAGACTGGTTGAGTTCGTTGAGTTTTGGTGTGGTTTACATGGATTCTTTGGGAAAGTTTCTCACACCAACTTGCCCCTAGGTTCCCATACACAAAAAAGCTAAAAAAAAAAGTTCTGGCATTAGACTTGCCAGAAAATTTTAGCTAAAGCAAAAGCCAGTAGCTGCTGCCTTTTTTTTTTATTTAAGTGGTTGTTTTAATTTTTAAAAGATAAATAAATTCAAAGGCATCAGACCAGGCACTGGTTTTAATTCCTGAGGAGAAGAAAAAAAAAAAAAATGAACTGAAATCACTACCAGTTTTCTTTCTTTCATGAGACTTGTAACTTAAAGTGACCAAAAATGATCACATATTATGACAATGAGCAGAACAATGTCCTCCAGGCATTCAGAACAGGAAATTTTCTGGACCATCTTGAATTAAGATTCCTGCTTGCAGCTGTGAATTTGGCACTAAAAATTATCTAATGAGTAGTTTATACCTTCAACACATCACCCACCCATGTTTAACATAAGTTTTACTGTGAAAATAAGTAGAAATAAGTTCTGGATAAATAGACAGAAATCTTGGACTCAGTCTTAGGACTTTGAGGGAGAAGGGACTCATAAAGTCTTTTGGTTCATCTCTAAAATTAAATGGCAGAAAGTGATGACACATATGGAAAACTTTGCACCCAAAAGTGCAAAACCTAAGATGTTTTCTTCTTCTGTTTAATTGTTATTTTTCTATTTCACCATTTTAAAGAGGCTTGCAGCTGATACATCTCTGCCAGTAAGTGAGTGAAGCCTGACTCACTGTTTTATATAGATCTGTCCATAAAGTAAATCATGGAACTGACTTTTGAAATTTCTTGCTAAAGAAGAGGAAAGTTCAGGGGAAGGGAGGAGGAGTTGAGGAGGAAAGGGCAGTGGACTCTGGTCTTCCTGACCCCTTCTTTGAGACTTTGTGCTGAGCTTGATTTTTGGCAGATTGGCTGGATTGTTGACCTTAGGAAGGTGGTGTGAGGACTACTCCTGATAATAAATGGAGGTTTACAAGAGTGAAAGCTTCAGTTTTGCAACTGAATGGGATAGGAGTTTGCCTGGTTTGGGAGAGAGAAGGTCGACTCTAGTGGGTGTACAGCCAAATGTCTGTCTTTTGTCTGCTCATTGTGCTCCAGCTCTAAACAAAGCCACTGAACATGCTGTGCCATCTCTAATGAAGAGCAAGTATCTAGCTGTTCTTTAAATCAGGACTCTCAGGCCTGTTCCTTCCCAACAAGAGATTTCCTAGAATTTCACAGCAAGGAACAAAGCAGAGGCATTTCTGGGCTTTGCAGCTCTGGCCACCTGCAGCTCCTGGGCTTCACCCCTTGCTGCCTCACTGAGGAGGGGGGCCCACCAAGGAACATGCTGTTTCACCCAAGTCTGGCCACAAAGCAGCACGTGTTCAGCTCCCAGGGTCAAATTCAGATCCCTTTCATGGGAGAGCTTGTTCCATTGTGCAGTCTACATTTGGCTGACCAAGTTCAACTCCATGGAGGCAAAAAGCAAAGAAGAAATGTTGATAATTCTGCCTTTGCCAGCAATCCCCTGGAGTCTAATAGACCTGACCCAATAGATTTGATAAAGTCACATCTTTGCAGGAGTTGCCACTTTACAATAGTTTGCAGATGTGTTTGTTTCTGAGCTTTAGAAGGCACATTTATCTCTCCAAGACAAATTTTAAGCAGGCTGGCAGTCCACATGGGCAGCACTTTCTCTTGCCTCTCATTTCTTCCCTGATTTATTTTGCAGAGCTGCGTGGGCATGCTGTAGGTAGGACTCAATTAACTGAGAAAAAGATCGCATCTGCTTGGGTAACACAGCTTCCAATTTGTTGAGGACTGAAGCGTGCTTTCCAATCTTTCATATTAAAGAAAAAGCACAATAAAACTGGGGAAAGATGAAGAAAGGGTGAGGAAACTCCATGAAGATCAGGTCTCTGCTGAAACACCAATGTGAGTGAAAGAGATGGAGGTACAATTCCATGAGCTGAAGGCAGATTTCTTGCTTTGGGCTGTCTGATCACACCTGCAGGGAGGCAGGGAGTGCTCACTGCTGCAGAAACAAAGTCTTGGGAAGGCAACACACTCTGCTGATCTCCCACCACTGAAAAGGTCTAGATCCAGCCAGGAGATGACAGTCACTAGCTGTTTCTGTGCCTGCTGCATCAGACATGTGCAGTGTGAGGACTGGAGAAGATGTAGGCTTGCGTGCCACTGGTCCCAGTGGACTTCAGGAGGTGGGCAGGAATGCATAGATGCAGACAGCTGAGTTATTCTGAAAGCCACAGCCTTCAGGGATGGGTTTGACATATGCTGCAGGCCATTTCTTCCTGTGACCACCACTGCTGCTTGCTTGCAGACTCCCCCACAAGACAGAGGAGGTGAAAGAAGATCCAAAACTAAGCCCATCTCCTTGTCCTGAAAAGAAAGGGAAGCTTTGCTTGCTTGTTACCAAAGTAACCAAGACAGCAACCTCCTGACACTGCCGTGTGAGTCCTCAGCTGGTTTTATAGCCTTTTGGCAAGGTCCTTCACCCGAAATGATATTACCAGAGCCCATGAGCAGAGCTGCTCTAATGAGGAAAACTCCTGCTTTCTGGAACTGCTAATGTCATAAGTGGTAATTTTATGGCTAAATCAGAAGACAAAAAAACAAGGGGAGAGAGGGAGAAGAAGAAAACCTCTCTATTTTAAAATACAGCCAAAGAAATCTGCAGGAATCTACCACTGCCAATTATTTTAACAGCTCCAACCTGTTTCCCCAGCAGAAGGAAAAAAATAAAAATACCCCCTCCAGCCCCCTCCTTCCCTGTCCTTTGGGAAGAGAGGGGTTTGGATTAGGTCTTCAGAATGAAAACAAACACATCAGGGCTTTTATAGGGCCAAGCTGTTCCTGTATCTTGAGAGTGGGGTGAGAAAAGATCTAACAGGTGCTGTGTGATTTTATATGGCAGCATCGCAAGAGGCGCTGGTTCTTGCTCATGAAAGGAGCCTTTCTTCGTCTTTCAGCTGGTGCCCTCCTCTATCCCCAGAGCTGATGGCTTTAGTTTAACAACCTCTGATGGTTATTTAAGCCCCAAACAGCACCAGAAGGCTGGTGTCATGTTCCTGAGGTGAGGGACTCCCTTGCTCACTGGTGTGACTCCTGCTCCGCTCCGTGCCCCACCATGGATACTCCTGGGGCATAGAGTCAGGGCTAGAAAATCAGCTTTCCCAGCCCCAAGCTCAGGTCCATGTCAAGGTAGGTAAAACCTTCAAAATGGGCTGTTGAGTGCAGCCCAACCCTTCACAAAGTCCCAGGAGCAAGTTGCAATCTGTATCTACCCACAGCCAAAGCCGTACATAGAATCACAGAATGGTTTGGGTTGGAAGGGACCTTAAAGATGATCTAGTTCCAACCCCCCTGCCATAGGCAGGGACACCTCCCACTAGGTCAGGCTGCTCAGTGCCTTGTCCAACCTGGCCTTAAACACCTCCAGTAACTCCCACAAGCCCTGATCAACATGGGAGCAAGAAGTCTTCCTCTACAGTATATGGACTCTGGACAGAGAGGGCTCAGCCAATAGCGAAGTGGAAAAAAAAATTAAATACAGTGAGGACTGAAGACATCCCCAGGGAGTCCTCAACTGAACCCTGCAGGTCCTGGCTCTGCCTTGCAGTTTGCTAAGCAAGGAGACCTTTTGCAGAGACCTTCACATCCTTTTGAGGAGAGACGTGGCGTGTGATCACATCCCCATGACACACAGCTATCAGGCAGAGGTGACGCAATGAGGAGGGGGTAGAACGAATCACAACTATTTTAGAGGTTCTGCTGGGACAAACACTTGAACTGAACCACATTTGGGGCTGACCTTTTACTGTCTTGTTGCTCTTGCCATAAAAATAACCACCAAATTAACCCCAGCTGTTAGCAGGTTTCATCATTGAAATTTTGTTTGGTGTATGAAAAGGAAGGAAATAAACCACTGGAATAGAAACACTGCATTTTTTTTTTCCTTTTCTTTCTCTCTTTCATACCCCCTATACATATAGCAAGATGTCTAGACCTGGATTTCTCCACTGGGGCTGGTGAGCCACCATCAGCTAAAAGAGCAGACACCATTCCACAAACTTTTTCCATTTCTTTTAGGATTCCTTCCCCTCCCCCTTTGACACGCATTGTCATGCACAAGAGCAAAGGAACAAATTCACTGAGGGAAAATTCAAGCCATAAACAAAACCTTCAAAGTTTTAGCTGCATTTTTACTTGTCTGGAAATGTGGAGATACCACGCAAGGCTGCCTGTTGCTGTGCAGATGCACTAAGCAGATTAATGGAGTGCAGATCAGCAGCAGAGAACATGTGCAAGACAGTCATGCATCCAGATAAATATGGAAGCCCATTATTGCCTGGCTTTCCAGCAGCTCTAGTATCCTCTTCAGCTGCATCATACCTGGTAGGGTAGAGAAGATCTCACTACAGGCAGGAGAATCCCTCTTTGATTCAGCTGGTAATCCACAATGTTTGACTTTTCCCCTGAGACTCTTGACATCAGGGATGGAAAGTGGGGATGCACAGAAATAAGAAGAAGTATTGTGTCCAGTTCTGGAGTCCTCAATATAAGGACATTGAGCTGTTGGAGTAGGTCCAGAGGAGGTCACAAAGATGACCAAATGGCTGGAGCAACTGCCTTATGAAGACAGGCTGAAGGAGTTGGGGTTGTTCAGCATGGAGAAGAGAAGGCTCAGGGGGAACCTCATAGTTGCTTCTCAGTAC
>VZTY01002995.1:0-17071 GCA_013400935.1 Turnix velox | reverse complement strand
CTGGAGGTGTTTAAGGCCAGGCTGGACAAGGCACTGAGCAGCCTGATGTAGTGGGAGGTATCCCTGGGTTGGAACTTGATGATCTTTAAGGTCCTTTCCAACCCAAACTATTCTATTATTCTAAGAAACAGGTTGCACCATGTTCTGCTGCAGCTTTGTTCCCTGAAAAGCAACATTTAAAGACTGTCTCAAGGATCACAAAAGGAAACAATGGAAGCAGTAGGACTGAGACGACATCCGAGCTACAGAGCAATTCAACTAGGAAATTTCAGCATGTTCCTGGGAATTATTTTATCATTAGAAAATGGTTCTTTCCTTGCTGGGCAGTTCTTTGCCATGGTGCCCATCTGGCTTTGCTTCTAATGGATCATCAGGGTGGGTATTTTCTGGCAGAATCAAAGCAAATTCCATGGAAGTGACGCACCCATTTTGCTACACTTGACTGTGGATTTTGCTTGGGATCTTGTGACAATTTCATTGCTGATTGTTATTAAAATAGAAAGGTTTTGTAGAATTGTATTGATTTCAGGGAAAACTGCCTCTTACTGGCAATGGCAAGTGCAATCCAAAAAGGGGGAGCAGGTGCTCATTTGAAGCAGAGAGGAATTTAGCCTTAGATTCTGACCATATTTTGTGGGTTTTCTGGGTGCAAACCAGGGTTGTTTTATCTCAGTTCTCTTAAAAGTGGTCCTTGTTCACTGAGGGCTTGTTCTGGGTGTCTCTGCTACCACAGCTGAACAAAGCCTAAAGAGCAGACTCAAATGAAGAGGCAAAAGTCTGTGGCACAGAAATGAGTTTTAGGGGACAGAGAAAACTTAAGCATTGCAGACAATACACTGGTGCCCCTGCTCCAGGGAATCTCATCCCTGTTGCCAAAGGGAAGCTGTTCTGGGTGGTCAGTCCACTAAATCTCTCCTGGCATGCAAGAAATAAAACATTTTACTCACTCTGCCCACAGTTCAATGAATTTCCATGCATGCAGACTTTAAAAGTGAGAAGGGCCATGCTTGGGAACCATCTAAACTGGTGCCTTCCACAACACAGAATGGTGCTCTGCTCTCCAGGAGGAAGGTAAGGAATTCAGTGAGAGGCAGCAAGGGTACTCACTGTCTCTTGACAGTGTTTAAAACATCCCAGCTTCATTCCACATTGCAGTGAAACCTTGTTTCTGAAACCTCAGCACTTCTTTGTGAAATGACATTCTTGGCCCACAGCCAGCCCAAAAAGACAGTCTCCGAGGTTATCAGTTCAGCTTCAGCCCAGGAATGATTAGAAAAAGGGGGGAAAAAAAATCCATTATTGCTTGACAGCTGGATTTGACACTGTGTGGAACGGGCCAGTGGGCTAAGGCCAACTGGAGCAAAGTAAAATGCTGCTCTGGTTGTTTTTTTCTTCCCAACTGAACAGTAGCTGGTAGCAAGCAAAAGCTGAGAACAGTGCAAAAGAACTTGTATCATCTCAGGAAAATTGATTTCAAATAAACTCCTACCCTCAGCTACCAGTCTAACGCCACCCCAAATACAACCTATTAGTATTGAATGGGGATATCTGACCATCAATGTGATTGTCAGACAAAGAAAAAAGCAGTAGAAAAAGCAGCTGGGTTCTGAAGCCTGACTCCCTGCTACTCCTATTCACTACTGCTTATCATCACCTTCACAGCTGGATCTCAGTTGCAGGGGTTATAGGTTCTCAAATACCACAGCAATGCTCCCATGAGAGTACCAAAACAACAAAATCCTGTGGAAGGCCATGTTTGTTAGGGTTTTTTTTTTCCCTATACAGCTATTTGGGGGTAATTAAGAGTTTCCCCTGATTTTCCAGCTTGAAGTTATCTTCTATTTTGAGTCAAGCTTTTTCAGGGTAAAAAGGAAAACATATTTTACTTTTTCTCCTCACATTTCTTCTCATTTCAAGTAAGAGGAGTCACATCTCCCAGGACAGCTCTTCTCAGCAACATGACCCTCAGTGTATGTGTAAGGGAGAGAGAATAAAATCCAGTCATGTACAAAGCTGTATTTCCCTATATAATCCCCTCAGCAATCACTTGTTTAGGAACCTCTCAAGCTGAAGGCTGGATTTAGGCTGTTCTATTAATTACCAACAGACTTTTTCTCCTGAAACTTATCTGTTTTTTAATTTCCAGAGTAACCTCCTCATGGGAATATGAGCTCCTGTACAAGAACTGCTCAGGGATGTATCTCCTGGTAAGAAAAGGTTTCCCTTTCTCTTTTTTCCCTACCAGCACCAATTTCATAGAGTTTTGATTAGCCAGAATTTAGCTTCCATTAATTTTAAACACCCCTTTTCTTCCAAAAATACAGAAGTTTAGAACAAAATATTCTTCTTGAAGTTGCTTTGGTGGCTACAGGCAATCAGGCATTTGCATCTCCAGTGGTCTACCTCCTAGCCTAACCCACAAGAGCTGTGGACTGGGATCCAGGAGACCTAATGCTCATTTTTAGGATCCAGGATTTAGCAATTCTTTGCATCCCATAAAGATCAGAAGCAGCTGCAAAGCTGAGATTTCAGATGTGAACTTGCAAACTTTCTGAGACCTATGCCACTGGGATTTAAGTGGAACACACAGCCCACTTCATGTTTGCAACGTTGCTTTTCTCACATTGCTGGCTCTGCTCCTGCCTGCTTCTGTAACTCTTGTGCTTAACCATGTGCAAATGGGTAGTAAAAGAAGGATGATTTTTAGATCCATACACATTCAAATTTACCCCCAAGAAAAAAAAATAAAATTAAAGAGCTCTGATAATAGATCTCTGCTGAACTCCAATGTATTTTTTTCTAAAATAAGCCAAAAATTTCCAAGTTTAGGTGGATGCCAGATATCCAGCAGGATCAGGAGGAGCTGAGTAAGGTGGTACATGGCTCCTTTAAATACACCAGAAGAATGGTTTGATTTTTATTTGTTTTTTTTTCTATCCTCTTCCTTCTCTTGGTGATATTCACTGATCCTGATATACAGGCTATGCCACTGAGCCTGATGAAAATGGGTCAACAGGTTGCAACTCAGGAAAATATTTATGCTCCAAACTGTCATCTTTTGCATTTTCCACTGTTCTTTTAAACCTTCACTGGTATCTGGGTGGGAAGTGAATAAGTTCTGGGGAAGAGAGCAAACACATCCAACAGTTCATGTCAGACAGCTTGAAGTGACAAGCTGCTATCGAAAAACAGCATATGGGAGGCTTTAATGTGCAGAGATTAATGGAGTTGCCCCTGAAACAAAGTAAGAAACACATCCCCCTCACCCACCTCCTCCTTCCAACAGTTTCTCTCTTGCGTGGTTGGAAGGTCTGATCCAAACCAGGAGATTTGTTCTTGAGATGTGAGATAATTGTAAGGGACTCAGTCCCTGCAGCACAAGAAGGGATGTGCTTGCTGTCTCTTCTTAAATCTGAGAATAAGATGATCCATCTCATGAGGCAGCCTTGAGATACTTGTTGCTCCCATGGGAAGCAATTCTCTTGCCAGGCTGGACAAGGCACTGAGCAGCCTGATCTAGTGGGAGGTATGGCAGGGGGGTTGGAACTTGATGATCTTTAAGGTCCCTTCCATCCCAAACTATTCCATCATCCTTTCTCCCCTAGGCCTCCAATGAGAAGAAAAGCAATTTATAATTTATAATTAACAAAAGCTAAAGAAATATGAGATGAGTGTAGGAAAGGGAGGGCTTGAAAGGTTTTGATATAAATCATGTGGGGGCAGATTTCCTGACCTTGCAACCCATGCACTAAAACACTCAGATACACAGGAACACCAAGGTTTGCACAAGTGAGAAAACTGGAGACTGGAGAGCAGCAGTGATGACCAAACCAAAGTTCCACAGGGATCCATCAGTCCTTGGAAGAGTATGGCCATGGATCCAGAGAGCTAAGGTGTTGTGGGACAAGAACATTAGGTCATTTCATTTTTTGGCTGGAGAATTTGTCCAATGTGACCTGCACCAGCAGAGTCTCCTCATGGGAATATGAGCTCCTGTACAAGAACTGCTCAGGGATGTATCTCCTGGTAAGAAAAGGTTTCCCTTTCTCTTTTTTCCCTACCAGCACTGATTTCATAGAGTTTTGGTTAGCCAGAATTTAGCTTCCATCTTTCACCAGGAATCATCCTTTTCAATTTCTTTAGTAGCTTTGTTACTTTGAAAAAACACATTCATATCAGGAAGCCCTTTTCAGGGCTTCAGCTGCAAAAAGAACACTGCAGACTCTAACTTTCTCCACATTTTGGGGTTTTTTTGAGCACTGGTATATAATACTTTTACATATTTTGTCTAAACTATTGTCAGTATCTGACTTTCTCAGAACCCTAATGGTGAAGGAGACAAACAGGGACTTCAGTTGTAGTGTTTTTCCTTTCTGCTGTCATGTTTTGCCATTTCCTTTTGGAAAAGGGAGTACTGACTATTTGTTCATTTAAAATCAAACATATTCAGATTTAAATTGTCTCTTTGCAAAAAGAAAGATGGGAAGCATTTTGAAGGAAGTGTTTGCATCCCACTACGAAAAAAGAAGACTGCTCACATATGCATCACTGAATGCTCTATAATCTGAGCATTTGGTCTTTTTTTTTTCTGAAATATGATGTTTTTGCTTCAGACAAAAACCATCCCTGCCTCATACTTTTCCTCCACTTCTTTGAGTGCTTTCAGCCTCATGTGTTTACTCTTGTAGCCTGGACTGAGCCTTTTCCACTGATTATCCATAATGATTACAGTTACATTCCAGCTGATTTGCACCCCAGGATGTGCCACAGAATGATCTGGAATTCTTTTAAAGTGCAGCCACCACCTCCATACAAGTTGAATCTGAAGACTGCAGGCCCTTGATAGGTGTTTAATGTTTGCAGCAAGGAAATCTGTAATGATTATTGGAAAACAAATGATGCTGAAGCACAATTCTACCAGTCTGGTTTAATTGTGCAATAAGTCTTAAAACTTTCTATTTCTTCCATGTGTTTATCCTCTTTCCCCATTCCCCCTATTGTGCTAGCCAGAATTAACCCTACCTGTCTGCAGGGGATGAATGAATTTCCAGCACACACTCAACACTCTGCTCTTTCCACAGAAAAAAGCCCCCTTGAGACTTAGTGACCAATCAGTCAACAACACAAGTCAAATATCTGCAAAAAAATCCTCCTCCCAGGAGCTGACAAGGTGGATTCACCTCATCTTACACTATTTGAAGCCATGTAGAAGTACCATATCAGCCTGGGAAAGTGGGGTCTCCAATTTTTACTTGGAACTGAATTTCTAACCTGTGTAGGCTCAGTTATACCCCATATATATATATATATATATAAAAGTAAATATAAATTTTTGTCTTTGACAATCTGGGGTGGAGTCAATACTCAGAACAACTGGGAGTTGTTCAGAATCAGAAATTTGTTACTTCTAATGCATTTTCTTGCACATTAACTCTGTTTTATGGATGGGAAAATTACAGGCAGCTCCTTATGCCTGCTGTTGGACACAAGATCCTTTCCTTTCATTAATCCTGATGCTGAAACCTCACTGATAGCAAGTGAGGTCAAGCAAGGCTGACAACACTGAGAAAAGTAAGAATATATATATAGTCTGTCTTGCTGGACTTGCCCCATCTTTTCTCCTTCATACCACCAAGTGATCCTTTCCTAGCTTCACTTTTTCAGTAGCTCCAGTTGCATCCAACACAAGGTTAAAAGCTAATTCTGGATGTTGAGGAGTGGAAATAGAAATAAGTAATAGATAACATTGCCTCTACTCAGAGAAGAACCATAGGTGATAAGGAAACTTGAGTATGGCAAGAGATACTGATGTGTACTGTTGTTTCTTCTTTGATTTCTGCATATAAGATGCAGGGCAAAGATTCTGGGGAAAGGGATGGAAGGATCAGGCATGGCCAAGTCCATACTCATGGCTGAGAGGCAGAAGTAGAAGCCAGGGCTCTCAATCATGACAGCCCCCTACTGCCTTCCCTTGAATTATTGCCTTGATTAGCATGATGTCTTGCCCCTGGCAACCATGTGGCATTGAGTCTGTGGAAGAAAATATACGAGTGTTGAGAATAATTGGTTCTTTGATATTAGATTACACAAAGGTCAAAGTGTGCTGTGGAGAGTGAGACAGCTGAAAAGTCACATTCCCTGCAGGCACTGTGGCACTGACCTCTTGTGCCTGCAAAAACTGGGAATCACATTTAATCTGTTGTGATGCCATGGCTTGTTGCACTGAGTGACTGCAAGATCTCAGTGCAAACACTGTGGTTTCTCAGCTGGCAACACTGGAGCTCTGTATAGCACCAGGTCAGGTTGTGGATGGGAGGAGTTAGATAAGGTTTTCATGTTATGTGATCTGTCTTGTTGCATTATTCTAACAAATTAGATACTAGAAAACTGCTCTGCTGCCTGTCTCTCTGTGTACCACCCCCATGACATCTCTCTCTCCCCCCCTGTACTCTGGCAGCTCTGATTTACTTGGGACAAACCTAGTTTATGTGAAGGATCTTGCTGTTTATGTTTGTGGGCTCTGTGGAAACCCTGTGGTTCAGTGCCCCTCATCCATGTCTCCATCAGTCAAGACAGAGTTTCTTAAAAAACAGAAAAGCTTTTCAAACTGCTGACCTCAAGTCTCTCAATGTGGAGCTTCATCCAACATGAAACAATTTGCAACCACAATTTCCCTCTCTCTGATGCACCTCCCATCATGTACTCAAGTATTCAAGGCAGGGACTCTCTTCTGGAAGGTCCTATAGAAGAAGTAATAACTAAACAATGAGAATTTAAATTTGGTTCATGTACAGAAGACTCTGAATTTACATTAAAAGTGGACAGCAGAAGTGTGAGGATCCATCCAGAAGGAGGTGGTGCTAAATACACTACCTGATATACTGCCCAAAGGTCCTAGTAAGTAACTGAGGTCCTTTATAAGAGGACCTGTCAGTGAAAGCCTTACTCTGGGCTGTAGGCAGATTGTGCTTTGCCTTGCTGCACTTCAGCAAGCTCCTACCTGACACACTGTCTAAGCAGGCAAGAAATTTAGCTTCTTCATGTATTTGCCTCATTTGTGTTGTGCTGATGGTGAAGACAGAGAGTGAAGATGCTCCTGCATCAAAGTGACAATGGAAATTCACTTTGATATTCACATCCTACAAAGCAATAACTAAAAAATATCCAGGTTTTATGTTCATCCACAGGCCCTGATTCACTGTCCTCAGTTTTAAGATGTTAACCTGCATCTCACACAAGAGCTGTGGAAAGTATTGCATTTCTTCTGTCTTCATTCCTTTATCATACTTTCTTCCTTGTGAATCAATGTTTAGATATATTAAAGATCAGATAGCTTTCATGGTTGAAAGGCCAGCAGTAAGAAAGTGTTCCTTATTGCCTTCCTGTTCTCCTTTATTCTCCTTCTGCCCTGTTGGAGTTCTGACCCCATCTCATCTCTGCTTGAGGTGTTGCAAGCCTTTGTTTTTTAGTGTTTTAACTGAAGCTGAAATTACAAAAAAAATGTTTAGGGAAACCCACACACTTTGAAAGGAAAATGCTTTTGACCTAGTAGTGGGGCTCAGGCATCACTCCTCATCTCTGGGACACCATGAGGTGTCATGAGGAGGTATCAAAGGTGTGACTTCCTGGCAGCAGTTATTTCTTCAGGAAAAAAAACAAAGGACTTTCAGAAGAAAGACAAGTCAAGCTGGCTGTTCATCTGCTTCCCAAATCAATGCCACACAGTGCCCCAGGGAAAACACTGCCTTGCAGGGTTTGCTTTGAAAGACCATGAGTTAATGGCTGGATGAGAAGCCTGGATGTGAAGAGCCATTTCTTCCTGTTGCAGTGATCTCTTTCAGGTCTGCTGGCCACCGACGCATTACGGTCAAGACCATGCGAAACTTCTTCCAGCATAGTGTGAAATTCGCTGCAGAAGAGCAGAAACATCTGGTTAGAGCCAGTGGTTGCTCCTGGGTTTGGCAAGGAGGGAACGTGGAGTTAATAGGCTCTTACCTCATCAGTAGGTGTCACTGCAGCAAAAGACAGGGTCCAGTGGAAAGTTTCAGAGGGGAATAAGAGAGGGGCACTTCAGCCAACCGACCAGATGCAGTCAGCTCAGTGCTTCCTGACTACAGCCAGAGAACAGCCATGGATCTGGGTTTATGAATCGCTTGTAATAAGGCTATAGGAAATGAGAGATTAAGGAAATGAGTCATTAAGTGATTACAAAGACATGTGGAGTGCACACAGTTGTGGCCGCCAGTAACAGAGCCTTGAGCAACCGTAAATTTCTTCTATGGGGGTTTTGGGAACGTTCCTGCTGAACTTGTATGCAGGAGTGAGTTACGGTTGGGTGGCTTTAACTGAAATGAACCAGTAGCAAGTTTCAGACATTCTTAGCACAAAACACACTAAACAGTTTTCTACAATTCAAAATCACCTTGCTGATGCCAGGCCTGCTGGCCAGTCCCAGAAGTATTGTGATACACTGAGAAACATTCACCCTCTGATGTGGTAGGATTTAGGTCTGGGTTTCAGTAGGGACGCAGAATCATACAATCATAGAATAGTTTGGGTTGGAAGGGAACTTCAAGATTATCGAGTTCCAACCCCCCTGATATAGGCAGGGACACCTCCCACTACATCAGGCTGCTCAGTGCCTTGTCCAGCCTGGTCTTGAACACCTCCAGAGAGGGGGCATCCACAACCTCCCTGGGCAACCTCTTCCAGTGTTTCACTACCCTCACTGTAAAGAATTTCTTTCTTATGTCAAGTCTAAATCTACCCCCTTCCAATTTACATCCATTGTTTCTGGTCCTCCCATCAGATATCATATTAAAAAGCCCTACCCCTGCCTTTCTGTAGGACCCCCTCAAGTATTGAGAAGTTACTATAAGAAGCTTTAATGCAACTTCAGTTTCGTTTTTGCCAGGGCCAGCACCTGAAAGCTGGCAATGTGTTAGAACCAGCTTCTGACTAAGTTTCCAANGGAGCAGTGTGGCTGCACTTGTTTTCTGCAGGTGCACCACCATCAGCTGCTGAGCAGATGCTTTCTGGTGTGCCTGGAGGCCTTTGTTCACACCACAGTGAACCTTCCGTTCCCAGCCTCTTGGACAGCACAGCAACCTTTCTGGAGAGGCAGCCCCCCCCTCCCTCTTACCCTGCAAAGCCAGCACTGAGGATGTGCAAACAAGTTCTGTTCATTTTTAAGAGCCCTAAGCCTCAGAGGCAATCCAGGAAGCAAGATGCAGAAGCTGTCACTCCAGGCAGCTGGGATAAGTCACAGAACTCATCAAAATGGACTCTCCATGTGGTTTGATTAAAAAAAAAAAGTCATTTTTAAGCCTGTTTTCGGGAAGCACAGTCAGGAAAAAGAGACCTGAAGCACGGGGCAGGTTAGCCCTGCTGCTTGCCATCAAACCCAGACTCCTGCCTCATGTGACCTTCTTGCAAGTTCTTACTAAGGCATCATGCTCTAGACAGTGTCACTCAAGGTCCAATCCCCTTCCACAAACATGTTGCCAAGCAGTGAAATGCTACAGAACAAGTATATGAGACAGATGTATCTTCACTGCTATCCTATCCTAATGGATTTACTAAGGGTATACACAAAGTTCTGTTGGCCTAAATCCACAAGAAAATTAAACAAAATGAAATAGGTTCACTGAGTCCTTTCTGAGACTTTCTCCACAGCATCTTATCTCCAAAGCATGTTGGTTTTCTACCAGCACCTGCAAGTGCTGGCCTTCAAACTGCTTCAATGCTCTGTGTCCTGTTTACTGCTGGTTCCCTCCTCAGCCTGCTCTGTAACCAGGAACTTAGTGATAGCTGCAAGGAGAACTAGTGTAGGTAATCCCTCCCTCTATTCAGTGATACAGTAGCAGCTAATAAGGCATCTCAGACATCCTGTTTAAACAAAAAAGAGGGCACCATTTTTGGGGTTTTTTTTCATATTGAGATTCATCCTCTTCATCTCCTTGTTGGTCTTCCATGCAAACAGTATTTTGGGTGCATATTAAAATGTTTCACACAGAATTTAATCACACCTAAGCAAAGCTCACTGCAACTCTGCTTATAATCACTGTTTGCTTTCACCCACTTCTCAAAACTAGCAACTCAGTCTCTGCAATACAGAATGCAAACAAAAAACACTCTCTATTTGATTTTGCCCCCTCAGCTTCCCTGCTACCACGGACTTAGGTGTCTTAGAAGACTGAGACACTTTTAAATTCTCAATAATGGGCTAGCAGATGGGACAAAATGGAAAAGAAAAATGTTTTTCCTGGCAGAAGCTACAATTCAAGTGTTGGTGTGTATGTAAGAGGCTTGGTATATGAGAGTTCCTAACCCTATGACTTTAAATCTGACTAGATAAGAGAGCCAAAGAGTGGGAGGTGAAACAGAAGCCCAAAGAGTCGAAAAGATTTGTCATAGTAGATCTGGGACTGGTGCCCAGGCCTTCTAAGCACAGCTGGGTGATGATATTATGATTATTGTTATTATTATTAATGATAGTAATAGTTAATGTGTCAAAAGCTGGCGTTAGGGTAGGATCACCAAACTGAGAAGAATGTGGTGAATGTTTTTGGCCAAGGAACATATCAATGTTGATGCCTTTCAAAATCTGTCATGCATTTTCAAAACAAAGCTTGCAGAAAGGATTTTAAATGGTACCTGACAACTAAAATCAGGTAATACATTTAAAAGCAACAATAAAAAAAGAAATACTAGTCTAGTCTAGTCTAACAAAAAAGCCTTTCAATTTCAGTCCAGTAAAACATTTCATTCAGACCCAAAATCTGCCTTTTTCTTTTCATCCAAAAACTCAGAAGATTATCACGTTGGTTAAGCCTTTTCTTTCCCTTCTGATTTTCCATTTTGGTGACCAGACCAAAATATGTATCACTCACCAAGCTCCACTCATAAATCCTAAGGAAAAAAAAATGTGTCCCATGGACTACATTAAACTTTATTATGTGGACTTTTCAACAATGAAAATCTCTCTCCCATGCATTTTAACTGCATCACCACAGTAACTATCCTACCATGCTACAACTTCTACTACAATATTTCTTTGTTGCACAGATAACTGTGACCAAGCCCTTGCTAACGTAATTCATGAGAGGGAGCAGTGTGATTGAAACAATACTCAGGCTTCAGGGTTGACCTCTAAACCTGTCATAAGTCACAAGTGTCAAAATCAAGCAAGGTTATACAGGGAAGGTTATGAAATTTCATCACTTATACAGATGCTGGATTTTCTATGCTGTAATGACAGAGGCAGACAACTTGCTGGATTGTGTATATCTCAGTGAAAAAAGTAAACTGACTTTTTGGAGTATTTTTCATTTATAGACAATGCTGACTATTTCAAAAGTATTTTATTTTCTGTAGTGTCTTTAGAGAAGTTCTCTTTAGTTTTGTTTGCTAGTATTGCTTGGCATGACACTGCATCAACGCCTTTAATTCTGAGAAAATCAGTGAAGAAGCATATCAGGGAGATATTTGCTCCCTGATGAAATGTAAGAGTATTAGTAGCTATTTTATAGCAAAATGTTTACAAAAGCTCAGAAAAGGAAGGAGAAAAGGCATTTGCCAGCAGAAAAGCAGAAGCAAATATCTAACAAGAATCCTACCCAGATATTGGTTATCTATCACTGGTAAGTGATGTTAAATTATCAAGAGCAACTGGAGTTTATGTTACCTAACCCCCTTCAGTGCTCCCTGATGAACCTCCCTTCCTTTCTATTCTCACAAACACATCAAGCCCCCCAGGCAGGATGGTTTAACACCCTGTTGTGTCTGAGAGAAAAGTCCTCACTAATGTCTAAGCCTCTTCTGTTGGTCCTTCCTTGCCCTCCAAACACTCAAACCCCTAGATCTTTGGAGAAGAGACAGAGGAACTCATTTTTGACATATCCAAACTCATGATAGAAAAGCATTTCTGGACATCCCCAACAGAGTTCTCCAACTTTTTGGATTTTCCTGGAGTCACCTAATTACTTCCAGGGTTTCTCAGAAATATCTGGAGTTTCCCAGACAGAGTGGCTTTTGAGAAGCTGCACTGTGACTCTATCATAAGCCCATTAATTCTGTTGTGTATGAAGTCATGTTGTCCAGAGAGTGATAACACACTGAAGAGATAAATCAGTTTGGCAGAGCCTCGCCTTCAGCTTGAACACACAACAGTGTAATCCTGAGGGCTCTCACAAAAACACATGTGTATGTGGAAGGCAGGATTTTCTTTTTCCTTTGTTTTCTTCCAGGAGAATGAAAAGGAACATCAATAAATTTGGGTGTCAGAGCAGAGACAGGAAGAGAAAGCAATAATGCTAAAAACACAGCATCAGCAGATCTACCTGAGAGCCTCCGGAGCCAGAGCTCAGGAGACATAACAGAGAAATAAGGATCAAAAAACTGTAACCAGACAGATGCCCTAACATCTAGGCAGTAGCTACTTTTCTCCACTGATTCCAGAGGGAAACAGGCTCTGACAGTCCATCACTGTAACTTGCTGAACATGATCCCAAACTGACCGATGACAAAGCCACCAGCAATGTTCACCAGCTGAGAGCAGCAGCATGGCATGGATGAGATAAGATGGTCAGTTTTATAGTATTTTGATCTTGAGGTAACAGTAAATATCCTGAAGATGGACTATCCTCTGCAGTGAGTGCATATACAGATAATGTGGGACAAGAACAGGGTAGCAGGGGAAGGAAATCAAGCTCCACACATGGAATAAAGCTCCACACAAAGCACTAGACTTCCCAGCTTCTGGCTATTTTCCTCAACAGGATGCTCAGAAGAGAAGTAATGAACTGAAATTCCAGGGCCCATGTTTGAACAGGAGGTGAAACCTGAGATTCAGATGTCCTCTTCTGGCTTTACAAAATCTGGATGATCTGTAGAAGAGTTCAGTGGACAAGGTTGACTTTCCAACTAATGGCAGAAGTATCCTTTCTTCTACACAAAGAAATGTCATGCAGGAGTCAAGAGATGTACTCATGGAGATGTCAGAGCTAGTCCTCATTTCTCACCCTGGCACTGCCTACACATGAGACCTCATGTCTCATCTGTAGTGCTCTAGCCCACTCTGCCCTTTCTGAATTTTGTAATACAGCTGATATTAATGACATTTCAAGATAATTCTGAAACTGTAAATAAAATTAACAGACATGGTTGGGATTTGCAGCCTCTGAGGGGTTCAGTTAGAATAGTTTTTTCCACTTTGTTTTTCATATGCATTCCAAGACTGTACAAGGGCATTCAGGTGATATTTAACACTAGCTGTACCCAGCAGTAGTTGTTACTATTATTGTTTAGGTTCCCTTGTATTCAAGAAGCACCACCTGAAATTAGGAATGGAATGGTCCTTGGTTTTGAAAAGCAGCAGAGTGGTATCATGAGGTTCTTCAGGGACAACTAAACACACCACTTGAGGTGCAACTCATAAATCTGGGGAATGCCTGTCCTCCTCAGACAGAAACAGCTTCAGTAACACCCAGTAAAGAGGAGGTGGTTACGGGGAGGAAAAGGGAAGAAAAGTATCCCACCAGAAATTTTCAGGTGAGACAAGTGACTCCACCTCACCCTTACAATGGCCACATCACAAGAAAAAAAGGTTGAAACAGATCTTGAAGGGCATGTGGAGTGTCCCTACCCAAAGATAAAAAACAAATCTCCTCAACCAGTATTCTTAAAATTTCCCAGTTATGAAGACTCCACACCCTCCCTGTGCAAATGGGTGCCACAATTTCACTGTTCCCATTGGTTTTTTCCCTCTTCCACGAGAACTGAAATAAACATCAATAAATTTGGATGAGAGCATAGATTGGAAGAGAAAACTTTGTCCAATCTTGAGATAATCCACCATGGGCATGGACAAGAAGTGATCTTCTGCCACGCTGTCATAAAATGGTGTAGGTTAGAAGGAACTTCACAGATCATATAGTTCCAACACCCCTGATATAGGTAGGGACACCTCCTACTATATCAAGTTGCAATCCAAGGCAATTCCACAACATCCATAGATTTGTTTTGAAACTTTAGCACACCAAAAATACAAGCAAGAAAATCCACCATGAAAATGAGAGCCTGTGTTTAGAGGCACTCATGCATGAGAAGACATGGTGTGTGGTCAGTAGTGTGGAGGAACAAAGAAGCTCCTCTGGCCATTGCCAGGATTAATGAAGGACCAGTCCTAGGAGTTTGCTCCAGCAGTTTTAGAAACAATAACACCTTCCAACGTGCTAAATCTGATCCTTGCTAATGTGAATTAATACCAGGTTTCAGTGCAGCCACTGGGGTAACGTGATGCTCTGGAGTGCTGTAATCCTAAACAGAGCATTAGGAGAGCAGCTCGCGCCACAGCTGTGGTTCCTTGCAGGTGTTTCTTCCCCAGGCAGCCCCTTCAGCAGCAAATCTCACCCTGCACAAGATGCAAAGGGAAACTCTGTCATGCTCAGGCTTCACTGGAAGCATGCTGGTCCAGTGCTGACAGTACCACAAGATGTGGAGTGGGGGTTGTCTGAAGTGATACAGGTCTCTGTTTTAGTATGCACCCTCTGCAGATGAACAAACAGAAACCTCTCACTGACTCCCTTCCCCTGGGCGCTGGGCACACACGTGCTCTTTGTTCCTGAAGTGGTGCTCCTCTTGCCCTGACCCACCACTTTCCCCCTTAGACAAGCATTTCATCAACAATCCCCACTATTCATTTTTTTAAGGCACCAAAGGGAAACAGAAGTCTCCTAAGCAGAGGTTTCTCCTCCTTTGAGACTGCCTTGCTTTCCCTCTACCCATCCTTCACCACCCTCCTCCCCCAAGCCTCACATCATGCCTGTCTGCAGGCACAACTCGATATTGGGTTACAGAAGGCCTCCAGCTGACCCTGGGGGTTCATCCTGTAAAAATACCGCTCCTGCCCTTCGTCTCTCTGATTACTCCTGGCTCATAACAGGTGGAGCTGCCAGCTCCATGGGGGAGGGAAGGATGGAAGAGTTGCTCTTTATCTGCATGCCCTCCTCCTCCTCAGAGAGGACAAAAAAAAAAGCCCCATTTGTTCACCCTGCCAGCTTTGTCCCTGAGGTTCAGGGGTTTTCAGAAATTAGTTTTGTGTAAATCCATTTTTTAAGTTCAGTACCATTGGAGTCAATCAAGGGACACCAACAGCACATGCTGAGCTTGATTTCCAGCACTGTCTTTTTCTATTTAGATTCTGATCAAATTGCCTGCTGACTTCTGTGGTCTTCTTATCACTGCAAAAACAGGACAGAAATCTAATCAGTCTGACAAAAAATTCAGCACCTGAATGAGCTACAGGAAAGCTGGGAAGAGGCTGTTTGCCAGGGCATGGAGTGATATGATGAGGGGTAATGGTTTGAAACTAGAGCAGGGTAGGTTTAGGTAGGTTAAGGTTTAGGTTAGACATCAGGAATAAAGTTCTTCACCATGAGGGTGATGAGACACTGGAACAGATTGCCCAGAGAGGTGGTCAAGGCCACATCCCTGGAGACATTCAAGGCTTGCTGAGGCTCTGAGCAAGCTGATCTAGTGCAGGATGTCCCTGTCTATGGCAGGGGGTTTGGAACTACATGATCTTCAAGTTCCCTTCCAACCCAAACTATTTTATGACTCTATGTCATAAAATAGTCTAACCCCCTCTATAGCAGGGGGTTAGACTAGGTGGCCTTTCTAGGTCCCTTCCAACCCTATGATTGTAACTTGGGCCAAAAACCCTTTTGGCTACTGGGTCTTGGGCTTCCAGTCTTGGTTGCACTTGAGGAATAGAGAAACATAATGTAAGCAACTACAAACTACCAAAACACTTTTTGAGTTCCAGAGACAAATACCCAGGGGAGACTTCTACGTAGCATCATAGAATTGTTAGGGTTGGAAGGGACCTTAAAGATCATCTAGTTCCAACCCTCTGCCATGGGTAGGGACACCTCCCACATAATTCTATATAATTCCACCTTCTACATAATTCAAAGCAGTAGCTGAGATTTGAACAGTTTGCTACAAGGGTGTTTTTCAGTTGTGTATCTCTTCTCAATGGCTTGATCCACCTCTGTGGTGATCTTGCTCTTGAAAGCAACTCTCTCTTTCCTTTACATTCCTTCTGGAACTGGGTAACCAGTTTGCTTGTTGGCCCAGACCAGCCTGGGTAAATAAGGAAACGCACAGAAGATTTCTACACAAACACGAGGGGTTTTAATAGCACAAAGTTCATAGAAGTTCTTGAAGAGAACTGGGAGCAGTTCCACAGGCCTCAGTCCTGAAGAGCAGTCAGCAATTTCAGAAGAGGGAGATTTATGGCCAAGGGTACCTTCCCTACCCTGCGAATTTCTATTCAATGTTCAAAGAGGAAAAAAGAATCTGAAGTGCAGGTTTTGCCACGTGAAAACCCTCCGACTTTTCCGCGACTCCTTCTAGATAGGCCCATGAGCTCCCGGCCCTGCCGCCAGGGGCAGCGCTCGGGGGGCTCCGGGGTCCTCGCCATAAGCCCCAGCCCAGCGCTGCCTTGCGATGTGCCGGGGTTTGCCCATCTCCTTCACTGCCCTCAAGCCACCCACCCACAGCCTTATCTCTGAGACCCTCTACGAATATCCATTGCAGAGTACGGAGGGGGCTGGAAAAGCCCGATTCTGACGGGCAGGAGCCGGGCGGGCACCCCCGCCAGGCGACAGGCATGTTTCTGGACAGACCCAGAGCCCTACAGGGTTCCTTGGGCAGTCCGTTTACCCGGTGCGACAGGTGTGGGCAAGGGGAGATACGGTTTTCCTTCAGGCTCTGAACTGCCCCGGATTTGCGTGGACTGGGGCTTGTACAATTCATATCCTAAGCACCTTGGCTGACCAGGGGCACCCCGAGTTCTGATCCCCCATGGGTGAATGGTTTTAAGGAGTCCCAGCATTTCAAGAAACAGTGGCCCAGGTTGTTCGGAGAGGACGTGGATACCCCATTCCTAGAGACATGCTAGGCCTGGTTTAACGAGGCACATCTCTAAGGTGCTTCTGCCCCAAAGTAAGACCCCCAGTCAACACTGATGAGTGGCACTAAGGTGACCACCAACCCTTCCTGCCAT
>VZTY01002992.1:13220-24074 GCA_013400935.1 Turnix velox | reverse complement strand
AATTCTATGATTCTATCTTTTTCCCTTTAATCAAAATGGTGTTTCCAGAAAACTTTGCTCTGTAATTACTGAGTTCTAGCAGGAAATATCTGGGAATAGTAATTATTCGTCCACAAAAGAAAGATGACTCCAAATTAAAAAAGCATTGAGTTGCAATTGTAAGTGCAGTAAGAGAGTTCATTGTGCAGAAACATCTCTAGCATAAGCTGGCCTATCTAAAAGCACTGTGTGTGATCTAGACTTCAGAAAAGACTTACAAGCCATTTCTCTTGGCTCTGTAATCCCAGTGATGTTATTTATCTGAAGCAAACTATGAAGCAGGTCCAAGGTAGGAGCTGAGTGAGCCTATGAGCTGCACTGCTGTCCTTGGACTGGAGGGTGACGTTCCATTTGCAAGAAGAGCACTCAAATGACTCTCATTAAACCCACAGTTTGGGATTCTCCTATGTCTGAATGGAATGCAAATCTCCTGTCCTTCTCATCTGAAGTTCCCAACAACAGAAGGCAAAATGAGAGTTGAAGGAAATGTAATGAACACTGCCTCAAGAGTCTCAGGCTGATTCCAGTTTTAATATGTCTTAGCCTGCTTTGAACCTTCTGACTAAGCTATGTCCCATTCATTTAACACTTTTGTTTCATGTTAAGTGAGCTTTTTTAATGCAAAAATGAGGCTGAAAGCCACATTTTGTGTTAAATGCTAATCCAATTGAAGACTAAAATTGGTGTTGCTCTAAGAGATCATGCAGTTGTGATGCAACTCAGCTGCAGGGAAATAAAAGTCCTAAATTAATGTCTTTCTTCTAGTATTCACATTACCTACAAGTCTTGTTCTTTGCCAAGTTTGATGGAACCTGGGTAATTGATTTGTACCTGAGAACCAAGTGGGTCAACCACAAAAACTTCACAGCAGCTCAAAACCATGAAGGTGACTTTGTGTTTCTTAATGCAGCTGATCAAAACACTTAATTATTGAACATCCATCACTTCATAAGTCAGTAGTCCTAAATACTTTGGAGGTCAGCTGCTGAGGCTCCTGACTTTTGGGTTTGTTTTATTCTGTGTGTTACTTCTGGTTTCAACCTCTGTTTTTCAAACCTGGGAGAGAGGATAAAAAAAGAGCACAGGGAAAAGCTGTGTCCATGTGGAAAACTGGTGGGAAAGGGGGCTAAAACAAACCAGCTCCCGATTCCTATCTTCAACATCTTGGTCAGTGATGTTTGGTGCCAATTTTTAATGGCTAATAATAGCTCTTTCTAGCAACTTCTGTGAGACAAGAAGTATGTAATAAAGCATAAATGTCTGTGTGAAGAAGTTTTGATTTGTCTAGACAGAGCTTCCTTGACATAATTGTAGATAATTGTTCCTTAGCCTCCTGCAGACTACCAGAGCAGCAAAGCAGCAGTGTATTTATGCCTGTTAAACCAGAAGTTCTGCCTATTTTTTTCCTGCCTTCATCAGTTTCCACTGCTATAGTCCAGATATGTCATACAAGGGCATTAGACATTCAGCATCCAGAATGTCTAGGCAGGCTGAAAGACTCTGAGCTCCTTTTTTTTTTTTTTTTTTTCCCAGAATTAACTTTCCAAAGAACTAAGAGGCTATTTGGAAAGAGAAGGTGGCAGAGTTCCTAGTCAAAGATGCATCCTCAGAAGTGAGTACAGAGTAATGCAGTCTGGTAGGGTATTCTAGCAGCACACTAAATTCCTGAGTAAGCCTTCCCCTGCTTCTCAGAAAGGCCTCAAGCCTTTTAAAATTCTTGCTAATGTCTTAAACAGCTTGCACTTGTATTCCAAGGATATGAGACTACATAGAAACATACCCTATTAGCTGGTAATGTCCTGTTAAAATAACAGAGGAAAGGGCTAAAGGGTGACTTCCTCATCACAGAAGATGGTAAAGAACTCTCTGAGGCAGAAACAAATTATTTTCATTCAAAATATAGGAGCTGTGGATGAACAGAAGTATTTCACTCGGTGGATATGATCTGTTCAGCAACGTTAAACAAGCAAGCAAACAGCAGTGGGAAGGTTTTTTTGCATATAAATTTCCATATGGCCTTTGCAACTTTTCCCAGTGCTGACCTTAGTCACCCTTAGTATAGGAAGGAGAAAGCACGTGTTTCCTGCAGGGTGGAAATTAATGTTGTTTCTAGAAGCTTAGTAAACTTTCAAAGTTGGATACAACATAAAGGCTGATGATGCCATTGTTGTTAATCTGCTTGCACAATGTGCATGTTTGTGCTATATGCCCTAAAAGCTTTAAACTTTGACTTCAAACTTCGGTGAAGAGAAGGCTCAGGGGGGAGCTCAGAGGAGCTCCTCAATACCTGAAAGGGGCTATAGGAAGGCTGGAGTAGGACTTTATAATAGGTGAAGATAGGACTAGAAATAATGGATGGAAATGGGAAGAGATTCAGTCTAGAAAGAAGTTCTTTACAGTGAGGGTAGTGAAACACTGGAAGAGGTTGCCCAGAGAGGCTGTGGATGCCCCCTCAATCCCTGGAGGTGTTTAAGGCCAGGCTGGATGAGGCACTGAGCAACCTGGTGTAGTGGGAGGTGTCCCTACCCATGGCAGGGGGGTTGGAACTAGGTGATCTTTAAGATTCCTTCCCCCCCCAACTATTCTATGATTCAGACTCCAGGATAAGGTTGAGAGGCTTTTTCAGAGGTGGGGAGGGAAGGAAGGAGGGCATCCAAAACCAGTGTGGGCTGTTGAACCCATGTATAACTCACAGGAGTGAGGACACACTGATGCTGATATTTAGCTGTGCTTTTTGAGTCTATCCTGGCTCGCTCTCTCCTGGGTGGCTGAAGCATCCTGGGAAGTCTCATGTTAATCTTCCTAAATTCCAGCAGGGAAGAACAGCATCTTTGTGAAAGGGCTTAATAACCCAGGCTCTTCAAAATAAAGTAGACTTTGCTGTATTAAATACATGCATCAACAACTCCTTCAGACACAGCCAGGATATTGAGAAGCAGGATGCAAGTAAGATGCCTGCATCAAAGAATATGTGAGCTGAATGTGAGCTCATTATATGGCAGAGTGGTTAAAGGTACATATTGTGTTTCTTTTGTTCATGAGTATAAGATATAGGTGGCAAATTTCTTACCTTAATCCTTCCAAAGTCATCTAGAGTTGGCAGAAATACAGTTACCACATCAATATGTGAAAAATGCTGAAAAAGTTTGGGGTTAGAGACAGAAATTTACCATAAAGCATTTAGGGATTAGAAAACTAAAAAGTAGTTCAAAGAAGCTTGTGCTTTAATTTGTCAAGAGATTGAAAGGTGACTTAAGCATGAAAAAATCCTTCTGGAGAGATAACAAGTAGAAAGAGCTCTTTTATCTATCACTTAGAGCATAAGAAGAAGCAACAGTTGGAAACTAAAGGAAAATTCTATGATTAAAAGCATGTTTCCTATAGGGAAAAACAATTCACTGATGAATATAGTAATTTTAAAAAATCAACGTTCTGATGCCTTCAGTCAATCAAATCAATATTGTTTGTCCACAGCATCCCTTCTAGAAAACCAAGGTTATCTGACACATGAAGGAATGATTTCTGTCTTGGACTTCAGGCAGATGAAAGTATTTATTACTTCCTTCTGCATTTCAAGATTTTAAGCCACAAAGATGATGAACGGATTGGAGCATCTCCCTTCTGAGGAAAGGCTGAGGGAGCTGTGTCTCTTCAGCTTGGAGAAGAGGAGACTGAGGGGTGACCTCAGTCATGTCTATAAATATGGAAAGGGGGAGTGTCAGGAGGATGGAGCCAGGCTCATCTCACTGACCTCCAGTGACAGGACAAGGGCCAATGGGTGCAAGCTGGAACACAGGAGGTTCCACAGAAATAGAAGAAAAAAGTTTGCCAAGGTGAGGGTGAGAAAAGAGTGTCCCAGGCTGCCCAGAGAGGGTGTGGGGTCTCCTTCTCTGGAGACATTCAAACCCCACCTGGACACCTTCCTGTGTGACCTGATCTGGGTGTTCCTGCTCCAGCAGGGGAATGGGACTAGATGATCTCTTGAGGTTCCTTCCAATCCCTGATATTCTGTGATCAAAAGAAAAACTCTTCCATTTTTTAGTAGAGAATGCAGAGAGAGGACAATTCTTGAGAGAACATGACAAAAAGCATTGCTCCAATAAAAAAAATAATGAGGATATTAGATAATAAAACTGTTTCCTTAAATGCATTTGGTGGTCTGTAGTTTTGAATAGACCTGCATTAGGATGAACATAAGAAGTGAGCTGGCTGATAACTTCCATTATCCTGGCTCAGGGCAATGGTCCAGCTGAGTTCTCCCAGCTCATGCTGAGCTGCCCTGGAAGAGTGGGAGGGAAGGAAAGGGAAATCTGATAGCTCCGTGTCCTTTGCTGGCAGCCTTTTGACTTGCTGGATAATGTTTAAAGTAGCAGTTCAGTTCTCAACACTGATTAGGCTCCCCTGGAGCTCCGTGTGTCTGTTTGGGCTCTGCATTTCAATAAAGAGTTGGACCTAACAAAGAGAATCAAAAGTCTAGAAATAAAATGGTTGAAAAATGGGAGTAGTTTCTTCAAGAGAAGAAGTAACAGCTTAAGTACTGATTCCAGTTTTTAAGGTCGCTGCAAAAAGAAGTTAATAAAGTTTCCTCCATGCTTGGAGAAGACAGGATAAAAAGTCCTGAATGCTCCTCAAATCAGCTTAACTTTGATACTAGGAAAAGTCTTCTAGCAAAAAGGAGTAACTAGTAAATAACCTGAAAAAGGTGTTCCCTCTCTGTTGCTGAAAGGCTTCAGGAACAGGCAGGACAAAATAGCTGCTCAAATGATGTGCACTGATGCCTGTATTGTTATGCAGCAGATAAGCTTTTGGCCCTTTCTGATTCTAAGGGGGGTTTTTTCCTGCCTTTCTTGGGCTGTTGGCCATGGGGTGGAGCACTGTTTAGCTAGAGGCTATAACTTTCTACAAATGGATATTGTACTGAACAAGGTTCTAAGCATTGCCAAAAAATGTATATCTATCTCCTCTTCATTTTAAGTAAAATCTATCAGACAGTTCAAAAGGCAAACACTGTTCCCTGATAAAAAGCAGCTGGTGTGCATATGTGCTTAGTCAGCAGTCTATAAAATAGCATAAGTTTTCCATAGTGATCAGAAACATCAAAAGCAGAAAGTATATTTACCAAAGAGCCAACCTCCAACAGATTGTTATAATTATTAAATGTGATGCATCACAAGTAGTAATGTAGTATAACCGAGATGATATTACCCAGGCAGGAAGGAATATGGCTTTAGTTTATGTCTCTGGATAGAGGATGGATCACCAGATAACAGAATATGTGTAACCCATCATTTCAAATGGGTCTGCATGCATGAGAGGTGCACACTTTCTGTAACACTCAGCTGCAGCTTTTGAACAAGTTAACAGCTTTCACACCACTGCACTAGGGAACAGGGGGAAAATAAACAATATAAATGTGTCCAGTAGACTTCCCTACTGAGATGCACTGGTATGTATGCACTGGTGACATGGTTACACTTCTCTAGAGAGTAATGTCTGCAGGTCTACATGCAATATATGCTGAAAAACTTTCTATCTATAATTTACCAACACAGAAGAAGGGGAGTGATAAGTACAGTCCTGCTGCTTTGGCAGAATCTCTCAGGTAATCTTGATGACCTCCAAATTGGTTCCTCCATTGCCACCACCTGCCCACGTGGGGCTGCATCTCATAGAATCATAGAATAGTTTGGGTTGGAAGGGACCTTAAACATCATTGAGTTCCAACCCCCCTGCCATAGGCAGGGACACCTCCCACTAGATCAGGCTGCTCAGTGCCTTGTCCAGCCTGGTCTTGAACACCTCTAGAGAGGGGGCATCCACAACCTCCCTGGGCAACCTGTTCCAGTGTTTCACCACCCTCACTGTAAAGAAATTCTTTCTTATTTCAAGTCTAAATCTACCCCCTTCCAATTTACATCCATTGTTTCTGGTCCTCCCATCACATATCTTATTAAGAAGTCCTTCCCCTGCCTTTCTGTAGGACCCCCTCAGGTACTGGTAAGTTACTATGAGGTCCCCCCTGAGCCTTCTCTTCTCCAGGCTGAACAACCCCAACTCCTTCAGCCTGTCTTCATAGGGCAGTTGCTTCAGCCCTTTGACCATCTTTGTGGCCCATCTCATATGTCTTCAACTCCAAATGGAAGCAATCAGGTAGGATGGTCACAGGACTGCTGCCAGGAGAACAAGTCTCAGATGGAGCTGTTCTGAACTTTCCCCTTCCTCTTCAGATTGTGTTTCCCTGAAGAAAAAAATTCCTAAGGGGTGCTCTTATGTTTCTGGTAAGAAGGAGCCAAAGCTATTTAACCCATTACAAGCAGTCTTCAAAAACTCATAGAACCAATCGACAGTTGCACGATGAAACTCTTCATAGAATAGTTTGGGTTGGAAGGCACCTTAAAGATCATCATGGCACAGTGAATTCTCTTTTTTTTAAAAAAAGTAAGTAGAGCACTTTTAAAATATTCATATTTTTAATCAGCTCCTGCCAGAGTTGCCTGGCTATATTCTATTAGGCTGCACTCAAAACAGATTGGTGCTGGAGTGATGAAAAAGCTTTGGCTTTATATTGACAGGAGGGCTGTTCTGGATTTCTTTCATTGCTCACTCTTGGCCTTATCTGCTTCCCCTTACCTCTAGCTCACTGAACTGAGTGTGATAGACATCTTCTACTTTCGAAAAAAACCCAGCAAACCTCTGTGCCTGCTCTTGCATTTGCTGCCTTCTCTTTCTTTGATTACACCATTCAATCATCCTACAACCTCAGTGAGATGCTTTTTTTAACTCCAAGTTGTGTATTGCTTAAAATTTATACTAGCTGAAATTGTTAGGGCTCCAAAAGTAAGGAAAGTAACTCAAAGGAACTCTGCAAACCATTAATTTAACATTATGTTGCTCTTTGAGTTTTCAGGCTATATCTTTGTACGTATCTCCTAATAGGAGGGAAAGAAGTTAGCAAAAACCAAAGAGTTTTACTAATTAATAATAATAAAAAAAGCTTTAAAGGCATCAGACGGCATGTTGTTAAACCTACCAGATTAAAAAAAAATGCAAAATTACCAATTTCAACCTATTTTCTTTTTTTCATTAATTTGGATTGTTCACATTCCTCCTTTGGAACATTAATTAATTTTATATCAATATTTTTAAAAACTTAAGGCCTCCAGGTGTACTATCTCCCTCTCTGTTGTACAAATCATGTAAGATGCAGCTGTGTTAGACACCAACTGGTTTTGCCACGTTCCCCAGCAAGATGCTGCACCGAGAGATTGGAGCAGAGAGGTAAGCAAGAAGTAGAACATTGAAAACTTTGCACAAGAGCTTATCTGCTTTGGTTTCATCAGATGTTCAGAGTATTGCCCAACTATCCCTCTCAGAGGCAATAGGACTACTGAGCTGTTTGTCTGGTGATCAGACATAACTTCATGCATGGGAAAGACACACAAAGAGTTAAATATCTGAAGGTAGCACAAACCAGGAATTTCAACCACATTCATTAATAACCAGTCATGGGAATCACACCAGCCTAGAGTATTCTAAGAAACAACCATCTTTACCCATTATGTTGTTTTAACAAAGAAATGGGTATCATCTGTTCTGCATTTTGGCTTCAAAATTACAGGCATCTATTTTATGATTCAATAACTGAAAGAATTCTGCTTTTTTCTTTTCTAATTGTTTTATGTGAGAGACTCATTTAGAATGTATTCCTATAAAACAATCTTTAAGAACATTAATATGCATGCATTTTGGGGAGCTGCATGAAAATGATGCTGTCTTCAGGGAGCTCATCCTCCTTCTGCAATGGGCCAAATCCTACCCTAAAGAGCAAAAGCTCTGACAGACACCAGCTGGCATGTTCCTAAATGTTGCTCGGTTGCTTTTTTCACAGCTGTAAAGTAGGAAAAATGTTTATCTGTAAAGTTAAACATTAATGACTGCATGTTGTGTTATGATGAATTTCAAAGAAAATTGCAGGTGGGTGACAATTGCAAGTGATTTTCTGAAACTATTCAAATCAACTTTTAACTATACTGATGGAGGAAGGGTGAACTTAAAAATGTTCTGTGATGAGCTAGCTCTAAGTCTCTTCCTTATGCAAAAATAGGCGGACATATGAGTAAGACACCCCAGGTTTGAATAAGTGCATGGTGTGGATTTAATTGCCTGTATTTCTGCCATGCAGGAGTGGGGATTATCATTCTGTGCAAACAGGAACACAGGGAACCCCATGTGGCCTCCCTGTGCCTGTCTGCTGGAAGCCCAGCAAACACCACCCAGCTTGTTGCACTGAATTAAGTCTCAAAACATTCCACAAAATAAAGTGTAATCCTCTTAGCAAGATAAATTACTCTTAGGAGCTGTCTGACTTTACCTTTTAAAAAATATCTCTTTAAATGTAAATTTTGCTTTCCACCAGTATTGCCGTGGCAACAAATGCAGGAAAAATAAATGTCTTCATACAAAATGAAGAGGGTTTTTCTCCTAAACATATTCCATATAAAATACACCACGCAGCTATGGAATTAATGTGCACACTACCTCAAAGTGCAAAAGAAGAGAATCAGTCCTTTTCCAGGATGGCTCTCTGAGACAGTATCAAGCACATAATTGCTTACAGTAAAGAAATCTATTGTATACTTACTTATAGAGGATTTAACTGGGATAATATTCTATAAACTGGAGCTCTCATCTCACAGTTTGCTCTAGAAGGACTGGAATGCTCCAAACTTCAGCAGCGTTTATGCAGGCAGCAGAACATGCCTCTGCCTAAGAGTTTACAGAACTGGAGTGTAAAATGTAATCTCTCCCATCTAATTTATATTTCAAATGCTTTGTGGTGCAAGTCTGCTTTGTACAGCCTGCCACTGCAGAGCTCTGTTATTTAAGGCACATATAAGTAGTGGTTCAGATTTCTCCTTTGAATAGGATGAAGAATGCATTCAAGTTAGGCCTGTTTCAAGAATAAGCCTGATGAGTGGTGTGCTTTAAATTGCTCACAACCAAATTCCTCTCTTCCTCTTTCTACTGTTATCCCCCCCCTGCAGAGGCCAAGAGATCCAAGATGGTCAGTGTTGTTATTTTCAAGACCCAAATTCCTGCACAGTAAAAATAAAAATTGGTTTCGTGTTATTGGGACTTGCCAGTATACAGCTTCCAAACACTTCCATTGTAGAAATGTTTTGTGCTTGGTTGTTCTTCCTTCTTTTCCAAGTCACTCTTAGCCTTTTGACTGCACATTTGAAGGCTGCAGAGGAGTGAAAATGCCCACGACTGGGTTTTAGGGGTTCAAGTAGAAGAGGAATTTTGGCACATGCCTCCAGAACAAAAACCATCCTGGGTTCATCTGAATAAGGCAACAGCTTACGAAGCTTAGACAGATTCTTCTCATTGTATGGTGGGAAAATTATGCACTGTGTCCACTTAAAGACCTGTTGAAGAACTAATTTCTGCTTCACACTGTGTTGCTGACCTTGGCATGTCATTCACAGTCAACACAAGCAATACTCAAAGAAACAACCTTCTCTTTCTGTACCTTAACTGCTGAGTGGCACATTCTGTAGTTTGTGTCTGTTGCTTCAGGTACCACTCTGCTACTTTTGCTGGTATCAGAAGAGTAAAGTTGGGTGTTTTACAGTGATGGCACAGGTAGAACTTTCTACCACTTCCTCTTCTGAGAAAAGATAAAGCAGAATATTGTACTTTAATTAGTACAAACTGCACAGCATTAAGTGTAAAGCTGGTAGGCTGAAATGGATTGCAATGGAGGTATCAGGGAGTAGTCAACTTCTCCTGCATGCCTTGACCTGCTGGACCATGAGCTTGGACTGGGTCACCCTGTGGACCAACTTGCCCAATGTCTTGCCTTGGGCAGTGGGTAACAAAGAGTCTAGGGATGGAATAAAAGTAACAAGGTACACAGCCAACAGTCCTTCCCATGCAAGTCCTCCTGGTCACCTGAAGCTTTGGACCACCCACAGACAGACATGAAATGTGTCCTTGGACAGCCTTTGGAACTGAGCACTTCTAAAGGAGAATGGTGGAGAAACATCTTCCCATGATGGGTCAAAAGAGTGTAGGAGCCCCAGAAAGCCAGCTGGCCCCATGTCTCTGCTCTGGAGTGAGGGCTGCAGTCCCTAGAGCTGGGAGAAGAGCTGCACCCATCTTTAGCGTCCCAGGACTCCTGGCTTGGAATCTTCTGTCCCACAGGCTGGGTCAGCAAGGCCAACCACACGGGACTTAGAACTGAACTAGAATTGCTCTGGTTGGAAGAGATATTTAAAATCATCAACTCCAGCCATTAACATAGTACTTGTAAGTCCGCCGTCACAATACCACCCTCAGCACCACATCCACACATCTTTTGAATAACTCTAGTGTTAAGGCCAGGCTGGATATGGCATTGAGCAACCTGGTCTAGTGAGAGGTGTACCTGCCTATGGCAGGGGGGTAGGAAATAGATGATCTTGAAGGCCCCTTCGAACCCAAACCATTCTATGATGACTCCACCACTTCCCCGAGCAACCTGTTCCAGTGTTCAACAACCATTTAGGTGAAAAAATTCTTCATAATATTGTCTACACCTCTGGTGCAACTTGAGGCCCTTTCCTCTTGTCTTGTTGTCTGTTACTTTGGAAAAGCTACTGGCCCCCACCTCTCTACACCCTCCTTTCAGGTGTTTGTAGACATCAATAAGGTCTCCCCTCAGCCTCTTGTTCTCCAACCCCAGTTCCCTCAGCTGCTCCTCATTGGATTTGTACTCCAGACTCCTCAGCTCTGTTACAGAATCATAGAATGGTTTGGGTTGGAAGGGACCTT
>VZTY01002992.1:0-13060 GCA_013400935.1 Turnix velox | reverse complement strand
TCTCCATCCTAAATCTCCCCTCTTACAATTTACATCCATTATTCCTAGTCCTGCCATTACATATCCTATTAAAAAGTCCTACCCCTGCCTTTCTGTAGCCTTCTCTGGATCCATTCCAGCAGCTCAATGTCCTTACGTTGAGGGCTCCAGAACCGGACACAGTAACTCCGGTTGGGGTCTCACCAGAGCCCAGAAGAGGGGCAAAATCCCCTCCCTTGACCTGCCGGATTCTTTCAAAGCCTTTCTTGCCAAAACCAACCGGAGGCCGCAGGCGAGGCCTCACTAACCCCGAACCCCCTATCCCCACAGCCCCGCCGCCCTCCCGCGGCCGCTCCGCCCCCTCATTCTCGGTCCCGCCAAGGCGCATGCGCACTGTGTCCCAGGCAGCGGGGAGGGGCGCGGGCGGAGCCGCGGCCATTCGGGCCGGGCTGAGGGGAGCGCGGCGGTGGCAGCGATGGTTTCCTGGATGATTTCTCGGGCTGTGGTGTGAGTACGGAGCCGGGGAGGGAAGCGGGTATGGGCAGCCCGCGGGGGTAACGGGGGGTGGTTATTGGTCGCCCGGAGCGCGGGCAGCGGCGGAGTTTCTCACTGTGGGGCTGGGCCGGGGGCGGCGGGAGAGCGGTGGTGCCCCTTTATTCTTCTCCCCGGGCCCATTTAGCTGTATGGCCGTTAAACCGTGCTTGGGCTGCGAGCGATCCGACTTGCCCTTCCGGTATGTCCGACGCAGGTGGGGCGGGGAGCGGCTTGTCCCGGTGCGGCGGGGGCCGGGCGGGTGTTGGTGCCGCCGTGTTGCGGCAGGAGACGTTTCGGGAGCGCTGCGGGAGCGCTGCCCGCTCTGCTTGTGGGAATTGAATCCCTTCAGAGTGCGTTTTCCCCCTCGTTTTGATCCGCCTGAGGGAATGGGAATGGTAGCTCTGCCCGAGGGTGACACTGGTCCGGCAGTGGGGGGCTGTTTGTTGTCATAGATTGAGTTGGGTTGGAAGGGACCTTGAAGATCATCGAGTTCCTACCCCCTGCCATGGGCAGGGACACCTCCCACTATCGCAGGGCTGTGCCACCGCCTCGCCAGCCCTGCGCTCCTGGAGGGCACAAGTGGTCTCTCCTGGTCCCAGCGCCTCTCCTTGTAAGAGTTTATCTTCATGGGCCAGGGAGCACAAGCCGTGTGCCTGTCACAGGTAAGTTGTAGCCACTGGTTGCAGGTCGATCCCAGTTAACCTAGAGGGTCTGGTAACTGTTTTCCTTCCTGGCATTGCTGAAAGGGCTGTGAGAACGCTTGTGAGTGGGAAATGGTGGTCTGTGGGGAGTATAGGTCATCAGCTGATGAGGAGATGGACTGGTAGGGTGCTGTAGAATCATAGAATGGTTTGGGGTGGAAGGGACCTTCGAGATCATCTAGTTCCAGCTCCTCTGCCATAGGACACCTCCCATATCCATGCAAGGCTCACACAGACCAGTGGTATTCTGCATCTTAGTAGCAAAGTTCAGCTTTTGCTTCCCAGAGGGGCAAACTTTCTTAGGTGAAATATATCACTGGATAAAGACTAAACTCCAGTGCAGGCTGTGGTCTATTTATTAGGCATTGTGCTGTTCCTTCATCAACTGATGAGCTGCTTTGCTCATTTGAATAATATTCCCATATAAATGTTGAGTAATACTTGAGCAATTGAGTCTTTCTTGTGCTCCTTGCTGAGTAGCTCTGTATCTGTGACAGCCTCACTGCTTATTGGGTAGCTTGAGCTGAGATTTGCTGTGTATGATATTTTGCCAGGCAAATGAAGTGAATCTACTCAGCAAGCAGTCCAACAAACACCCAAATTAGTGCAAAGTATGTGGCAGGAGTGTATGATCCAAAGGGCATAATAGGATTTCTCTCTTTGTTAGTGACAAACATCCCTCTTAAGCTGTCTGCTAAGATTTCCTCTGAAAACTTTATTTGTTGTCAGGAAGTCTTCTCATAATGCCTGCCGCAGTCTGCTCACCTAGATAAGTGGCAGTCCTCTCCTTGCCCTCTTCAGGACTGGCCAGATAATTGAAAATTGCAAAGCTGGGCATTATGTTACACGATTTGGAAGAGAGAGGCTGCAGGAGGAATTGCTGTTTGTGCCCCCTGGCAGCATGGGGGCACAAGGCTGCAGGAAAGAGAAATACCTTGCTTTCTGTATGTCAGATGCAGCTGCTCAACCTATTAGTTCTTTATTATGTAAAAGCACCAAGCACAGAGCTTGCATTTTAACAAGAACCTAAACTGCATTGCTTGTAAGGGTAATTTCAGTAATGCTGAGCACTTCAAATTCTAATAGTCAGATTCTTGTGAAGTTGGGTGGGTTTTTTTGTTTTGTTTTATTTGTTGATTTTTTTTTTTTTTATTAAGTGAATTGCCGAGGGTTGTATTTGCATTTTGAGGATTAAGTCCTCTATGTACCTAACTAGTAGTACAGGGAATGAAGAGAATAGCAACTGCTTATCCACAAATTTATTGCAAGGGATGGTGAAGGACAATTTATTATGCAGTTCTGTGTAGTTTGGTTTTCTGGTTGCCATTGGTTACTCATTTGTCTGCCCTGATTATTTTTCTAAGAAGGGAGCTCTTAATATTATTTCTATGTTCTCTCCACCTTCTTGTGTCCTTGCTTCCTAGCTGTGGGGCTTAAATAGTTTGCCAATATTCAGCTCCCTAGGAAGGGAGAAGTGTTTTGTCAGATTTGTTTAACTTGGCTTCATGAAGCAAAATTCATATGGAATAAAAAAGGTGGGAAATAGCACAGAAATAGATATGGTGTGACATAAGGTGTGACTTAATTTTGGTGATCTTGAGACAGTCCTCTTTTCTTAGTGTCCATTTTGTTGTCTTCCTCTATTTGGTTTGTTTTTCTTCCTGGTCTCTTTCTAGACACTCCTATTCCAGTGCCTTTGTTTCTCCAACTTACCTGTCATGAGTTTGGAATGTGTGTACTATCTTAAACATAAGAAAGAAGAAAATATTTTCAGCCACCATGTAGCTGCAAAGACCTGAGGTTCTCTTACCTAGTGTTTTAATTTCAATATGGCGACTTTCTGTATGTGAGAGGTATTGATATCACATGCTGTCTGTAGCAAGTACAAGAAACCCCTGTTCCAACAGTCTGGAATACCTGTTGTCTTGAATGGTGGTTGGAGTGAGCAGCAGTTGTTTTGGCTGTAGCAGAATTCTCTTCTGGCTGACATACTGTTTTTCAGGATCAAAAGGGCAGTAAAATATTAATTTGTAAGTATGTCACAGTGCCCTCTGCTGACTTTTGATGTGGAGGACTTGTCCTGACACGTGTGTCCCAAACAAACTGACTTCTGATTCAATCTGAGAGTTTGCAATTTGGGGTTAATCAGGTTCACTGAAATGGCTTGGTTAAAGCTTTCGGGAACTAGGGAGTGGAACTACTAGAGAATCACAGTTCTTAATTGCATGTGAATTGTCTCAGAGTCATACACAGGAAACAGCTAGTGATTCCACTTCACTGTTCTACGTAATAATCTTGAGCAAAACTTCATTTTAATGAGAATTTTTTCCCTCTGTTCCATGCTATTTTACTTATATAGATATTAGATAGATTTCTATATATCTTATACTAATACCTATATACTAATATCTAGATATCTGTATATCTTACACTAATTGCGTGTCTTTTCCTTTCTGTCAGGAAGCAGAAGACTTGAAGTATGTAGTTAAAGCATCCTTTCGTTTTATACTTTTGTGTCTATGGAGTGCTGCTGTAGTAAATATACGTTATTATTAATTCTAAAACACAGCATTGCAACAGTTTTTAGAGTGATGACTGCAAGGTTTTTCCTTTTTTCACTTACAAAACCAGCAAGAAGGTAGTAATTTCTTTTGGAGTCTCAGAAAACTTCTGAAAATACCTTGTCAAGTTCTTGGTCTTTTGATGATGGAAATAGCTTTTTAATATTTGTGGCTGCCCATCTTATTAACTTCTAATGCAGCCTGTTCTTGACTCCTAGTTTGCTTCTTCTCATATGTAACCTCTGAGCAGTTGTGTATGCATCAGTTGCTGTGGCAGTATTTAATAGTAGACATGCTGAGTACTTGTCAGTCACAGCCTGGTATGGATGAGATCAGACTGTCCTCTTGTGCCAAGCAAAGATGTGAAGCATCTTAAATACAAAGTAGATGGCCATTTTGTTCCTGCAATCTGTTAAAGCAGACTGCCTTCTGTAATCTGTTAACTTTTTTTCCCCTCCTCACTTAAAAAAAAATTTAAAAATCCCCCATCTGTGTTTGTTTGCAACACTCCCTACCCTCATGTTAAGCACATGCTTTGTTTGCAGTGAAGTTGGTCAGCAGTCATGGCTGTTGTGAGTTGTAGTGGATGTAGAAGGATGTATTTGTCTTGGGTACTAGTAGTTAATTTTTCTGTCTGTGCTTACTGTGCCTGCCCTTCTTCCCACCTCCATTTTAGGAGTAAAAGTTGTAGATAGCACTACTGATACTAGATTCTGAGTGTATTAAGCTGCACAGAGACTGAGCCACACAGTAGATAAACTGAAGGTAGGTAGTACTATTAGTCACTTTCAGCTTTTGTTGCTTTGTAGATTGAGCAGTTTCTTTGATTGTAGTTGCCAACATGTTCTCTTACTCTGTTTTTAATACTGTCACTGATGCTGTTCAACATTTCCAGCCATCTGGCTATCTCAAGAATTACCAAACATCTGAGAACGTGCTTCTGAAGCTGTAGCTTCACTGGTGTTTGTGTTGGTATCAGGAGTACATGTTCTTTGTAACTTTGTGTGTTTTTAGTTAACTTAGGTGATGCCTTGCTCTTGGAATACAATATATTAAATTAAAAGCATTAAGTGCAAAAATATTTACTGTCTTTTTTGGTAATCAATATGATGTCTTGAAACAACCTCAATTCATCAGATGGAATTAAATAGCCATCCCACCATGTGCTGTGCTGGGAGAGTAGCAGTCAACAGCCCAATTTTCATGTTGGAAGGGCTATTGTTGTAGTAGAGTTGTTTGCAGCCTATTTTTTAATCAGGTGGTTCCAGTGTGCAGGATGTTCAGTGCTGGATGCTGAACATCTGACATTCCTCCACTTTAAGGGCCTATAAATTACTGCTGCACCTGTGGGGAAAGAGGAGTTACTGTCATAGTGACTGAGATGGAGGGATGTGCTGAAAAGTCTTTCTGGTCACAGAACTACAAAGATTCAGTTGTCATGGAGCATTTATTCTTAGGACTGCATGCTGTGCTTAGATAGACCTCACTGGCCTGTTGCTCCCCTCTCCTCTTTCTCTGCATTCTACAGGATCCAAAAGTTGTATGGCCACAGGGTGAGTCTGGTGGTTTTGTTAACCAAAATGCAAATTATCATGGTTGGAAGGAGCTGCTGTAGTATTAATTGCAACCAACTGTTCTCTTTCTTGCTAGAAATAGTAGGTAAGCACCATGTAAAGAATGAAAAGCTGCAGGATGAAACCAGCATTGTTTTTGGCATCTGAGTATTACCAGACTGCTTAAAGCATGTTCTGAAACTACATTCTTAGCTTGTTTGCTGCTGGTTTTTCTTCCCTGGTGTGAAACTCTTTCCAGTAATAACTTTGCACCTGTTCCAGTCAAACCATGTGTCAAATTTTAAGGGTTTTAAATTTTAGAGGTGGAAATCTGTAAGCGTATACAAGTCTAAGGGTTAAGTGCATTGTCTTCCCTGTGTGAAAGTTAAAAATTATTTACATAATTGATCAGTGAAATCATCAGAGCCCTTCCCTCTCATAGTTCTGCTTTTCACTTAGGCATGCTACTATGTTCAGCAAAAAGGGCTTTCTTGCTAAACTTGACTTGTAAAAACTTTTCTCTAAGTTTGTGCTGGCTCTAACAGTTTGGTAGAAATAAATATTCCCCCACTGGCTGCCTGGCACATGTTTTCTTAAATGACTGTTTGCCACGCACTCCAGCTGCTCTTCTCTCCCATGTTTATGGGTTTGTGTAGATGTAAAGGATTCATGGTCAGTGTTCACAGCCCTTGGCAGGCTGGCAGACTAAGCTTGCTCCAAACAGATGGAGCACACACAACTAGAGGCATACTGTGGAGTCTGACGTTCAGACTTGATGATCTTGGCATGTACTCCATTACAAAACATGCTGAAATACACATCTCTATGCCTTGTAGATAGAGAAATACCAAGAGCTGCATGGTCTGGCACCAAAGGATGTTTCTAATTAAAACAAACAACCTCCACGCTTGCATGTTCCTTGAACCAATATCTGTTTTGACAGAGCATCTGTTATGTTCTTGAGCATTTCTGCAGCCCAGATAAAACAGCTTGTCCTTTCTGATTAGTTTGTCTGTAGAGTCAACTCCTGGTAAGCTGATAAAGGGCCGAGGAGAGCCAAATCCTGATTTTTATTTTTAAATGTTGCTTTGGCCCAATACTTCTAATCCTTGGTAATAAACTGTTTTTTAGAAGTATGCAAAAATGTGCCTGGCAAACCCCTTGTTCTAATGCTTCATGTGTAAAAAAAAAAAAAAAAGCTTTCTCCAAGCTTTATTGTGGTTTTGAAATTTTAGGATTTCAGAATCTTTTACTATGTGAAAGCCTGTGCCAGGGGATTGGAACTAGATGATCTTTAAGGTCCATTCCAACCCAAACCATTCTATGAAAGTATTAGGTTCTTAGAGAATAGAATATTATGGTTGAAAACAATATGACCTCTTTGTTGTGAATATTTGAAATTTTAAAGACCTGCTAAACTATATCATAGCCATTTGCTTCTGGACACATGAGGTGAGGTCCGTGGAGTCTAGCTAGGAAAGATTACTGCAATTTCTTTTTCCTGACTATTCTGACTTAAAACAGGACTGGCCTCATGGTCACTGAACCAATTTTATGGAGACAGGCTGAAGGAGTTGGGGTTGTTCAGCCTGGAGAAGGCTTTGGGGGGACCTCATAGTAACTTCTAAATACCTGAAGGGGGCCTCTAGAAAGGCTGATGTAGGGCTTTTCAATAGGGTACAGGATGGCAGGGCTAGCAGTAATGGATGCAAATTGGAAGAGGAGAGATTCAAGCTGGATCTAAGAAAGAAGTTCTTTGCTGTGAGGGTGGTGAGACATTGGAAGAGGTTGCCCAGAGAGGTTGTGGATGCCCCCTCAATCCCTGGAGGTGTTTAAGGCCAGGCTGGATGAGGCACTGAGCAACCTGGTGTGGTGGGAGGTGTCCCTGCCCATGGCAGAAGGGTTGGAACTCGATGATCTTAAGGTCCTTTCCCACCCAAACCGTTCTGTGGTTTTGGACATGAGGGGGAAATGAAACACTCTGTAGTGGCAAAGTCTCTATTGAGTCTTTTGTCAGCTTTCACTGTTACTACCCAGTTCAGCTTATCACTGATGAAATAATAGGGTGTTCCTTTTGTTTCTGTTGTGTTTTATAGCTAGTCTGCAAGCATTGACTTGAAAGTGGATTTACTAGATGAATATTTTCCCTGTGTTCGTTATCTTTGAAATGTTGTTCATGTATCCTGGAGACAGTTGGAACTTGCATTTCATGTTGAAAACCAAGAGCAATTTCTTTCAGAAACCTTTCATCTAGCCTGCAAGGTGAAACTGCAAGGTTTCACAAAGCAGATTTTTCCCTGACATGACAAATCAGACATAATGCCTCACTCTCTGCTGCTAATAAAACTGTTGCAACTTGTAGTGCTTGAATGGGAAAATCAGAAAACAATTGTGTTTGTGCCTTCCTACCACTGTCAGGTTTTATTATTTCTCCTCTCACTGTGTTTTGTAACTCATTGATCAAAATGAAGAGTGAGGAAAATGGTCACTAATTTTGATATCTTAACTAGCTTTGATAGTATAAATGTAAAAATGTAAATTTTTTTTTAGTTTCATATTTAAGGTGAATTCTGTCTTTGTGCTCTTGTATGCTTTTATATGATTATCTTTTTTTCATAGACCAGAACTTTGTTCTGGAACACATGGTTTCCCTCATGCCTAAAAGCATGTCTTGTCTTACTCAGTTGAAATATATTTGCAATTGGACTGTTTCAGAAACCAGGGATGAGCCTGACCTATTCTCCTTTTTCAGCACTGAACTGCTTAAAGTTTACTTGGAGGATGATAATATCCACATAAACCTAACAGAAAAGGGCAGGACTTTTTAATAGGATAAGTGATGGTCAGGGAGAGGAATAATGGATGGAAATTGGAAGAGGGGAGATTTAGGCTGGAGAGAATAAAGCAGATCTTTCCTGTGAGGGTGGTGAGACACTGGAAGAGGTTGCCCAGAGAGGCTGTGGATGCCCCCTCAATCCCTGGAGGTGTTTAAGGCCAGGCTGGATGAGGCACTGAGCAACCTGTTGTGGTGGGAGGTGTCCCTGCGCATGGCAGGGGGGCTGGGACCTGATGATCTTGAAAGTCCCTTCCAACTCAACCCAAACCATTCTATGATAATACTTTACTGGGTTGTAAGTTTAACAGAATTGTTTAAAACTTACTAAACTTGAGGCAAAAATTGATTTATAACTACCTTCTAATGATGAAAAGCGCAAACCCCCCAGTTTTCTGGGGAAGGGAAGGCAGGCAAATATTTACTTCAAGATTTGGTATAGTGTGGTTGCACTTTTTTCTTTACTGAAACTCTTGCCTTTTGTAGCATTTTCTTGGAAGAAGCACGACCTCAAGGCTTATCTGTGACAACACCCTTGTATTTCTAGGATGTGTAATGATATAAGTGGAAGCTTTCTTATCCTTTAGGTTATTATTACTTTTCTCTAGAACTGGTCAGCTTAATATTCCATGCAGTGAGGCCTGTTGCAGTGCTGAATATGCTTTTTAATTTTTATTTTTTATAAAAAACAATGGTATGAAATGTATGTATGGTTACATTCTTGGTATTTTGGCATTCACTTACAAATGGTTCTAAAATAAAATGTGGTTTTCCTTGGGACAAGCAGAAGCAATTCTTAGTTGGGACCACTCCTGTTTTAAATGTTAGTTAGATGTTATAGTGTATAGCCAGTTATTTTGATGGTGGTGGTGTTCCAAAAATGTTGAGATAGGATACTCTTTAGAGCAGCAAGCAGTAGCACAATTATAGTTTTTAAATTGTGACTCTCACAATTTAGCCTCTAGCAAACCAGTGTAAGGTGAAGAAGCAGAAAGGTAAGGTAAAGATCCAAGTGGAAAATACAAAGTATCTGCTGAAAACTAGAGTAGTTTTGACCTTCTTAAAAGTATCAAATTAGTCAATTGCTCTTTTCTACCAACTTTAATCCAGCTGTCAGTCCTTGCTGATCACTAAAGGAAGAGCACAGTTCTGTACAAGGATGTGTCTCTCCTTTGAGGAAAGTCGTGCCAGACTCTCTTAAGAGATGCATGAGAAGTAGGTCAGAGAATTATAGAATGATTTGGGTTGGAAGGGACCTTCAAGATCATCTAGTTCCAACCCTTCTGCCATGGGCAGGGACACCTCCCACCACACCAGGTTGCTCAGTGCCTCATCCAGCCTGGCCTTAAACACCTCCAGGGACTGAGGGAGCATACACAGCCTCTCTGGGCAACCTCTTCCACTGTCTCACCACCCTCACTGTCAAGATCCAGTCTTTTGGAATTGCTCAGTATTTGCTCAAGATCCTGCATGATGCCACAGTTGGCTGCTGTGAGGCCACGAGAACTTTGTTTCCAGTGGTAAGCAGTCATAGCAGCAGGTGAACCCAGGGACTTTTGAAAGTAGATTTCAAGAAAGACAACTTCTGTGAGGTTTGAGTAAGTGTGGGTAGCTTTTGCTATTAATATTCAACACAAATGAGATTTTCCTGTTGAGTGTGAGGTGAAAGCTAGGTGAAAGATATAAGTCCTCTAAAAAGAATTACCCTGCACTGAGGACCTTCAGGAGTTGTTCTTTATCACATGGTAGTTTTAAAGATAGATACATCATGTTTTAGTTCCTTGGTGTGGGTGCTTGGAAATTATGAGCTCACCTGCTGACAGTCTGGGCACGTGGTGGAGCTTAGTAATACTGTAAACAGGAAATCCTACAGGGATAGTTGGGAGTCAAACACGCGTGTAAAATTAAGCAATGAACAGCTAGGCATGTGGAGAAGTGACAAAGAGATTTCTATCCCTTCTGCATTTTCTCTTTTGCTTTTTAGTACTAGCTTTTTTTTGTAACGTAAGTTCTACTGGATGTGTTAGGCCTTTTAACCATGTTTTGGACAGAGTTCAAGACCTTATGGATGCGTGGGGTTTTTTTAGGATGTGATGATGGTTTCTCCAGACCTAACCTTCCTGCTAAAATAATCTTAGACTATCCAGCAGTACAGGAAAAGTTGATTGGTCCTGGATACAAGTTTTAGGCAACATCTCTAGACTGACGGGCTGTAGCTTCTCCCCAAGGATTTACATGCTGTGTGTGAGCAGGTGGTGAGTTTGTCAGGATTTGTGTGCTAGTAATGACTTTGAAAATCATAGAATGGTTTGGGTTGGAAGGGACCTTCAAGATCCATCTAGTTCCAACCCCCTTCCCATTAAACCGGGTTGCTCAGTGCCTCATCCAGCCTTGCCTTAAACACCTCCAGGGACTGAGAGGGCATCCACAACCTCTCTGGGCAACCTGTTCTGGTGTCTCACCACAGGCAGAGTAAAGAGTTTCTTTATCTCCATCCTAAATCTCCCCTCTTCCAGTTTGCGTCCATTACTCTTAGTCCTGCCATCAGATATCCTAGAAGAGAGGGACTGGGAAAGCAGCTGTGTTAGAATGTTGACACAGCTTGTCTGTGTGACTCCTGAGAGAGAATAGCCTGGATTTTGCTTTTCAGCAGTACCTTGTTCCAGACTGCCACAGATCCCTGAGAGAGGAATACTTCCTATTTTTATTTAGATATGCATGAGCAAAGGTGAGCAAGGACATAAAATTACACTCAATCAATTTCAAGATGAAAGCTGATGCTACCTACATGGATATTCAAAGAAACTGTCACATAACATAAACTATTTTAGGTGATTACACTTGATAAGAGTTCACATGATGGAGAAGACTGACAGAGGAACACATGAGAGCTTCCTTGGAATGGAACAAGTTCTCTCAACAGGCCTAACAGGCTGCTAGATGGAAATTCATTATTAATTCTCTTTGAGACAGGTAGCACATCTAATGTGTCTTCAGGGGTCAAGTTAATTGTTAATTAAGTTCTCTTTTTGTTATTTATTGTGGTGTGTTGGGTTTTGCAGTAGCAAGTATAATGAATAACAGGTAATCTATAGAAAGTGCCATAATTTCAGTGCTTTTAGAGCAAAAGCAGTGATTATAAAAGATGCATTTATAGGTCAATTTTACTGAAGGCAATAACAAAGGAAAGCCTACATTTTTGGAGAGAAAATAAGTTAAGATTTGGGCATTCCTTTGTCATTTAAATCTTATTTTCTCTTGAGAGAAACCTGATGAGCTTCGTTGAATAAGCAATCAATCTTGCTGGTCTTATCTTGCCTGTAGGTCTGTCAGTGCTTCTGCAGAGATTCTAGTACTGAACATACCTCAGATTTTTTTTCTAAATCTTTGCTCCTTTTAGACTTCTTTCAAGGTTCAGGCAGGGCTTCTTTTTTGTGGTAGTCCACAAACATGAGTGGGTAGGATACAGCCAATAAAGCATTACATTGGAAAAAAGGCTTAATTGTCTACTGTCAGACTGCTTGCAATTACTATGCTAAGGACATAGTGAATAAATGTTGCCAGCTCAAAGCCTTGCTTTTTGGTTGAATTTGCAGGAAGGTCACTTCTTTAAACTTTAAGATAACTTTCAGCTGTCTGAGTAATTGCATTACTTTTCCTTATGTTGTGCTTTGGAAGAATCTGGCAGTTGCTGTGGAGAATTCCAGCTTCCTAAGATGGAAGGTCTGCTCAAGTAAGTGCTTTATGCAGATCTATCAGTGGTTCTGACTATATTCTTTAGCATTTTAGACTTTTTTCCTATGGCTTTGGGGGTATTCTCTATGTGAGTATGCTATTAAGGTTTTTAACATCTGTTTCTGATCGCCTTCCTGCCTTTTTTGGTAACTGTAATCTGCTCAAGGAGTTGCTGAGTTTAAGGTTTGCTACTGTTAGCAGACGTGTCCTCTTAATAGGATTTATGTGATTTCTATGGCTTCTTGCCCATGGCAAGGAATGGAAGAAAAGAGAAATTATAATTTGGTTTCAGGTTGAGGAGCTTATCCTAATGTACCCCCGTCCATGCAACAGACTAACATTTTGTTCTAACTGTGATCTTTGTTAAGTATTCACATAGTCTTTTAATTCAGATTGTTAGTGTTGTATATCTGGAATGTTCTCCTATAGCAAAATTTAGTTAAATTCTGTCAAATGTTGGAGAATTTTAGTGTAGTGCTTTTCAGAAACAATCATGACAGAAATCCCAGGGTGAGTTTTTGCTTGTCTGGACAGTAAAGTCCGAGGAGGTAGCTGACTTAGTATTAATCCTCAGCAGGTGTTGGTGGCATGACTGTTTAATTCCTCCTAAACAGTATTTTTACACATATTCTTTATGCCTTATTGTGAGCTTGAGGGGTGCATGGCAGTTACAACTTAGTGTGTAACTGTTTAGACGTAATGCTTTATAACCAAAATAAAAATAAATCCATACTTCATATCTTTGATGGGAGTGGCTTACAAGTATGAGTAGCATACAGGCTAAGCTTTTTAAGTGTGTAAGGAGTATGGATGTATTTTCCTCTTTAACATACAGCCAAAGACTTGAGCACTGTTCTTCAGGCTAGATCTCATTCTGCTATTTAGTTTCCATTAGCAAATTTTCTTTTCAAGAGAAATCTTACCCAAGATGAACTTAGTAACCATAACATAGAATAGTAACTATAAGTTACTACTAAGAAGCAAAGCAATGGTAACAACATCAGACTTAATTTCTACATAGATCCTTTAGTACAGTTAAGGTTTTCATAGCACACACGCAGCTCAGACTTATCTATATTACTGGTGGTATTTCTGTGGGCTTAGAAAAGCTTGTGTGTGTTTATGTATATGACAGTATCTGTCATACATTGTGTCCAGTTCTGG
>VZTY01002991.1:278871-347350 GCA_013400935.1 Turnix velox | reverse complement strand
TTTTTGCCCCTGTAGAACAATTGTTCCTGCTATAAATGTTGCTAAAACAACACACACAGGTTTTGATTGTGAAGTGCAGTGCAGCATTGTGAGGTATCCAGCTCTCAATCTGGGAGTAGCTGGTGAATGTTCTAGTGATTGACTTCAGTCTTCTGTGATCTGCTATTCTTTCACGTGTTCCCAAATGCATATGGCTTTGCAGGAACATACTTGGAACCATGCTTTGCCAAAGTTTAATCTATAGACAGCAGAACTATTGTAGGTCATGCTTTGCATCCAAAGGAGAGTCAACAATAACAACTGCCCGTTTACTCATCCTAGCATGATGGGAATTGTAATTTCACTAAATCAGCTCATTTCTCCAACATGCCAAAGTAGAAAGCATACCTTTCTGGCATGGGCCTAGAAAAGTCTCTCTGCTGTCAGTTAAATTACAGCACTTTGCCTTTTACAGGAAATCTTAATTTTGTGTCAGTTTTCCTGAGATGATGCTCATCCACAATCACATTTGTCTAAAATAATTGGTAAATATCAGTTGCCTTTCTGCAGGCAACTGCCTTGTTAAGTCTTCTTTAAGCTACTTGAAGTGTCCAGGTCACAGATCCTGGATGTTTCTGAAGACTACAACCCACCTGATAAGTACAACCAGAGGCAGGCAAGGCTGACTCAAGAAATGACAGGGAAGAGGAGCAGCTAATTTGTGACCGTTCCAATGCAGGGTTTGAAATGCTTAAAAAGAAAAAAAAAAAATCTCTAGTATTGCTAATGTTTAAAAGTTCCATTCAAAAGTCCTGAAGTTGAGGGGGGATTTTTCTGTTAACTTCAGTGGGGTTTACATCAAGCTGTGAATGTTTAACAAATGGCTGTTATGTTCCATTTAGATAATTATCTCTCTCCCTTTCCAGATTGTTTAAGTTTGCTTTGCCCACAGCATTATTTTGCATGTCATTTGCCTTTCTGTACTGTTTTTCTGCCACTGGCCCATCAGTAAATGGAGCTTAGATTAGCTACCTAATTGTTTTCTGAGTATGCGTTGAGTATTAATTTATACTTCCAATCACAAAGCCAGCCTGCATGCACTTAAGTCATATAATGCCAAACAAACTTAGATTGTCAGCCCTGTACAAGAGAAATGATAGATTTGCAATGTTTCACCCTTTTAACCTTTTATTCCCTTTTCAGCTTTCTCTTTCTCAGTCCCCACCTTTTCAAGTCTCTGCAAATGTTAACTACACAACCACCAAATGCTCAGAGCTTAAACCATGAGTATATGGTTAACTTGTGCAGGCTTTGGTGTTCTATCTGTCCTGGTGACCAGGTCCAGGCAGTCTCCAGAACAGAGAAGACAATTTTTGAAAAGAACACCAAGAGTCAGGTCCTCATTACTTTTCCCAATTTGCTTACAAAGAAGCTGTTTCATTGTCTTTTTAAAATAACACCTGAAACATATAGGAATCAATTTCTATTACTGAGATACTGCAAAGAGTAAACTACATAAGTAAGAACTTAATAATTCAGTTTCTGACAGTGTTCTCATTTATGAGTCATATTTAATGAAAGGGGAAGAAATCTCAGTGACTTTCATTAGCATCACAAGTGTTTTCAGTTCATTAAGTCTCTAAAGGAGTGCCTGGAGGTTGAAGAAGTGTCCCTAGTGTTTCCTTGGGATCTCAACAGGTGCTTCTGAAACCCATTTGGGTCCTTATGGACTTCCTAGAGACTGACAAATTAGTAAAAAGAGACATTTATGGGAGTCAGATTCTGTCCTGCACCTCAGTTCAGCTCATCCTTCTAGTCATGGCACTTAAACATGGGCTTTAATAGGCTATTTCTTGTGCATATGTTTAATTGCTTTGATGGAATGGTGCAGACAGGAGGAGAGGGAATAGAAGGCAGGAAATTACAGCACAGTTAAAAAGATGGAAGAAGATAGAAAGAAATGTTTTTTTGGAGAAAGAAGTGGTGCTTCGTAAGGGAGACTTGTTAATTTGAAAATATTTTGTAAAAATTTCAAGGAGAGAGACTCTAACTAGGCAGGTTTTTGTCAAGAATGGTGGAATCTTTGAGAGGACGGGGAGCTCCCCTGAAGTAATTTATTTAGAATGATTATGTCCACTGGAATAAGAAAAATCTTACTTTCTTTCAAGCTGAGATGTCTAATTTTAGGACTGGCAAGAATTTAATCAGAACTTCTCATGAGGCTGAAGTTTGTGCTAAAAACCAGAAGGGTTTAGAAAGTTTTTCAGCCTGTGAAAGTTAATCTTGCCTAGAACTTCCAAACTGTTAATAGGGAAGGAAAGCAAACCTTCACAAACAGCCACCAGTCAGCAGCTCTGACTTGAATGGACTAGATGATCTCTTGAGGACCCTTCCAGTCCTTGACATTCTGTGGTTCTGTGACTTGGCCTGTAAGACCCTGGCTCACACAAAGACCCTCAACTTGGCTTTTAAAGCACATGTGACAGATGAGCACCCTGAATAGCAGGCATAGAATGCTCACCTTTTCTGGACTAAAGAACATTTAAAACAGGATTGCTTAAGAAAGAGGAGCTGAAACCATAGATCAGGTAAGGGAAGTTGCATGAGATTACTGCTCCAGTCCGAGTAGGTATGTTTTGTCTCTTTTGCTCTGGTAAAAATACCTCTACTTTGAACCATTAGAGAAGCTTGCACAAACATACTATAATATTTGTCTCTATTTTTCCTGTTAACTTCTCCTATGGAGGAGAAAAAGGACATTGAAACAAATTCAGAAGTAAATTTTCCTGCCCGTTTACACTCATAACTAGTTCCTCACCAAGCAGTCCATCAACAAATGCCCAGTAGCACAAAGGCATGGTAAAGAAACTCATCAGCCTTGGTATTCTGTTATGTGCAGCATTTAGCCGTTGTCTTTTCAGTAGAAACTCTTTCAGACTGTTGAAAGGGAAACTGAATCAGTAAATGCAAACAAAGGACTGTCCAGCAGTTTCCCATATTGGTAAGGAAATCCAGCTGATTTCTGTGAAAAAGTCCTTTTCTTACTAGAAGGCTGCCAGCATTAGGGCTTTGTAGCTATGTAGCTATTGCTGCAGGAGTCTGACTGGCCTTCTTAAAGAGGGATTTAACCTGTAATTTCATCTCACCTGTGGTGTTGTGTGAGTGTGGGAATGCAAAAAAGCAAGGTGACTGTTCCCCTCCTGTGCTAATGAGGATGCTCCAGCTGGAGCTGAACCAGAGCTCCAGTCCCGTGTCTGTGAAACCACTTCCAGCTCAGGGTTTGCCTGTCTTTCTGCAGCGTGACCCTTCAAAGGTGTTCTCAAGGTGAGAACTACTCAGGGGGCTAAGCCATTGGTAGGAACAGTAATGGAAATGGGGAACCTGGTGATGCTGGCATTAAATAATGCTAATATTTTTATCCTGGTATTTGCTGATAGGCAAGGCTTCTGTTGAGAGATATGTACACACCAAATAATTTCAGCATAACCTTGGTCATTGAGTACTGATATAGATCCCTGCCTGTCATTTCTAAGGTACCTTAAATGACACATCTTGCATCTGTTACTCAGCTTCTTCACATTCAAAATAAGATTAAATATAACCATTTCTTTTATGATAGAATAGCTAAGAGCTATTGGCAACAAGTGCTATGTGAGAGATACTGATTTCTGTTACCATTGAAGGAAGGAAAGGACAGTTTCAAGAGGTGAGCAGGCAGACAGCCTGGGTTACAAAGCTCTCCTGAAGCAGGCCACCAGCCCGTTGCAGCATAAAATGAAGATAATAGGCAGAAGAGCCTTTTCAAGCCTTCCTTCCAGCGAGAGGAGATATCTCTATTTCTTCAGTTCTTGGTCAAATAGAGGTACAGTTTCAAACCTGCAAGCCTTTGACATAGAGCTTCACCCTAAATATATGTGGAAGGACTAACTATCAGTTGCTCTCATAAGGAAGTGCCATGTGAAGTACTGACCCCCTCCTTACCAGTAAATGTGTTGATGCTTCTGTAAGGCTGATGATGCTTGTCACCTGAGTGACAAAGGAAGAGGAGAGAAAAAAAAACCTCTGTAAAGCGGGGGGAGAGTGGCAGCATGTAGTGTTTGCTTCTGAGAATGTGAAGTTCCCATGGACAGGACAGGTCAGCATCTTGGAAATCTGTCAGCTCCCTGTTTTCAGACATCTCTGTGCAGTGAAGCACAGAAGCATCCCTCATTTACAGCCAAATGCATGCTGGTAATGCTGGTTTTCAGTTGTGCTTTTAAGTTGTGTGGAAGAAGCCTGAAGAGCCTAGAGCTGACGCACATTCTGCCTCGTGTTGGGAGGTGATGGAAGAGATTAGGGACACAAGGGTTTAGTTAAGTCACTGCCATGTTTCCCTGGCAGTAATGGCTGTGAATATTTCCAAACCACATATTTGACAGACATAGTTTGTTACTATCCTTATCCCATAAGGAGAAAGACAGTCCTCTTTGGGACTATAGTCAGACACTTAACACCATTATCAATACCACAATTCTACAACTGAATACAGCCAGACTCAAAAATCCTTGTCAGGCCATAATCTTCTGTGCACAATTAGTGTGAAGTGTAGAACTCAAACCTTATGATGGATGCTCAAATAGAAAGCCCTAGGTGACCTTAAAACACTCTCTCTAGCAGTTCTGTTTCCTCAGCGTCAATCACAGATGCTCTCTTTTAGTTTTACTTTGATTTTCTTGAGGAAAAAAGTAGTCCTCTGAGACAACTCTGGTCCTCCTCATTCTAAAATTGAAGTTCAGTCTCCTTCTGTACATAGTACAATTCCAGAGCGTTACACATGGCTGTGGTTTGTTACCTGCTGAAATGTTAATGAAATATTCAGTGCAGTAGGTTTCTTTTGCCTTTCTGAAGGAGAGTAGAAGAGAGAGATGTCAAAAGGAGCTTTGCTTGTCTGGTGTGCCCTCTTTGTCCTCTTGAGATGGGCCAGAATTTCCTATATTGGTCAACTCCAGAGTTCCTTACGAACAGGAAATTCAGTGCTGCAACAGCCTGGGGACCCAGAACTGGGGGAGGCACCTTTCCTTAGCTTAACTGCTCCGATCTGAGTTTGTGGGNCTATATTGGTCAACTCCAGAGTTCATTATGAACAGGAAATTCAGTGCTTCAACAGCCTGGGGACCCAGAACTTAACTGCTCTGATCTGAGTTTGTGGCTAATAAATCATCTAGAGTAAGGAACAGACAGAATTGTGGCTTTCTTCTCTACCTTCACATGGAGAATTTATTTGGCATTGAAAGGCATTTTGTCTCTGGTTACTGAGAGGTGACATTAGAAATAAGATTCCCTGGGGATGTGGAGGAATTATATTTCTACTCAGGCTGTGGCAAAGGCATAACTAAAAGTGAAGTCAGACAAAAAATGAGTTCCACATTGCTTGCAGTGGGGTATTTGTAGCAATGCTTTCCCAGCTGTATCCTCACTATAGAGGTACTGAATGGACTGTGAGCCTTGTACTGTAGGAAGGTGGAAAGATCTCATAAGACCAGTGGCCACAATGCTCACTGACATGTAGGACAGTAATTTCCTGTCTCTAAGTTCTGTGGATATTTTAGATTAATTTCTTCTAAACGTCCTGGGAATGTGTTTTGCATTTACTTCTCAGTAGGAATTTTGCAGCTTTCCCTCTACCTGTGTTCCTGCACTAAAAATAACCAACAACAACAACAAAAAATTGGAATTCAGGTATTTTATCTTAAATGAATTTTTTTCAGTTCTGAATCAACCTATGGCAATAGAGATTCATGACCAGTATATTCTTGTATGTGGCCTCAGTCCAGCAAAGCACTTAGGCACATGCTTAATTTTAATTTTGAACTAAATGGGGCAGTGAATCACATGTTCCAGTCTCAAATGAGGTTAAAATTAAAATTAACCAGGTGTCTATGCATTCCTGGCTGAGGGCTGTAAGATATTTCCACTTCTTGCCCACAAGTTATTAATTCTTCACACTTTTTACCATCTATTTCTTCATTGCTCTTGAACAGTTTTCTTTGTGTCTTTATCAGATGAATACTATTTCTGTGAAAACCCGTGATATCAATTTGATGTACTCAAACTGATATCAAGAGAGGATCCCCAGGCCAATTGCTCAGTGTGAATTTTTTTCTTTTTGCCCTTTTGAGATGCCTTTATCTTATTTCCCATTACAGGTACATAGCAATTGAATGTCAGTTTGAAACAGCTAATGCTGTCTCATGTGATCAATGAATTTATAAAAAATTCATAGAATGGTTTGGGTTGCAGGGGACCTTAAAGATCCCTTAAAGACTTAAAACCCATATTTTCTCTGTTGAAAATACCCTGCAGACTGGAAGGATTTGTGCTGAGTTGCAGCTGTCCAATTAAAAGCAAAAACTCAGAAATCAATTTCAGTGAGTTCTACACAAATCACTTTTGAAAAATGGAGATAAGGTGATCTCATTCCTAGATCTTCTGTTGTGCAACATTGCTATTTAATGTATTTCTTTATTACAAAAATGAAATTAAGGAAACCTACCAGAACTGTTGCACCATTGTCTAAACTATTGTCTCTGTTCACTCGGTCCCACAGTCTAGGAGTTTAATTTTGTGATTCTGGTGTAAGTACACCTTTATATCATGTTTCTCTGTATTGTGTCAAACACAATGTGTGTGCCAAAAATTTGTCTTGCAGTGGAGACTCCAAAAAGATGTTTAGTATCCAAAAATTTCAGCCTACTTGTATTTCTTCCAATTAGATATGTAAAGAATAAGGTGATGGTTCCTCTTACTTATTTCTCCTCTTCTTTGTAGTATATTGATTGCTTTGCACTTGCTTAGAAAGATCAATATTCCATTACAGAGAGGAGGAACAGCACTTTAGCAGAAAACAGACAAAATTGAAAGCTCTGTGTTGAAAGACAAAAGTTGGTCGTTTTTAATTCTGTTTTTGAAGAAAAAAAAGTCTTAAGGGTAACTGAGAAAATGATGGTGTATTTCTACAGACATGCAGGTAGAGTGTAGCTATTATTGTCAAGCAAAATTGTTCTGCCCATCTTCACCAGGTCTCCACTAAGCCAAGAAAGTACCTGATAAATGTGTAAAGGAAGCAATTTAGCAAGTTGGTACCAAGCAGGAACACAATGTAAGAACCATACAATGATAATTGTTTTAACTCCATGGGTACATAATGCACAGAAAGCCATGAAGATACTGTCAGCCCTAATGCCTGTTTGGTCCTGAAGCCTGTGTTTCTCCACTGTGAGACTTTTTTGGCAAGAAAAAGCCATCACAGGTAGCTGTCTTCCAAAAGGTGCATGTGATGTTCTTAGTTCATTTTCTTAATTGCATTTTCATAAATGCAACCAGACCAGGTCACACAGGAGCAATAGCCTGGGGTTTTTTTTTAAGGCAGATATGTAGGTTGTTCTAGGCCAATAAGGGCTTCTACAGACTTTCAAAATGGTGGCTGGGCACTTGAAATGGTTCAAACACTAAATCTTCAGTTTGTATTTCATGAGGAGCTTTCTTGTGGCTACTGCCCTGCCTCCCCCACCACTTGCAGCCATTGCCCAGGCACAGGATTTTCCTTTGGTGAATTGAGTGAGAAAAGGTGCATCTAACTGATTACTCTGGTGTGAATTACTTTCTTAAACCTCAAATTCTATCTAACATTACTGGAACTGAAGATTAGGATGCAGTGAGGCCAGGTATTTTGTGATAGGAAACTGGTGAAACCTGGATGGCAAATAGAGGGGATGATCCTATGTCTGGGGACTGTGACATGATCTCATCAAAGAATGTAGACACATGTAATTCCAGAGCTCTCACATGAAGATTTAATCCACAGGTTTTACAAAAAAATCCCTAGGTTACCTGAAAAGTAATTACAGGAACTTTCTTATTCTTTAAAGACAGTGTTTATGTGTAAAAATCACACAGCTAAATTCCAGATTTAAGGTATCCCTGGGTTTAATTTTCTAAGCATCTGGCAAAGTATCTCCAGAAGGGGCTATAATTTAGTAGTGTTTTAATTCCACTAAGGTGCATTTTTCTACCTACATTACCACTTAAGTAATTTTTCACAGTGCTCCACTGCTTAAGAAGAAAGCAAACAGTTAAGAAAGGACTAGCCATCAGTACAGAAAATCAGTAAAGCTCAATTAAAATTATTGCAAGGGGTATAAATCAGTACAAAGCAATTCTCTGGTGTGATTTGAAAGCCACTGATTTTCCCAATTAATAAAGTGATTGGAACACTTGGCCCTTTAATGCTGCTGAGCATTTGTTTGGATTCCACTGGAGCACAATTAATCCATAAAGCAACTTTCTGAAAGCAGAGGTTTTACACCTGTACTAAACCTGTAAGCATTGAACAAGGTTTATTGCATTCATAGCTTGCCAAGGCACTAGGTAGTCTTTTATTCTGAGTTAAACACATCACCAAAATCCACCCACTTGAGTACATTGTGTGTGCTTATGTAGGACAAAAGCTGTCCTTAGTTTCTAGTTTTGAAATAAGCTTCCTGTGGCTTAAGTGCCAGGGTTTCCTTAGCGTTTGGAAAAGGTGACATTTAAGATAATTTATTCTTTCTTTATTTGTTGAAGGAGTGGTATTTTGATTTAAATATAAAATGAAATTATTAGGACACGGAACCTGTATAATGATGTGATGGAAAGCAACTCCCACAGGAGTTGGGAGGTGGCTAATATTTATGAATTAAAATAATTGTTAATGTGCTGTAGAAAAGTATGTTTTACTATTGATTCAGCCTTCTTAAAGGGACAGGAATGCAGCCTGCTGACTATTTTTAGCTTTGTGGAAGAGCAAATAGCTTTTCTCTACTAACTTGAACCAGAAAGGAAAAATGTTTTTACTCTTTCTGGGTGAAATTTGACCTGTGCAGGTGGGCAGCACTGGGTTGGAAGGGACCTTAAAGATCTTCTAGTTCCAATCCCCCTGCTGTAACCAGGGACACCTCCCAGTGGACTGGGTTGTGGTTTTGGAGAAACATTTCTGGCATAGTTATCATACTTGTCTCTGTTTAAGGCAAGGAGGGTTGGAACTAGAGGATCTTTAAGGTCTCTACCTTCCCAAACTATTTTATGATTCTATGGTCATACATGAATCTGCTTTTTAAATTTAAAGCCTTTGCAGCCTGTTTCAAGTCTTATTTTACGAATACTGAAATACTGGTTGTGGAAAGGGAGATTGGGTAGGAAAAATAAGCATAAGAAAAGATGTTTTCCAGTAGCAAGTAGAGCAGCTTTTGCTGTGTACTGCAGTAGAGATGGTCCTTTTCAGCGGAGCACAGGAGGTGGCTCAGATTTTCTATAGCATTCAAAGGTACTGTGGAAAACTAGTCAAAAACCCTATATCACTCAACTGAGCATCTCTGATACATTGGTAAATACCAGTGATGAGGTTTGACAAGAGAGAAATTCCTTTTCCTAGCAAGAAAAAGATTATTAGGTATTTCTGGCAGAAACTACTGCTGAGTCTTTTATTCATGTGTGCTACTGCTTATAAATGTGTTTTATTGAATTTAATTTGGCTTGTAAGCTCTCTGGGGCTGCCTTTGGTACAGTGCTTGTGTTGTCTGTCTAGATGGAAATAAAGACAATGTGAGAGGAATAAATTCTGGACCAGGAAACTGCAGAGCTCATCTTTGCAGAAGGCACTGCAAAGTAATGATTGTGGTCTGTTTGGACTAGAAATGGCTAGGAAAGAAAAACAACATTTCAGATCCAAACTTTTTTCAATTGTTGTTATATAGATTATAAGAATGTGAGTATAAGGGATGCCTTTCACTCATTTAGTTAATTATATTTAGTTAGAAAAAGGTTTTCTGTTCACTGCCAGTGAAATAGAGCAAGTGTATATAAGATGATCACTACTTTTTTACCTTGTGTTATTTCCCAATATGAATAAATTCTTGTTTACATTTTTATTCTGGTTGGAGAAAGACTATTTTTACCCTTCAGTAACTTAAGGTTTAGCTTTTCAAAACTGGAGAAACATAAAAAGGAAAAAATATAGAAAAAACTTGTAATTAACAATGTTCTCTTATATGCTCTGTGAGAATAAGACAGAGGAAAAGAAATCAAATGGCCTTTAATGAAACAGGGTGGAAGTAAAACACTGCTAAAAAGTTTTCAGTTTTAAAAAAGGTCCAGTCTTAACAAATAGGCACGTTCACCAGCTCTGCTTCTAAAGAAAGTCTGAATTAGGTCAGACTAAATTGCTGTGTTGCAATCAGATTGACTGAAAAGTGGATCCAATAGAACATGGGAAATTACATTTTTTGCTTCCTTTGTGCATGATTTGAGCTCTGACAGTGCCATCAGTAGTAGATGTTTAAGGAAAAAGCTTGAAAAAATAAAGCAAATATGGCTTGTGCTTTCCTTGTGTTATTCTCCCCTGCTTCTCTCTCAGCAATTCAAGACTTTCTGCTTGAATTAAACAGAGCGTTTGCTCTGTTTAATAAGCATTAGTGGACAACCTCATCTCAGAGCTTTCAGAGGTCTCCTTTCAAACACAACACCCAGTGACAATTTTGGCAAAAAAAAGTGAGCAAGTTGTATAATTTTTCATAGCTAGACTATATATTTATTTCAAAATGACTGCATTTACTGCAATTCACACCAGTGTAGACTGATAAACCTTCTCCTAGCTGCATCACACCCCCTTGCTCCTGCTGCATCTACTGTCACTCCTGTGATACTTTCTACTAAAATAAACCCACTTCTGAGGTTCTATCCAATAGACTAGGACCTAGCAACAGGTTCAGCTCCAGCAACAGCAGTGATAACTAGGACCTTTTGAATCAGTGTTAGGAGTGCCTTAAGACCTTGCAGTAAACCTGGCACTTATTTTTGTATGCTGTGTTTCCCAGCCAAAGTAATGCCTCCCCTACCTTTCTTGTCCCAGGAGCTGGAAGCCAAGGTCAAAGTCTGTACCTGACAGCCTTACAGTGCACCACACAAGCCTGAAGTTCAGCTGTTGTATTTTGGGTTGTCTGTCAGGTTAGCATGGTGGGAAGGAATGCGTACACTGGGGAAGAAGAGTAAGCATACTTAAGAACTTAAGTTTTTTTTCTTCTCTAGCATCAATTGATTTAAAATAGGTAATCCTTGCAGACACAGTTCTTGCATAATCCATTTCTGCACTTGGAAGGCAGAGAGCAGGAGAAGAAGAGAGAGATATAGGTCACCAGAGTGATTGTTTCACTTACTGGGCTATGCAGAGCCTATTTGGCTAGCAGGTGTTGTTTTGGGCAATGAAACCTACACATTATCATGCCTGCCAAGGCTCTCAGATTGGAAGTGACAGTCATAGAAAAGTCTCCTACTTCACACTTTCCCTGCAGTTTGGCCTCTCTTTTGTTCATTCATAGTGCTGTGCTCTATCCCCTTTTGCCAGGTGCATGAGACTTACCCAGGACACAGCCAAGGGAGACTCTGTGCCATGGCCAGGAAGCATCTACTCCTTGCAGATTTGTTCTGTGATCCCATCTCACCTTTTGTCTTTACCCTCATCCTCTGCTGTCCTGATTTGAAAGCATTCAACTCTGTCTGTAAATTCCCCATGATTTACTAGACCTGAGGTAGTTTATCCTGCCTGTGGATGGAGCACGTTGGCACCTTTCACACTGGTTTGCTTTGAGAATTAGCTGAGAGAGGAAGTAAATCAGCCATTCTGGGATAGATACTGTGTTCTTCTGCAGCTCTGCAGGGAGGTTGCAGCATGGAGTGAGATAGTAGCATTCACAAGCCTTATCCCCATCTGAGCTGCTCAGATTTCATTGTGTATTTTTTTTCATTGAGTTACATAGTTTTACTTGTGATTACAGAGGTATATCAGTGTCTGAAACAGGGAATTGGGGAAGAAACTAAATTAGACAATCTGTTGTTCTTTATTTTGATGTGTTAGCTTCTGTGTTGCTATGATAAAAGCCTTTTGTCTTATCCAGCACAAAATCAATACCAGATCTAAATCCCTGCTTCAGAGGACTTGGCAAATACATAATGGAATAACTGTAATTTCTTAAATAATCCAAAGCAAACTGAATTTTCCTATTACACTTGCAGAATCTTTCCAACATCATTAAAACAAGTAGCTCAATCTGCCATAGGAATTCTCCTCTTTTCTTTGGTTTTTAATAAAAGATGATAGGTTAGAGAATAGGTTTTCTTATCTGTTTGCTCTGTGTCTTAAGCACTGTTCTTGTTAATAAAGTGTTGGGGATGGGCAAATAAGGTACCACATGAGAATCTTCTATCAGTGATTAACTGTGAAATTAAACATTGTGTAGCATTCACATGTATTCCTAGATGGCCCTTCTCAAAAGCTTTGCAACAGAACATGGAAGATCCCTTTTCTAAGCCTTCAAGAGCTTAAAGTGGAAATCATAATTTTTTTTTTCCCTACAAAGGGAAAGTATGTTGAAAGTTATCTCCTTAATGAAGGCCAAAATAACCTGTATGACACTGACTGGAAACTGGCACAACAGAAAGGATATCTGCAGAATCCTCTTTATGACTCTGCTGGTGCAGCTCAAGCCTGACTCACAGTATTCCTGTTCTCACTTTGGCTTTCTTGTAAGATGAGGCTGTCAGTTGTGCAGAGCTGCAAAATAGTTTTGTGATGCCTGCAACACCAACAGAAGCTGTAGCCACTACTTCCTCTTCTAAGCTCTCAGGTCAGCTCCCCTAAGATGAAAAACTTTAAGCCACTTCTTCCCAAGTGAATCCAGGACAGGAACAAAAAATTGTCAGAAACACTTAATCTCCCATCTATATGATAATTGATTTTTTCAGTCACTACTTTTTAGAAAGTTTAGTTTTTCTCCTTAATGGTGGTCCTAATGGCTCTATCTAAACTGCAGATCCCTGTGCCCTGCAATGTGACTCCAGTACTAGACCTCTGGGCAAAGGTATCTACCAGAGCTTGCTGTGGCTGCTTCCTTGCTCCAGTTCAAAGAAACCAGGCTGAAGAGGGGAGATAGTGCAGGAATCTTTCGATATACCCAGTGATGTCCTTGTGCTGGTTACCTACTAAACTTGTCTGCAGAATGTGGGACTCAAAGTGAAAGCTGAAGACTTTCTTACTGAGAATATAAAAATGAAGCAAATCTTAGACTATTGGAGGGCTGTGTTCTAAAGACTAAGCCAGATGAGCTACATCAATGCCATGTCCTCACAGAATTTACTGTGAATGTTGAACCATCTACCAACAGAATCAGACATATGATGCACGTAAATGAGACCTTTGAGTTGCCTTTCTAAGTTCCCACATGCTGCAGAGCTGAGTAAACAAAGCATAATCCTTACGCTCAGCAACTTTTGGAAGGTACTTCTAGGCTTTGCAAGTCTCAATGATGCGCATCATTTTTAGATGAATTAATTTCTGCAACTTTTATCTAGCTTATTCCTGGCTGCAGAATGGAAGCTTTGACCTTGACTCGAGAAATCCATAAAGACAGAAGGAATCAATTTAAAAAATAAAGTGCTTGTGAACGAGATGAGTCTCCTCTAAAGCTCTGAACTATGTGGGTTTGCAGATCATTACTGCAACACTTTTTAACTCTGCTAGCACCTCTGTCTGGCTGACATTTTCATGTTGACCTAAACTATAAAAATCCTGTGATGCTTCTACTTTTTATCTTTTAAAAATTGGTGCAGTATGGCTATACAGGAAAAAGTCATTAGACTGAATTTTTCTTGGCTGATGGAAAGATGCATAAATCAGCCTCGACTTTGTGATTGCTTCTTTTTTGTGTATTTCCATCCTCCTTTAAATTGTACTTCTCATCTCTCAATATAACTTTGAAATAATAAATTGGAAAGGGAAAACTTTAAAAACTGTAAACTCTACCTTGAAAAATCCTTGGGCCATGAAGCCATGTGCCCCAAAGGATTAATCAAAGAAATGAAGATCATTTTGTTGCATGGGATGTTAGTTGGTAAATGTTGCCAAAGAACTATTGAGGCTTTCAAGATTATAATATATTGGTTTGTTAATATCACTCCTCTACAATCATATGTCCTAGTGCTATATCCAAGGGCTGCTCTTATAGTGCTCTGAATTATTTAAAATATAAATGTGTAAAGCTGCCTTTTCAGGATCCTTATGGAGTTAAGTTTGGTGTTATTGCTACTCTTGCTGCTGCACTTTTAAGTGGTTTTTTCTTTCCCAATAGATTGTTTTAATGTACATTTCAATTAACTGCATAAATCTTATTGTGTTCCCAGGAGCTGTATTTTATGGTTGCATTATATTTACAAGGGATCAGATTGGGGCACATAGAGGTCACTGTCTTGACCCTCTAAATTAACTTCCATTGAGATTAAGTTGGCACTGCATCCTGAAGGGAGAATGTGGGACTTGGTGAGAGCAAAGACACAAATGACTCATAACCATCCCTAAGGCATGAGAACTTAGATCAAAACACACTTAAGAGAAACGCTCCTTGGAGCCTTTTCACAATTACATCCAAATCACTCTGTTCTTGCTCACTTCTGCAGATGACTTCTGAGGGACTATTTGTGACAGAAAATAGTACTTGGGGGTTACTTTCTGACTCTCACAGGTCCTCACAGGTTGTTCATACACAGGCATGATAATTTGTGGAGGTATTGCAATTCACTGCTCTTTCTGGCTTTTGTATTTCTTTGGAATAACCAATTTCAGAGGCAAAAGGAAAAGGCTCTATACAGCAGGTACTGTCCTGGTGGCTCTTGTTGGCTCTTTCTATGGACTTTTCAGTTGAAGAGAAACAGAAAACTCATTTCTCAAATTGTTTCCATTCAAGGACTATTGCTGCCTGAGATATCAATTCTGCCTGTAAAACTACAGGACAGCAAGGTAAATACCCAAAATGAATGCCTTATGCTATAGGGGCAATCAGATAAAGTTGTCCTCTCAACCTCCTCAGTGACTCCTCTATTGAATCCTTCACTCTCACTGTATGAATAGGCTTTTGCAAGTGTGGGAAAGACTTCATGTTTTGGTGGTGAATCTGAAATAGCTCTTTAGATATGCATCTGTAATGCTGTCTAAATTCAAGTGCTGGGGAGCTGACAGATTTGGCTTATCTGAGCATGGATGTGCTTCTGGAATGAGATTCAGATGAGCTATTACTCTGGGATCTACTTTAGGAAAGCTTGCAACTCTTAAGTGATGCTAATACCAGTGACTCACATTATTAGCTAGATTGTAATAGTACAGGATGACCTTCCCCTTTGTGACAATGTGCATGCAAACATGGACTTGCTATCATAAAGAACTCTCAGCCCAGTAACAGAGCCATAACCAGGTATTAGAATCATAGAATCGTAGACTTTTTTGGGTTGGAACACCTCCCACGAGACCAATGCCTCATCCAGCCTGGCCTTTAACACCTCCAGAGAGGAGGCTGAGATTGCTCAGTCTGGAGAAGACTCCAGGGAAACCTTATTGCTCTCTTTCAGTACTGAAAGGGGGCCTGTAGGAAAGATGGGGACAAACTTTTTAGCAGGGTCTGTTACAGTAGGACCAAGGGATAATGGTTTTAAACTAGACATAAGGAAGAAAATTTTTATGATGAGGGTATTGAAGCACTGGCATAGTTTGACCAGAGAGGTGTTCAAAACAGTCAGGTTGGATGGAGCTCTGAGCAACCTGATCTTAGTTGAAAATATTCCTGATCCTTGCAAGGGGGTTTGGACTAGAAGTTCTTCCAAAGGTCCTTTGTAACACAAATTATGATAGGAGAGAGGACCACCAAACACCTCTGTGTGTTACACTATGACATGTCTTCCGTATTTAGCTGTGCTAGGGAGCACTTCTTTGCTCCCTTGTCTCCATCTATTCTGTGATTAACTGAGCAACATCTCATCTGTATGTGAAGAATCACAAACACCATGAAAAAGATGAAAGCCATTGTGCTGGTGTCAAACTTGATGGCAAGCACTTTTGAAGTGGTTTCCAGAATTGTAATTCTTTCAGTCATTTCAAAAGACTTTGATGTAGTTGTTAAAAGGAAAGTGCCTCATCATCCTGGGAAACAGACACTCTTGGCCTTCAGTCAGGCGTTCATCTCCAAAGCTAGTGACACATTTATGTGATTATAATGCTGAATGACTCTTCTGTCCTTCTCTGTTTGTATACTAGATGAGATGTGTGTGTTATTTTGGATTGAAGGAACGAGGAAGGATGGGATATTTACATTTCAAGTATGGTAGATTCAAGAATTACCTCATTGTTAACCCACACCAAACCTGGGAAAACTAAACTGAGATTTTAACATCAAAGGTGCAAGTAGAAGACAAGATTTTGTAACAGAATTAGGCAAGTGTGTCTGGTTTCTTGCTCAACCTGGGGAACATCCATTCCCATTGAAGCCAGCTTTCTGTTAGTCTTCTCAAGGGATAGGTAAAGCTATTGTGAAGCCATCTGAAAAAGGTACAAAACCTGTCATCAGCTAAACTGGTTCATATCTTATTTGATCAGGTCTGCCCCAGGTCTATAGAGAAACTGAGAGCAGAATTTGGCTCCTTGTATTTTATAAGTGAGGTGTAGTAATATGCATATTCTGAGTTAAAATCATTACTAGTCCTCTTTGCTGAATCTTTCACAAGTGTTTCAGGTTTTCAGAGTAAACGCAACACTTTAATATTTAGTGTCCCCCCCCAATTTTTTCAAGCCTTTTAATGGTGGTTAAAAAAGCTGAAATTTAAGGGTTTTGCATAATTTAAATTTAGAGTTTTGCTTTGTAAACGGAGGAGTAGATCTCTACCATTAAAAGGAGGTTATAGGCTTTTTGCTTTTTGGTCTTCTCAAAATACCAACTGTATTATCACACAGCTGGGCTGTTTTGATGGCATGTGGCACAGGCAGGGAACTTGTCTTTTTGCCCATCTAAACACTTGAAGAGACTTTTGTGTCTTAACTGCACAGTTTCAATTCAAAAGTCCTGTTTGGTACACCAGTGACAAAAATAAAGTCTAAATTTGTAGGCATCCCCTGACATTCAAGTGCTGAGAGTAAGTCATACTGAAAAGTTGTATCTCTGAGCAATTTTTCCATTGAATTCATATTGTGGGAGATAGAGTGCTCTTTCAAAAATCAAATGATCTGAAATTACAGAAGAGTTATGACTGGATTTCTGTCTGTTTTTAACAAGCATGCCAGCCTGGATATGGCCCTGGCCAACCTGCTTTAGCTCATCCCCTTGGAGTACAGGGGATTGAAGCTCCTGAGCCTGCCAGCCTCAGCTGCCATGTGTTGCTGAGCATTGCAGCAAGATTTACACCCCATTTGTGCTTGGCTGGTGGACCAAATAAAATGAATACTCTAGCATAACTTTATTCTTAAACCATGTATTACAGGTTTATGAGTTGATATAAATAAATGCAAGAGAGAGAATGATTCATCTGTCACCCCTTGAGAAACTGTAACAGCTTACACTAGATAGACTGTCAGTATGCAATAAGTTATATCCCATACCTAGTTCTTGGCACTTTTTTTTTCATTAATTCCCTTAACAGCACAGAAACAAATCCTGAAATTTTAAAATGGCACTTAGCTTAGCATGAGAATTAAGTTTCAGTGCCCTTGGGTAGAAATAATTGGTGTAGCTTTATGATACTCAAACTAATGAGAATTGAATCTTCTTGCATTGAGGAAATTTATACTGTTTTTATCATCACAGAAGTGAAAAATGAGAAAGAATAAAGATCAGCATTATAAAAAACATCCATACACGTAAGTATATATACCTACATCTATAACAAATGTAACCATGTGTCATGGTAAAATTTTGTTACCAATGTGCTTGTGACTTTGATAGTAGTTAGACTAGATACATGCTGATAACTTGTATATTCTTAAATGTTCCCTATTAAATGAGCCAAATAGATGAAATTGTTGATATGCTATAAAAATGTTCTTGTCAAGGTCATGAGAGAGAATATAATATATAGATAAGAAGAGCTGTCTNTATTTACCTTTTCTAATGTAACTAAAATAGTCTTATGCCAAAGTAAGTTAAATCCTTCCAATGTAAATAGGATTGGAGTCACTAATTGGTCATTGTGGTGTTGTGCAGATATTCCATCCTTATTTCTATAAGCCCTTCTAAGAATCCATAGACTTTCAGGGTAAAATGGAGCTGTCTTAAGACAGCATAACAAAAATATAATTATCTGTGTGCTTTCTTTTGGGGTTTGCCTTCCTTGTTTCCAGACAGGAATATGAGGTTTAGCTATTAATGACATATAAAATCACTGGGACTTCAAGGAACGGTCCTTACTATTTTTAGGCTAGGTTTAACAGGCTTCTGTTCAGTGTCTTGGGATGTCTTAAGATGGAGGGTCAAAGAACCTTTCTTTGAGCTTTCTTTCAGGCCCCATGGCAATATTTTGAGACAGTTATTCTTATTACCTTTCAACAAAAACATTGTAGGATGGTGTCAGACTGGTATTTTGCATGATGTCTTCAAGACTTTTGGGCTTTTTGAGACTTTTGGCATCATTGATTCTGAATTCAACCTTCAGCTATGGCTAATCTTTATTCTAATAGATATAAAGCAAAGTAAGGAATTAAGCAGTTAAGTGGGAAGCACGCATTATTGTATATCACAGAAAAAAAAAGAGTTTTGTTTCTGTACTTTAGCTTTGTCTCAAAGAGGGTTTGTAAATATAGGAATTGAAAACAATGGGGATCATGAAGCCTTAGTTAGGGGACAGAAATCTCACTATTTAGGAAGTGTCAGAGGAGGTTGTGCAAAAAAAGAGATGGTTACCTGTGGTAACTGGATTTGGTACTGTGACAGAAATGACCACTCATGACAAATGGAGTTCAGAAAAATCTTTATAGGTTCATGTCGTGAGAATACCTTGGGGAGGAGGCTCGGTATCATGGTAGAGTTAGATATTTTTTTGTAAAACATGCCTGTAGTCTTTGCAGATGTAAATTTGATCACAGTAGAAAGGACTTCTGTAAATGGGGGATAGTCCCTACGTAAATTAAAAAGGAACCTTTACAAAATATATAAAAGCTGCAACACACAGAATTATCAGATTAAAATTTGGGTGTCCATTAGATTTTCCCAAGATTTTTTCAATGGAGGCACAGAGTTGGGTATCAGAACACTTGTAGAGTGCAGGCCTACTTGAACTGTAGCAAACTTTCTGAAATGAGCTGCGTGGCACAGTAAATTTATTAAGATTTTATGTTAGTCCTGCTAACAAAGAAAGTGAATTTTTAAGGAGTTAAGTTTTCATTGAGTAGGAAACAGCTTTTTCTAGGTTCTACTGATAGGCACATGCTGCTAAGCTTGATTTTCCTGCTGCTTCCTACCATTAATTACAATGTTTATATAACTCAGTAATTAGATCTGGGGTATCTGGTTGTCATTTGGCACTTGTCATTAATTTCTGTGGGGCTAAGCTTCCTGAGACTGTCCGTGTGTCATTGTAAATTATACTGAGAAGACCAGAGAAAGAAATTTATACCTCTGTGATCTAATTATTTTCTAGGTAGTCCATGATGCGTTTCCCTCTCTACCCTGTCAGCATCCAAATACACAATAAAATAGAGGTTTAGATTCTCTGCTTCTGGTGATTAGGACAGGAAAATTACCTCTGGAGAATAACAAATGCTTCAAGTTTGCAAATATTACTTGCCACTCTACCCTCTTCCTAGGAGAGGTAGCTGCATAATCCATTGTCACTAAAGGCAATTCCAAATGAAAAAATACAAAATATAATTAGAACCTCTCAGAACTCAATCTGAAGTAATGAGAAACTTCATTGAACCACTCTGGAAAGATTTTTATGTAGTCTGAATCAGACCCCTTTCTCTGAGAAGGGGTATAGGTAGCAGAATTCTGGGTTGTGTATGTGACAAATGAGGGTGCAGACATGAGTGCAATTTTCAGAATACCTTTTAGTTGTAGATCTCTAGACATATCTAGAGGCTTTACAGCTTTTTATCATTATTTTCACAACAGAATCCTTATGTACTATTATGCTTGAACCATGTTTTTTTATTTATAGAAGGATAGTTCAACCATTTTTTTTTTCAAACTATCAAGACTAAAACTTACTCCTGAGAAAATTTTCAAATACAGTTAAGAAATATCTTGAAAGAGATTATTACTGATATATTCAAATATTTTATGAGACTTTAGACCAAGCTGTAACTGAAGTCTGAGCATCTATTTGCCTTATCTTAAAAATTCTGTGAAGTGCTGGTGCAAAATTACAGAGGATATTTTACAAACAGGCCTAAAATATTTTAGACTAAACCATGTTTTAGAAAATGCTTCAGTAGGGATATTTAATAGTTTGAATTAGAAATAAACCCTCCATTTTATTATTTAAAATTCTGAATATAAACATGCAGAGATGTATTTTTGCATTTGTGAATATTTGAGGCTGGGAAATAAGGTTTCTAAGGAGAAATGGTTAATGCCATTGAAAAAGGAACAATTTTGTATCTTTTCATCACATCTCCTTGGTGTGTCTGACAGCCTGTTTCTTCTTCCGGCAGTATCAGTCAGTCTATTAAAATATATTGCTTCCTTGAGAAAACCTTGTATTTCAACACGAATATCAATATTATTTATTAAAGAAAAGAGATCTTAAAGAATGGCCCCTACTTTCTGCTTAACGAGAAAGCTCAAACATGAAAGATCCCAAGGGCTCACCTTGGGATTACTTGCAGTGACAGTAAGTACTTCTTGAAGAAGTGCCGCATCTTCCAGAGAACTAACTCTTTTCTGCCTGAAAGAGATCAGAAGAGCCTCTGAGTAGCACAGTAGCAAAACCAAGACCCCATTATAGAGACAGAAACTTTTCACTTGCCTTTTATGAGAAGCTGACTTGATATCCTCAAGCAATCCTAGCAGTACTATGTGCTGTACCAAGCTGCTAGGCTTGGCTTTCTATTTATTCAGGCCAAATTCATACTTGCATTGGATAATACCCTGAAATTTCAGGTCAGTGTTCATCAGAAGTATGGAACTGAAGCCAAAGGAGTTCAAATTCAGTGTGACTCTACCTTATTCGTATCAGAGCTGCAGTACTGGATAGGACACACTAGACTCAAGACACATACCAAAATTTTCCTTTTCCAGTGTGCAATTTTTGTAAGCAGAAGCTGAATGCCTGCAATGACTTCTCAGCTGAATTCCTGAGATTGCCTCTGCATAAGACAGTGAGCTGCCTCGGTGCTCTATATCACCACTTGAGACACCTGTATTTTGACTTTAATGCAGAAGGAACAGAGGGAGACTAAGTCCTTCACTTGGCTGCCTCATCTGAATACCAATGGTCAGGATGAATTGGCTCCTGTTTACTCTTAAATTGAAAGGAAATGTAAATGGCTCTTTTGGTGAAATAATGGGAATGTACATCCTGAGCTGGCTCAGTGAGACTGTTTTAAGTCTTCTTACAGGAGTTAATAGTCATTTGTATCTTGTTTGCATTTGCAAACTTTCCAGATCTTACTTGGCTTGTGAGGATCCTGTGTGCTAGGTTTTGAATTTTTTTGTCTTATTTTCCCAAGGGACAGTTTGGATGTTACATAATTTCAATAAATTGCATGGGTTTTGATGTATTTTTACCTTCTGTTCCTTTGCTTTTGACGGCTTAGCTGGAGGGTGAGAGCTGCCAAAATTGCAACTGTGCATTATTTCCTGGCCTGGCAAGTCTGCCATTGCTCCCTCGCTGTCTGTGCCATGAATAGCTGAATGATAATGGGGTGGATGTTCTCTAAGCCTTCCTCACAACTGTCTTTCTTGGTCTGCAGAGGATCCATGTTCTCCTTTAAATTACTAAAATGGAAGCATTTCCAAAATAGTAGAAAGAAAACGTGCCCACAAAAACTCCTTTTCTTTATACTGGTAAGGGACAGGCCAATTAAAAGTAGCTTTTACTGAAATTGGCTCAAACACTTTATACAAGGGGAGGGAAAATGTTGATATATATAATCCAGTGTTGAAATTAGGACTGAGTTAGTCTAAAATCTATTTGAAACACAAAATCTGGAGGTTTAAAAATCACCTCTTCTTGCTTACAAGAAAGGCACTACCTCAACCATGCAGTTCAATCCTGAAGTGAAGCACCAGGGAAGCCACCTCTGTTTTTCTGTGTTGTCCAGTTCCTGCTCTGGGTGACTGGAAGAAACCACTGATAACACTAACATACAAATCTGTAAAGTCTCTCATGCAGGGAGCAAGTATCTCCTGCAGAGAACTCTACCTCAGAGTATATGATAGTAATTAAATTACTGCTAATTAAGTTTAGTAATCCAGAGGCTCAAACACTAACCAGCTAAAGCAGGAAATAGGAGAAAAGGGAAAAGCCTTTTTTCTTTGTAAATTTTTTGTGTTCCATCTCATAATTGCCTAACCTGCACTGAGAATTGCTTTTTGTCACATTCCTATCTCATTTGAGTTTGTTATTCTTGATTCTCTTTTCCTTGGGGGAAATTATGTTTGTAGTTGCTGTTTGCTTACAGGATTGGAAATAAAAATAATTCACTGCCTGTCATAAAACAATTTACCTTAGAGAAAACAATAACACCACTGAGGTGACTGTGCAATTACATTTCTTGGTAAATGTGTGGGTTTTACAAATTGCTTTTATTTTCAGTTCTTCTCTCACAGCCTTTGACAGCCTCTAATCCCAGAAGATAGATTCCCTCTTGCTCCAAAGTAGGATATACCAGTGAGATTAATCACTGATAATACAACTGCCTTTATCAATATAGTGGAGTAGAGACAAACTGACAATCAAGGATGGTAATAATCTGTCATTATTAAAAATGGCAACAAAATTGATTTCTTGCATTTTTCTTTCCAAGTCAAGATTTTAAAGAGCAAGCAACTGAACTTTAGTTGTGTGAAGCATATTCCTATGGCACTAAGAAATTAATCTTTGCTTTATGTATTTTAGAAAGCATGTCTTGGTCATAGAATTGCACAGTTGGAAGGGACCTTCAAAGGTCATCTAGTCCAATTCCCTGCAGGGAGCAGGGACATCCTGTACTAGATCAGGTTGCTCAGAACCTCAGCAAGCCTGGCCTTGAATGTCTCTAGGGATGGGGCCTCCACTGTCTCCCTGGGCAACCTGTTACCAACTTCATGGGGAAGAACTTCTTCTTAATGTCTAACCTGAACCTACCCTGCTCTAGTTTAAAGCCATTGCCCCTTGTCCTATCTCTCAGTGCCCTGGCAAACAGTCTCTCCCCACCCCTTCAGGTACTGGAAGTCCATGTGTGGCTGAACTGTGCTGGCTTTTCTGGCCTTTGTCTTAATTTGCTATGAGTTCTACCTCTTGATTTATGTGGGATATTGTCAGTTCTTCCATTTTTATAATTTATTAAGCATTCTTTTCCTGTTGATTCATGAATTCTAAGATCTCTGCAATTAATCTTTAAAAATCAGTAGGTCATCTTGATTATTATTTTGTAGCACTTGGAAAAATAATAGCACTGTATCCTGCCCTCATTCATGCTTTCCTGTTATAGTCACACCATTGATGTTTCCTTTTAGTAATTATTTCTCACTTTCTGGAATTTGCTCTTTAAAAACACTGTGGTTTAGGCTTTATTTTGCTTGAACATATGAAGTGTAGTAGGTTTTATTTCAAATATCCCAAGATTTTAGCTCTAGGAGGAATTAGTCTTTATCTCTCAAGGTGGAATTTAATATAGATTTCCTAGCACATTTGATGCAGTCCTTTGATACCAGTCTGGAAGATAATTTGTTAAATTAGTCCTTTAAGGTGCCTATTTCATATTGTAGCCCTGTGTGTTAATGCCACGATTTCTCCAGGTAGGAACTATGAATCAATATTAAAGACCCAGGCATCCTTTAATTTTTCTGACTTTATGGTCTGTAAAAAGTGTCATTTATATTCCATCTCATGCTTTACCTTATATCAGACTGAGCATTTAAAATCACTTTAAATATTCCTTTGCAGTGAATCAAAGAAAGGTATGCCTATTCTTTACAAAATTTCCTCAAATGCAAGTAAAATCTGTAGTTTCTGCTTATGAAATGGATACAACATCTCTATCTGGGGTTGTTCTATAATGCAACATCTTTCTCCTTTAAAAATATTTTTCCATAATGGCTTCTGTACTTGAAGGTGAGAAGCAGTGCCTTATAGCTAATAAATGTCAGGCAGAAGATGTGCCAAATTTCCAATAGCAAACTGCAGTGAAGTGCATACCCTAAAAACAGCAGTACATTGTTTGGATTCACAAGCTGTAAAGGACTGTTAGATGTGTCCTGCTCCTTCTACAATGATATTTTGGTGGAAATAAAACTCTAGGTTGAACCAGGTACTCATCTTGCTCATCCTCAGATTCCTTAGAATATTTTTTCTTAATATACAGTGCCCTTGGAATTAGGAAGTTTAAGCTAGTGAATTCTCTAATTCTGCCTTGCTGAAACAAGACCAGTTCAAACAATAAATATTAATTAGAGAGAAAATCAGAATTCATGTCTTCTTTAAAAATACCTTCCCTTTATAGATGAGAAATGGTTCCATCTTCCAAAACAGTAGAAATAGTTGAAGCAGCAAATGTGTATTTCTCTATTGACTTCTCTCCATAGCAAAGCAGCACGGTTTACATATGGGAACACAGTTGGTGCTGTACTCCACAGGCCAGTAAGGAATGCGGATGGATTTCAGGGTTGCCAGAAGGATTTCTGAGGACTTTTTGAGGATCTATCTCAATACAACCATTGCAAGTCTAGCATTTCTCTTTTTATTTTTTTTTCTCTGCACATTGTCATTTGAAAATGCATCCTGATTCAAAAATGACAGATCTTAGTGTTGCAAATTTAGATAGGGATTTTTTGCAGTAGATGGCTTTAAAATGCAACTTAAAAATAAGGCCTTCTGGCTGCAGCAAGGGAGAGATTATCATGTATTAATTTGATATGCTGCTCTGAGTGATTTTGTTGTTTTACTGCATTTCACAACACTTTGAAATTTTAGTATTCATAACCCATTTCCAAAATTATCACCAGAAGATATTAGTCTTACCCATGAAGGACAGATGATATACATTTTTACAGCTTATTAGCCTCCTAGATTTACCCTGAAAACATCCACAGTCTGCTTGAAATTTTGGCCTCCTACACAGCTACATTCAGATTACTGGGTAGGTGGTCCCACTGGGGTTCCTGTTTTGTACCCTGTAACTATCAAGATTCAGTGTGCCAGTGAGGATCCTAATGATAGCTGAGAGTCCTGAAACTTTCAGTTTTCATGGCAACCACAGTCTGTTGTACCATAACTACTGCTTTATCACTCGTTTCAAGTTCAGTTTTGAAAACAGTTGGCAGTGGAAAAGCAACTTTTTATGTCTTCCTTCTACAGAGCCTGATATTCTTTGCTAACACACAAGATGTGTCTCTTTGTATGAAGTTAATTGGCAGGGGGTTTTCAGTGATATTAATGACTACATGATTAGCTTGCTCTCCATGGCACTGTGATAATGAGTTTCCTTCAGGGGAACACTGATATCACCCTCAGCTTGTATGCTCCTCACCTCACAGACTTTAGCTGAAGCTCATGAAGGTTAAAGAGGTGAGGAAAGGTGTAATGTCAGCAAGAAAAATAATGATTTAGCTGTGGATATCCAATTAGATTTAAGCCAGGTGGGGCTCAACAGTCATCTGTAGGGGGAATACTAGGGGAAGAAGAGGCCTTTCATGAGGTACATCTCATTTTCTCTCCTGATTGCTCTAGACCACAGTCCTGGCATGGCACTGGGACCAGGAGCTTTTGATACTGATGACAAAACCCCACAGTCTGGGCTCCCCTGACTGCTATCCCACAAACTGGTAATTTATACAACTCTGTTTAAAATATCCAACTTTCATCTGCTACTCCAGACAGCAATAAGCTCTGAGCTCCTGCCTGCTGAAAGCTGTGAAAATGACCTAAAAACTTTTAATGGGCTTCAGATTAGAGCTAGGATATTTATTTTTGCAACAGTCTTTAGGACATGATCCTGAAAATGTGTGACTAATTTTTATAACTAAATATATTCCATCAGAATAGGGATGTTTTCCTGAATCAAGGTGTGGCTAATTGTAATGGTACAGATCTCAGTAAGATTCATTCTACTGCAGATGTGGCTGCACATCAGCAGTTGGTAGAGAGGTGAATGTAGACCATTAGGACTGAGAGCCATGTGCTTAGAAAATTGTCCCTTTTTCAGATATGAGAGTAAGAACAGTGGTTTCAGAAGGGTGACCTACCTTAGGCTGGACCTCAGCACAATAGAAATTTTTCTTGGTAAATGTGATAGGGGGATAAGATCTATTTCCTTCTCTCTTTTTTTTTTTCTTTGCACGTACCGTGGTAGCCAATTTATTCAATTTGCAGCATCTGGTCCTTGTTGTGCCTTTATGGAACCATAAAGATCTCTGAATGGTTATGGAGAAGTAACTGTTACAAACCCTTTGATCTGGGTGAAGAAACAGAGTTTAAGACCAGGGAAAAGCAGTTACATCATCTAAGTTGCCTTTCTGAATATCTCATGTATTTTGCATTTTACTCAGAAATCACAGTGTGATAAACCCAAATATTTAAATTCTGTTGTTGAGGTTTTAAGATACTGAAAAGAAGGGAGTAAGCAAACAGACTGACCTTACTGCTATTTTTGGTAATCAGGTGAAATTCGTTGTGCTAGTCATGAAACGTGTTCCCCTGTCTCCTAGTTTAGAAGGGATATATTCATTAAAAAAAAAAATCCTAAACAATTAATAAAACAACTCCAAAGTGATTGATACAATCCTAAGATGGTCACCAAATTAGTTGTTTCTCTTTTTATTTTGCCACCCTTCCTTGCAGCAAGCATCCATCCAGTGTGGTATCTGAGCTCCAGTTGTGGCTAAACATTGACTATCAGGAAAAAAAGGGAAGGAAAAAAAACAGGAAAAACAACCACCCCCTTATCTAATGCCTCTGCATTGGAATATACTCTAAGCCTTCTGCAGATTGTCCTGCTCAGGTGCAGATATTGGAGATCATAGAATCATAGAATAGTTTGGGTTGGAAGGGACCTTAAAGATCATCGAGTTCCAACCCCCCTTCCATAGGCAGGGACACCTCCCACTAGACCAGGCTGCCCAGTGCCCTGTCCAGCCTGGTCTTGAACACCTCCAGAGATGGGGCATCCACAACCTCCCACCTCCTGTGAGAAATTATTTCTCAGAAAGAGCTCAGTTACTGCTTTGTCAGCTTTTAAAGCAGGCTGCAGGTTCTGGTGGTAACTAACTGTTTCAGCTGCCTTTGAGTGTTTGTCCTTTTGCTTCCTGCTCTTGATCTGATGTACAGGTTTTCTTTTATTTTGCTAAAAATAGCTAGGCTAAAGCTCTCAGCAGAATGAAGTGACCTGTCCAGATATAAAGTGCAGTGTTAAAGAGTACATTTGCTTTTTAGCAAACATATGTGTTGAATAACTTATCTCAATAAGGGCTAAATAGCTTTTTACTGTGCTGACCAGGGAGCTCCAAGCTTTTCTTGTCTCACTTATTTTGTAACTTTGAGAGTGGTTTTCTTCATAAAAGAAAACAGTTGCTTGCAATTAAAATACTCAGCCAGACCAGTGTTTTGTGTATCAAGTACAATAATGGAACAAGAGCAATTGGAACAGGGAAAACAATTTTCATACTCTGAGTCTAAACAGAGTGATTAGGAAAGAATTAGGTTGGCATGGACATAACCCAGAAATGTCAATAAGTAACAAATGTCAAGTAAATCACAATAACTCTGTAATTTGGGCTAGTCTTTATATGTGCTTGTTTCCTCTATGATTTCTAAATGACTGCAGGGACGAAGTGCCCCCTCTCTGGAGGTGTTTAAGGCTGGGATGGACAAGGCACCTGGTCTAGTGGGAGGTGTCCATGCCTATGGCAGGGGGGTTGGAACTAGATAATCTTTAAGGTCCCTTCCATTCCAAACCATTCTATGATCCTATGACGCAGACAGACCTTAGAAAAAGATGAAGATTCTTCCAGTTTCATGAAAAAATGGTCAAAAGTATCTATGTGTTTCAGGAGGCCAGTGAATTCTGCAGGGCACTACACAAAAACTGCTACTGCTCTGAAAAACAGCGAATGTACATCAGTGTGACAGTGAGGGGAGGGAGGAACCAGGAGGTGTGTATAGGGGTTAAAAGGAGACCAGGGCAGAGCCAGAAATAGAAATAGATTCAACTTCTGTACAGTCATGTCTTCCAAGACATAAGTTGCTGTATGGACTAAATGTAGATCCAGATGCACATTATCAACCAGGAGTTTTTGACCTACTGCTGTCTGCAGTGCCCTCCTGAACTGCCTCACACCCTGGTTTCTTTCCTCTGGGTGTATTAATTGCAGTTTCCCAACAGGCCAGTCTCTTTGTACCTTTGCTTGCTATTTACATCATGTTTTGAACAATTGCTTTCAATTGAAGGCTTTCATGTATGGAATTTCCCCTAATGCTGTCGCTTGAAAGTTTGAAATGCTGCTGCAGATATTTTGACAAAACCTGTCAGCAGAGGAACTTTCAATGCCATTTCATTAATCTTGCTGTCTTACTGAGCCACAGATATAATTGTTCAGTTGCATTTTGAGGGGCTGAGTTCTGGGCTTATAGCTAAAACTGGTTTTTCCCACTCATAAGAGAAGTGTCTTGGTAATTTTCTCAGTAGATTTCCAGGTGTGAAATAAAAGTTCAATTTTCTTTGTGAGTCTTCCTTTGCTTGCTCTGTGGATTGCATCCCTTGCTGTGATCTAAGAGGCAGTAATACCCTGCTCAGTTTTCTCAAAACATCAACACAAATCCTGGTGAAGCTTCTAAAAGCTCTGATTGAGGAAGTGTCAGACTTCCTTTCCTTGGCTTCCTTTGTCTTACTTATCTGCTGTCTCAGGAAAATAGGTGCCCTGTCTCCAGGGACTGCACTCCCCAGAAGGGGCCACCTCCTGGTTATCCATGTCTGTTATTGATTATCATATGTATTGTTTTGCATTTGTCTTTCTGTATACAGCTGTTACCATCAGCATTGACTTAAAATCAATTCCCTGATGTTGACAATGGCTGTAATTGATTTTCAAAAAGCAATTATCTTTGTTGTGGAAAAAGTCCAGATATAATTCACATTAAACTGTACTGAAACCTATGAGCCAAACCCATTGAAAGTCTGAGTGTTTTAGCAAGATCAGCCTTCCAGTTCTAAATGTGTGTCACTGCAAGATAAAAGGCACTTTCAGAGAGGTGTGAAGTAAAAAAAAAATGGAAGCACAGCAATTAATTTTAGAAGCTCTATGTGTTGTGTTTGGAACACACAGATTTCCGTATGATTAGGTCCTTCCATTTACAGTGGAATGTGACTGTCCTATGGAACTGAACACACTTCAAGAAGGGCAAGTGAATTTAAAATCAATGAGATTTTCCTCTACTCTGCATTTGCAGGCAAGCTTTGAGGCAGAAATAACAATGTGCACAAAGTGCAGATGCTGAGTGTTATGGAAATTACATATATTTGTACATTCATCTCAGTCCTAAAAGTGTTCTCATTTCCTTGTTAAAATTGTTTAGATTCTATCTCTTTCCTGAACCCTCAACTAAATTAAAATATTGTCTCTTGAAAGTGATATTTTTCTAAATACTGAGTCTCTAAACATGACAATCAACACAACATCATGGACCCAGACGTTGCCATCTGAAATGTCACATCTCTATTAATAAGCACAGTGAAGTGCTCATTAAACTGAGGCTGTTTACTCAAATCTTCACAAGAGATCCATGAGTTTCATCATGTAGTTCGGCCCAGTACCACAGAGCTAATGATCAGTTTTCTTTAAAATAAGCGTGCAACCAAAATATAGCTAATCCACTCAATATCATACATGCAGATAGATGTATGTTTGAAAGTCTCAAAGTTGGCAAATCTTTCTGGAGAATCCCTGCACAGTTCCCTCCCTGGCTTCATTGAAAATCCCAGCATTCAACCTCTAAATCACTGCAGGTTGTAATTGTACCAAGCTCATGATTTGAGATGTGGAAGTAAACTTTTCAAATAATCCAAATGAAAATGGAAAAATATTGTGGGAGAACTTGTGTATAAAGGTGTAAGAAGCTCAAATTATAACTTCCCTTATCTCCCTTCTGAATAGAGTGTTCAGTGCAGTTACAAAACAAAAAATGTGTGGTTTCCACTCCTAACTTGAGTCTAATTGCTGGCAAAATTAAAAGAAAGGTCTTTAAGTCATTGCAAGGAAAAAAAGAATCTATAGGATGTTTGTCTTCACTGATGAATTAGCTTTTTTTGGTCATTAATAAATAGGGATCTGCATTGGTCTAAATCTTCTGGAGAGCCTGTGATCAATGTCCATTTATTTCAGAATGTCAGGATTGCTTTAACCTCAAGATGGTGCTAGATGGTTGTTGACTGTCACACCTATCGTTTGTCACTTGAATGTTTTAAGAATGAAAAAAGCATTGATAGCATGTAATTGGTCAATAACCAGTAAGGCTTCACATTGAAGTGCATACCTTTCATAGATTAACATGTTTATCTGCCTGAGTTAGAAGCTGATTTGAAAATATATTTATTATATGAACGACCCTGAAGAAAACAGCAATTGGGAAGAATCAGAACATATGTAAAAGTCATAGGAACATGAGTGACAGGAGATATACAATCAAATAACTATGTTGCTTGCATAGTTTTATGGACTGTGTAGTTTGGGAGCAATGAGAGTGTCATTTTAGCAAATTAAAGTATTTGAAACCTGTCAGATTACTGGTAAATACTTAAAATTCTTGAACTTTAAGAACAGGTGTTTCATTTAGAATAAATAATACATAGAAGTTCTCTATTTATTCCAATTCAAGCAGTTTTCATGCTAAAAGATGTTTATCCAGGGTATGGCTGTAGAGTTTAAGCTATGATAATGCTGGGAAAGTGGCGAGATGCTGTTAGTGCAAGCAGAGGACACCATAATGTAGCAGCATGCCCCTTCTTGGTTCAGAAGGGAATTGAACTGCAGTGATGCATCAGTACCATTATTCTGGCAACTTTCTTAGCACAAGCCACTGTATAGGTGATGTAATTGCAGAATAGAAAGAGCAGGCTGCTGTTGGATGCTTTTCCCTTCAGCTATGTCACGAGGTCTGATTTTTCTAGCGGAGCCAAACAGCGTCCAGAAATTCATCTTACAGCTTCCTTCCTTGTGAGATTCTCAAGTGAAAAATTTTCCAAGGAGCCCAAGACAATGTTGTTAAGGTTCATGGAAGAAAAAAGTAGTGCTGGGTTTGTGTGGACTTTTTAAAAGTCAGTGTGGTGATCACTAAAATGGACCTGCTCACTTTGAAAAAGATCTTTTCCCAAGATGAGATGTCGGTCTGCTTGAAGATGCTGGTTCCTAGGCATGTCTCCTGTGGTGGGTGGGTGTTGGATGGCAGGGATTATTTCTTCCCTGTTTTTTTGATTTTTTTTTTTTCTTTTATCTTAGTGCTTGATTTTTTGGCAACAAGATTTAATCTTTCAGCAAAGCTGCAACATAGAAACAATTTATGTGTCAAGCTACAATTTATTTTGCACCAGAAAGTCCTTTCAAAACGATGACTCTTTAATATATAAATTTACAAATGAATCAGCAGAATAATCTGGAGACTTGATGATGTGCAGTGATAGGAGAATCTCTATTAAATTTTATTTTATTTTAAATGTATCAGGTTTGCATTTGTCTTGATAACTTCCAAAGGTTTTATAATTATGTAAAGTAGGCAATTACTAATGAGGAGGTTGCATCAACCAGGACAATGTTACAGAAATGTGAAAAACTCTGGTATTGAAAAGGGCTGTTTGATCTGCTGAAATAATTTGAAATTTGCCTTTGTTGCCTTAAAAGGAAGGTTTTACAGTTCTTCTTTTGTAAACCTGGAATGATATGAATGAACTTGCTGCTGCCTAGACTGCTCAAAGTCTTTATTTTTTGATATAATGCATTTCTTGGAGAGGAAGAATCTGATAAATGTAGTTGTTTATAAAGCAGGGAAATAGCAAGTAGACTGTCCTACCCAGAGATTTCTATCAGATAAAGATAAAAGTATAAATAGCCCAGGAGACAGTGTCCTCTGAAGTGATTATTCTAAGGTTAGTGATTTCTTCTGAGGTGGTTTTTCTTGTCTAAACATTTGTAAAGAGACTGGAAGTTGATTTAAGGTTTTACTATGAAGTATGTAATTCCACATCATTCATATCCAGTATTTAAGCAGGAAGATATTTTATTTATAAATTCATAAAATTTTTCAGGAGGAAATATCATATTGTTCAGGTATAAAAAGCTCTATTTTAACAAGCAATTCAAAAGGAAAATAGATATCATATTTTTTATAACAGTGAGGAAATCAACATACTACACTCTTTTTCATCAAGTTCTGAAGTGACTTTCCAGCTGACAGAAGGAGAAAGCCAGTAATAAAATTCATGCTTACATGGTTTAGGATTAATCAAGGGGAGAGCTAGAGTTAGTGTTTAGCTAAAAGTCATTTTAAGTCACAAGTACATAAGGATAGATGATTAATTATGTTGTCCACTTTGGGCAATGACTGCACAGAACAAATTGCATTTGAACTTGGCCACAAAAGAGTTTAAAACCCAAAAGTACCAAGGGACAATTAAAAAAAAAAAAAAAAGATATTTCCTTTCTCTCAAAGCACTATGTATTGATACACAGAAATGATTCCCTCTGTCCTACAGGAATTTAAGAGAAAGTTGTCTGTAGATATTGATCCTGGCAAGATCCTTCCATTAACAGTCTCAGAGATGCATCTTGCTGAGGTGTAGAGGCAGAGTGTTTGCACTGACCTCTGCCACATAAAGATCATAATCAGCATCTGGATCTCCATATGGAGGATAAAACTTTTTTGTATTACAGAAAAGCTTTCCAACAACTATTTTGGCAGGGACAATCACAAAGAGCATCTTACTGCACTGTTAATATATTCCCATCAGGAAGTTAAACTAATTAACTTCTCTCTTATGCATACCTTGGTGATATTTTTACATTTCCCAGGGCACACAACCAGTCACAAGGAAAGGAAAATGTCACCTTCCAGTAGTCATTCCAGAGCAGGTGATGGAGGACATTCTGAAAGAAATATTTTTTGTGCTAGGTGTTTCTTTGTTTCTTGATGACATAGAACAAGAGATCATGGTCTCACCTGATATCTTTGCTTCAGCTTGATGTGTGTCTCTTTGCCTATTGAAAAAAATCTTTTGTTCAGTTGCCTCTTCTGCTTGCATTCTCTGGTTGATAGAAAAAAAAATTCTCAGGATTGAGGGAGACAGAGCTACTGGAGACTCTAGCTCTGAGATGATTAAGGGAGTGAATCACCTCATATGTGTGAAGGGTGAAAGAGATGGATCCTCCCAGCCTCAAGAAAATTTTGAGAGGATCTCATCAGCAATAATAAATACCTAAATAAGGCAGAACCAGACTCTTTCCAGTAGTGTTCAGTGAAAGGATTCAGGGATAAACTGAAACACAGGTAGTTTCCTCTGAGCATCAAGAAACATCTAGTTTGTGGGTGATTGAGCACTGGCATTGGTTGCCCACATTGATTGCAGTCTCCATCTTTGGAGACATCAAAGATCTGCCTGGACATGGTGCCTGCTGTCCAGCTTGAGCAGAAGGATTGGATAAAACCTCCAGAGGTCCTTTCCAGCCTCAAGTACTTTGTGATCCTGTCACAGAGTCTGTTACACTGCTGTTCAGTATTTCTGATGTCATCTGTGACTGTAAAATGATGATGTGGGAATAAAAGTTTTGGATTTATTTGTCCTTGAACTAAACCTTCTAACCCACCCACCTTCTCTTTTGTCAGGTTTTCATTTCTTCAATCCATCTGTGAAAACAAGGCCTAAGAAAAACATGCTTTGGATGAGAACAGATTTCAGCAATGAACGTTGATCAAGTAGAGCAGAACAGAATTTGGGTGAGTAATGAATGGCAAAATGTCTGGAAGCAAACTCATCCTCTGATGGCAACTTTTGGCTTTAGTAGTATTCTTCTTATTGTGAGGGACTCAATTTTTTTAACAGTGTTGTTGTTAATGTATTATGGAGACCAACACTAGCACAGTAAGACAAGGACCATTGTCTTTATCTGCCCAGAGATTCTTAATGAGGTATTTTTTAGTGAATTGAAATCTAAAATGGCTTGTGTGTCAGTCAAGGTCATTTTTTTTTGAGCTTGTATGATTTACACAATGAGGCTACTATGTTAAATGCAATACAGTGTAATATCCCTAATTTAAGATGTAGACAATTATGACAGATTAACCAGAGATAATAGCTGTGAACCCGATCCTTTATTACCTGGATCAGCGATGCTGGAAGAATAAATGGAAGACATAAATGAAATAATCTGCTGCTGGGCAGTTGAAGAACACACTAAATCACCTGGCTAACAATGAATGAATATTATGTTTTTGAGGTGACAGAAAAAATTCATAGTTAAGGTCACTATAGATTTATTACTCTAAGGAATTTTGTCATAAAGTGGGTTATCTTTACATTATAATTAGCTCAGAGAAGCCTCAGTTTTCAGATGATTCTCTGTTTTGGGCACATGAATTTTTATCAGAATGTCATCTGATGGGATTGATGGAAATCTATTGAACTGCATGCACTATATGTTTTCAAAAAAAGGCAGTAAAGATGGAGAAAATACCTGACTGGCTTTTGGGAAATTCCAGTTTTGTGTTCCAAAGACAGGGTTATTTTAGATGGGTTAAGGGTTTTTAGGTGTGTCTGGTGGTTTAGGTTTTTTTTTTTTCACAAGCAAATTTTATGAGAGAAGAGGAATTCTGGATGATTTAAATATGTTGCACCCACAATTTTAAAATCTCTGGACTATTCAATAGGTTTCTATGTGACCTGGTATAGATCTTCCTGCTCCAGCAGGGGAATTGGATTAGATGATCCCTTGAGGTCCCTTCAGATCCCTCATATTCTGTGATTCTGTGATCTATTTTGTAAAAAAGCNGAATTTTTATCAGAATGTCATCTGATGGGATTGATGGAAATCTATTGAACTGCATGCACTATATGTTTTCAAAAAAAGGCAGTAAAGATGGAGAAAATACCTGACTGGCTTTTGGGAAATTCCAGTTCTGTGTTCCAAAGACAGGGTTATTTTAGTTGGGTTAAGGGTTTTTAGGTGTGTCTGGTGGTTTAGGTTTTTTTTTTTTTTTCCACAAGCAAATTTAATGTGAGAAGAGGAATTCTGGATGACTTAAATATGTTGCACCTGGAAAAATTAACTTGNATTCTGTGATTCTGTGATCTATTTTGTAAAAAAGCCAAAAAATATTCTGAAAATATTTAAAACCACTATTCAAATGCCTATAATTCAAAAAAATATGCATTCATAAAAATCCATATTTAAATTAAACTTCAATTATTGCAGAGGTACCATTGACAGCGAAAAAAAATGGGATGAAAAACATCCTTTAGGTCCTATTCAAGACTCTCTTTCAAAATTAACTTCCTGTGGAACTCAGCCACTTTGGAAAATGTAAGCCCAGATTTACTCCTGCTTGTAACCCTAATAAAGATTGTTACAAGCCTTCCTGTTTTAAATGAGACCATTTTTGTGAAGTGTAAAGACATCTTCTCCTTGGTAGTAGGCATCTTGCTCTGATCTTTCTGAGGAGGCTACTTACAGTGCAATTCAAGCTGGTCAGTTAATTTACCCTGTAAAATTGTCTTTTAAAAGTGAACCTGAAGGTCTCTGGTTCAGCCTCTCTGAGGATCCCAGGGCAGACATAGAAACAACACAGAAGAAAAGGATTTTATACCAAATCCTTATTTTCTGTCAGCAAATGCATTCAGAATGGAGGGGTAATAATTACAAACGGACTGAGGAGCTTTATGGATGTTTTGAAGTTATATCTATTGTCCACAGATTTTCAGCTCAGTGAATTTGAGTGTGTAATAGCCTGTGATGAAGCATGCAGACCTATCAGTGCCCCTGGAGAGGACTCTGAAGCCATTTCACACTCAGTGTTGAGCAATGTCTATTAAAAAAGATTCTGTCAAGCCAAGTCCCCAGGAGTTAAATTCCCAGACAGGGTTTGAAGCTATTCAGGGTGTTACTAACATTGGAAACACCATTATCTGCAGCCAAATTAATTTACATTCTGTGTTTTGAAAGAAGGGAATTGGGATTAGTTAGGAGAGGACTGTTCTTCCTTCCCAGCAGAAGGGGTGAGCACTGGGGTAATAAGGTGTTACCCAAGAGATTTTTAATTTCTCACTCTCATGTTTGATTGTCAGCCTACAAGGATGACATGCAGTCACAAGTATTTCCTTGAAATAAAGCTTTCACAGTCTTACAAGCATCTTGTTTAGAAGTGAATAATTTAATAGCCATTGTTGTAAAAACAGCATACCAGGATTTGTGTGCTATTCTGCTGGATGCTGGTGCCTCTGGGCAGGACATTTTCCTTGATGCTACTTTAATTCCTTTGCACCAGCCATAATCCCTGATTTTATTTGCGCCTTTTGTGGTAATTCTCTCAGTTTTTTTCCTGTTAAATAAGGACAGGGGATTTTGGTTTCTCTAAATTATTGTAAGGTATAACTCAATCAGCATCAAGAAGGTAAATAGTGAAATTTTAAATGTGTCAGCAGTTTGGAGACTCAAACAGTCTACTAACATTGGTGCAGCAGTCAGAGAAATTATACTTAGCATGTATTTCTAGAACCAAGCCTCCAAGTGTTTCCAAAAGACATGACCTACTATGAATGGAGGTTACCCTAAACAAATACTATTTTGTAGCTTATATTATGCTCATAGCCACACTAGATGACAATAGTGGTCCCCTGAAGTTTAGCAATAGAAGCTGTACAGCAGAAAATTCCTACTTTGTAAACAGAAACCTGCCTTTTCCAGTCCAGCCCTGCCTTTCTTGCAGAACTGACTTTTTCTTCCTCTCCATCTCTTCAAAAGATAAATTCAAAGTCAGAGGTTTAATCTTCTGCCCAACTGTTGTTTGTTTGAAGTAATAAAGGGAGAACCCGTTATGTTCTTCTTCTTATGCACCCCTATCCTATGGCTAGAAAAAAAAATACTGGCTTTGGGAAGTATTATTCCAGTTCCTACAGTGGCCAGTACTGTGAGGTCTCTGGTGGCCCCGAGTGCCAGAATGATTTCAAATATCATCTTACAGGGAGCTAATATTGCCAAAGAGATTTCAAATACCAGCCAGCCTTTGCTATTCACACTTGAGTAATTTGAAATATCAGGGCTAAGCAGCCTCATAAATTAGCAGCACATTCCATCTTTTCATTACAGATGTGGCAATGTCATCCAAGAAAGTTAATGACTCGGGCACCAGGAAATGGTATTCCAGGTAGCAAATGTTCAGCAGATCATTGTATTCCATTTATAGCACAGCAGCAAATCTGAAATGTCACTACTGCTCTGAAGAAAACAAAGTACAGCATCCAAACATGCTAGAGGCTATGTCAGTGAGTAAAGAGTTTCTCTTGCTTGCACAGGTAGTTAACATTCATGCTCATCTGTTATATTACACCTGGTCTTTAGCAGGTAGTTTGGTAGTTTCTTGAGATGAATGTTGGTAGTCAGGAGTAGAACAGAAGGTTTTTTTGATTGTTTCGAGGCACATTAGAAATTTTCATAATTCTTGCTGCCTCTCAGATGTCAGCCTCCTTTAATTGTCTCAGAAACACACAAATTGAGATAAATAGAAGGAAAAGAGTTTGTTCAGGTTGCATCCATGGCAAACAGATGAAAGTGCCTGGATTCACTATGGGGAGGACATGGATGACCAACCTGATAACCTTTTATGAAGACACAGATGATGGTAAAGCGGTGGATGTGGTCTTTCCTGACTTCAGAAAAACATTTGATACCGTCTCCCACAGCATCCTCACAGCTAAACTGAGGAAATGTGATCTGGTCAGGAGCTGGAGCCAGGCTCTACTCAGTAACATCCAATGATAGGACAAGGGGCAATGGCTGAAAGCTGTAACATAGGATATTCCACAGAGATAAAAGAAAAAACTTTTTCACAGTGAGGGTGACAGAACACTGGAACAGGATGCCCAGAGAGCTTGTGGAGTCACCTCCTCTGGAGTCAAACCCTGTCTGGATGCCTTCCTGTGTGACCTGATCTAGGTGTTCCTTCTCCAGAAAGGGGATTTGACTAAGTGATCTCTTGAGGTTCCTTCTAGTTCCTGGCATTCTGTGATTCTTAGTTTGCTGACCTTTTATTTGTACAAGGTGAGATGCTGTTTCCAAGAAAAGGAGTTTTGCATGCCTTCACATTGGGCTACTTTTGATCCTATAGTTTATTCAAGTAATACTATTTCATACTAAGCTTTTCAGTAAAGTTGCTTAAGCAAGTTCTGTGGCATGTGATGTAGACCATAGAGCATGGGGATTGGCCAGCTGTTTAACACAGAGGCTGGAAATAGCCTGTAACAAATCAAGAGTATGTAATATCAGAGGGTTTTCACAAGTTTGAACTTTCTCTGTCACATTTACACTACCATTTTTAAGATGGTGGGGAAATATTATGTGTTCTACTTTTCTTTCTCTAAGGAAACTTCTTAGTACTTACATTTAGTGTACACTTTCACCTGGTTTCACTTCATTACAAATACATCTCTGACTGTGGCTTCAGGAGGCTTTCCAGCTGGAATGGAGGTGAGGGGAGCTTTGCTCCTGCCAGGTTTCTGTCAGAAACATAATTCCTGAAGTCTCTGGAGCTGCTCTCACATTCACTTGGGACTCAAAGCCTGCCAGAAGTGGGGCTCCTCCAACTTGCACAAGAACTTGGTGGCCAAGTTTAAGTCTTTTCAGGACATGTAATAGGTGGAAATATGCACTGGCTGGGCAAAAAAATGTCTGGCTTTAGGCCCTTGGATTGCTAGATTTGCTACATTTCTCCAGAATGTTCCCAAAATATTGCATAGAATATTGTCCAGACTGACATCCCATTTGCTCAGATAATTTTTTTACAGTCTACACCTCCCATTGTATTCAGTGACCAGGAATATTCAGAGATTCAAAACCTTTGTGGCAGACTTAAAAAAAAAAAAGAAATGGGAATGCATTAGTCAGAGTTTAACAGTTGCTTTCCAGGAAAATGTCATATCTTTGCAAGCTTGAAAGTTTTCCCTGGATACTGAGTCATTTCTGCACAGAGTTATTCTGAGCCATCCAATCCATGATAGCAAGTTGCATTCTATACACCATTGCATAACAAAAATAAGTTATGCCGAGTTAATTCAGCATCTTGTGGATGATTTGGAAAATTATGTGACAATAGCCACAGGTCAGGATAGTTGAGAGTCAGGTTCCATTATTGCAACTTGCCAGAAACCAGCCCAGAGGGCAGCATTCAGTATGGCAAAATCCATTCCAAAGATTTTTTTTTTTAATCCCAGTTTCCTGTACCTAAGATGTTTCCTATTCTTGCCTTTCTTGAACACAGAAGAGAAATTGTTCCAGACAAGTTAAAATCAAAGACTTGAACTGTAAATAATCTTTTTGTTGGCAACAGATTGGGAAGAATATTTAGTTACATGGATACTATTACACCTGAATGGACAAAACAGCCTGATCTCCTCCAATGTGCATAAATCCCATTGGGCCTTGGTATTTTTATGCTGGGGTCACAGAGGGGAATCTTTTGTATGATTTTAGTAGAAATTCACCTTCTTAAAAAAATAATAAAAATTTTAAGCTCTCACAGTGCAAACTTTTCTGCAAATCCCTTGCATATCCCTACATGGCAAATGGCATCCTAAGAGTCTCCAAATTGGGGTTCTGACTGGATGCACTCTTTTATCTCCTGTAGAAATTTAGTTTTACACATAAAGGTTTCACAGGGAATAGTGCAGATTGTCCTTCCTGTCACCTTTGGAAAACAGGACTCAAAGTGATGGGGTAAAGGGTAAAAGGGGAGAAGTCTTGATGCCAATTCCTTGTGTCTTGAACTCTGGACAGTTTCATTCTTGTCTTGTCAATGGCCTCTTGCTCATGAATGGAAGTAACCCTTCAAGGGGGGTTTATTAGGCAGCAAAAAGGCAGGTAACTCTGTCCTTCAGTGTGTGATGTGTTTGTCTAGGGTCTTGTGATAAGAAAGCAGCTGTTCTCACATGCATTATATAACAAAGTGCTCTGGCATCTGCAGTCAGATGATTTCATTCACTTCCAAATTTCCCTTTGTGCTGCAGTTAGAGTAGGGCTGGTGTCTTGCTGTACAGAGACTTACACCAGCCAGGGAGGCCTCTTTTTTTTTGAAAGAGGTTTTACATTCACTGAGTCTTCTTGACGTCATGGGAGTGTTATAAAAGATTCTTTATGCGATGGGAGACTCTAACTCTCCTATATTAATGTAGAAAGCCAGATAAAATGTGGTAAGTAAATATTTCAAAGGAAATAGTAATGAAAAGGAAAGGAATTGTGAAAGGATTATTTGGCTTTCAGAATTGCAGAAGTATTAATATAAGCTGCACTTCATTTTCTATCTAGCGTGATTTGAAAATCTCCTAAAACACCCTCTGAAAGGGAGAATGGCCAAGTCTGTAAAAACCCACTAGTATGCAGCAACATACCTTAGAAAGCCTGTCTGCAGAGCAATATCTTATTGTTTATTTTGTTGCTTCAAGCTGTTTTTACATAAACTAGAACAGCCTCTAGTTACTATGACCTTTGCTTTGTAAAATACTTCCTATAGTGGAATTTCTCTTCAATATAGACCAGGTAAAGGTGAGCTTCCATCATTTAAAAGCTGATCAATATTTCTTAATAAGATGTTTAATATTTAGAAGTAATTTTTCTTTGAGATTCCAGGAACTTCAAAAGAGAATGCAATATTCAGTTTTGAAGCAGTTTGAGGTGAATGTGGAGCAATGTAATGTCCTGGGTTGCATTTCTACCTGCTGTATTTCTACACTGTCACTAGAAGGCCATGAGAAGTTTTTAGGTACTCAGACACAAAGAGTTTGATTCATCCAGAGAGGAAGATGTGATTTAGAGGAAAGTGATAAAAGAGTGAGAGAGTGATGAACTCTGAAGGCAGTGGGAATATTTTTCATTGGAGGAGTGGAAATTAGGGAAAGTGGAAAAGCATTTGACTGTATGGACCCACTATTAGAGTTCCATTTTCCTAGTTGTTTTAACTGCTTTGCTAAAAGTGATAACTCCTCTCTGCAATCTTGCTTTGTTGTGCTAAGTCAGAGCTGATGTTATGGCTGTAGCAGCAGTTGTTACTGCTACAACACTGAGTAAAATACTTGTTATGGCATGAGCTGAGCAGTGCTAAGAGCAAACAAATCATGAGCTGAGCAGTGCTAAGAGCAAACAAATCAATCTGCAAATGTGAGAATTGCACCAAATTACAGCAGAACTGACGTTTTTTCATACACCCTTTTCCTGTGAAATAAAATTTAATATTTGAGGAGGTGTTTCACTACCTGTTCGAAAACACTGTGTTTAAGCAGTGGAAAGGATTTTACTTTCAATGAATGTAGGTGTGAGGTACTATTTGCCAACCTGTAACTTTATCAGGTCCAAAGTTCTGGTGAAGTGACCTTTCCTGCTGGTTTAACTGTGAACATGTGTCTCCTAGAGGGAGGCAGAGGCCGGGCAGAGCAGGAGGTTTAGGTGAAGTGTCTCTTCCCAGCCTGTCCTTAAAGCACTGCTGCCCCGCTGTCTGGTTATCTCAGCAATATCAGAGGAGCATAGAATCATATCTTGATGTTTGCTTTATCTATACACTCTAATGTGGAAATTCACCTTTCCTTTGCCTTTATTTGCTAGGGCCAAGTACTCTTATATTTATTGATAGTTTGTCATTTCACTGTGCTGATTGTCTCCATTTATGAGACACTCTTTCACATGTAGTGTATTGATTGTGATGTTTTAACAAGTGAAGTATTGTTATTGGACTCCTTTCTGTATTCCTTATACCATCTAGCATGAAAGGTCAAAACAAAATAATTCTGAGGCAAGGCATCTGCCGATGATGGGCTCACTGATTTGCCCATGTATATTGTACTTTTTCCCTGACTAATCTACCTATTCAGTGAATTGAAAATAATTGATGGAAATCCTAAGCCAAGTTTTCAGTCAAATGCACTCAGCTGCAAATATTTTGGCAGGGTGTACAGGAGGGAGAATTGCAATATCTGTAAAAAATTATATCAAATGTCAGTTTGCTTCTGGGAGGCTTTGTATAGAATAGATGCTCTTCACAGCAGCATTTGAAAGCCCTTGGTCCTGCCCAGTGAACCATTGAAGGTGTAAGTAGCACAGTCCCAGGGAATTTTTGTTTGTGGGTTTCTTTTAAAAGCTTTGTGAGTTTACAGTAACTCACAATGGATTTGTTCTCTCTTCAGTCTGCTCTAGTGTTACAGTCTGATATTGGGAAAATCCTTTCCCAAGATGGGAATGAGAAAGCTGCTGAGAGCTCAGGGGGAATCCTGTATGAGAGTATCTGCATTGCAGCTCTCTTGGCCATGCCTGTAAAGGCAAGGTGAACCCTTCTGCCCAGGGCAAGGAGCTGTCTCTGTCTGCCAGAAATGTTACCTTTGCAAAGGTGCCTGATTCTCTGAAATGATGTCTGAGCAGCTCTTTCCACAAACCATCCACTTTGTTACTCAGCACAATTGAGAAATGGCAAGAAAGTTCTCAGCAAGATATATTTCATGACAGCACACCCAAGAAATGTTATTGTTCCCCCATAACTTTTTTTACCAAGCCTGAGATCATGTCAATCCAGAGCATAAGAATTTCTGTCCAATGATTTAATTTTCTGGTTTGTTTACAAGTGAGAATCATTTAAAGCTGAATGAATAATGGGCAATATTGTTTCTCAAATAGTTCAGGCATAAAAACATAAAATTTTACAAATGAATAATTCACCGAATATATGTGTGAATTATTTAGCCATCTCTATATGCTGAATAAATACAGCCTGATGTAAAGCTCAGGAGAGTCAGTACCATTCTAATGACTTCAGCATATTTTGGATCATGTCTTACGAGGGAAAAGAATGTTTCACAATTTATTTCATAGCAGTTCCATAAAATCCTGACAAGTTGTTCTCATTTAGTGATGTGTCCAAATTGTCCTCGACCCATGTCAAACACACTTTGAAAAATATGTGGCTTCCTCGAAGACAGTTTGTAAACAAAATCTCAGTCTTTCCACCCACCTGATGTTTTGGGCAAGTCCCATGTTGAAGAAAGCCAGAAAATAAAGGTAAATGCATTATGGTAAAGGTGACTGAAAACTATTCTTCAATAAGTGTGAACTTAAGAAACTTGAAACTCTTTTTGATCTCAAGGAAAATGATTTATTACTCAATGATAGCTTTGTGACAAATTCAGCTTTTTGAAATTATTTCTTTTTTTTTTAAGATTGTAACTTTGCCTGATAGAAGAGGACAAGTGACATTAAGTGGGAGCATTTGTATCTTGAATTTCAAAAAGCAGACAGACACAAGATAAAATATACCATAAGCAGATTAAAATAACTTTGTAAGTATGTATTTTTCTACTGTAGCCCTGCAGCTCAAGGACAAATGAATTAATGGCAATCCCACTATTTTTTTTTCTATAAAAACATGTGACTAGTTGATTGCAAAGTCTTGTGCCTTTCTAATTTATGATGGCAAAAATAAAGAATTGGTAGTATTTATAATTTCACTGGCAATGAACCAGCTCCAATTTTGAACACTTCTTCCCATGAGGGTTCTGCTTAATGACTGAGCAATCACTGATTGAGGTGGGATTTTAGAGGTGCTCTGAGATTTTGGATTGCCTTATCTATAAAAGTATTTTTACCTTTTATGAAGGCATATCAAGTACAGGCAAAAAAAGAATTTTCTTTTATTAGAGTTGAATAGCTGATTTATTTTGCTAGGTGTGAGGACAAATTTTTCTTACTCTAAGAAAAACTGAGTCAGATTGTCAGCTGATACACTGTCAGAGAAGGGTAGTTTTTTCCATTTCAATGGGCTGCATGGATTACTATTGATCATAACACAACCCCAAGTCTGTATTCTTGTTGTGAGATATCAGGTATTCTGAACTGTGTTTGCTCACATCAATTAACTTGTTTACAAGAGGCAGTAATTGCATTTGTCCATGGAAGCATATGGATCAGAGCACAATTTCATGCAATTAAATTCTATTTTTGAAACTCACTGGGTTACAGAAACCAAAGTTCTTTTTTCTTCTGAATTTGATGGATTAATTAATTTGTCCTACTTTAATCTTAAAGCAAAACTGTATATATAACATAGGTTATGTCTTGGCTACACTTTTAATTAAATATTCATTCTAAAAAGCTAGAATCTGCAATATTTAGATGAATGATTAGGTGTTATGCATACAGTTTGCCTTCTGCCTGCCTTCTTAGATCAATCAGTTTTAAAACAAGTAATTATCAGGAAAATGTGGGATTTTGGAACTTGGATTTTACAATCTCCAAAATTTAAAAAAAATTCTTTTCAGAGACTCAGGTGTGTACTTTAGTGGCATCACTGTTAGTTGGGTGCATTGATTTCACTGTTGACCCTGAAGTTTGACTTCTTGCCATGTGAAATACCCTCCATGTTGAATAATAGAGCTGGAACTGTGCAGGTATGTTTAAAATAGTGATGTATCTGGTGAGTCAGAGGCTCATAATAAAAAATGAGTCTTCCTGAGGCAACAAGTCACCTGCAGCAGGTCTGAGTTCAAACCAGAAGTCCTTCAAGAGCTATAAAGGCAACAGGTTTTTTACATTGTTGTGTAACTCAAAAGACTGGATAGAAAATGCTGATGTTCCTGGGGTTCTCGGGCATGAAAAGGACCAGGTGATATTTCAACAATGCCATTTGTATGCAATGCCTTTGTCTGTATTCTATTTCAAAGGCTTTAAATAGATGGTTTCAGCCACTGTCTCTTGCTCAACATAATGTACTTCAGCAAAGTGTTGAATAATAAACCCTTGAAAATGTTTTTTGGTTGACTGTGTCTTAAGTTAAATGTGTGTAAAATTTGCAAGAAGGGAGTATGCTGTTGAGTATCAATGGAGAGACAGGGTGAATTTAGGGTCTGAATTGTACCTATGCACAGGTAATCACCCACACAGGACAGACTCTTTGAGGACATAGGCATTGCCACAGAAAGTTGGACAAAGGTATATTTTGGCCCAACATTCTTTCTCTGCCGGTGACACCAACAGTTGCCATCTTCAGAATCAGGTGAGAAAGATCTTTGTTGTCAGTTTCACACTGCCTCTAGGTGTTCAAATATTTTGGATGTTTGAAAAGGTCAAAAGCATCTTGATAAAGTGTCAAGTCTTCCACTCCATTAGTAAACTCCCAAAACTAGCAGAAAGATTAGGGGAATGGGCTGAGGCATACTGGGAGAGCAGCTAACAAGAGCTTCATCTTTCTTAGCTGTGTCTGGGTTTGTGCCTGCCACACAACATGGAAGAGACTGCTATTGCAGCCTAGACATTATTTCCTTTGCTTATTTACCTATGAAACCAATTTGGAGCTTCAGATGGGACAGGAGTGCCAGGTCAGTCTTTTATAGGTCCTTGGTGGGATGACTAGGGTTTTCAGGAGGACAGCACTGCTAATATGGAAATGTCCCCAGTTGCTACACATCCACCAATGATACAAAAAATTGACCATGTGTGAGCTGTTTTGCCTGCACACAACTGAGAGCAGGACTAGAATGAAGGTTTAACATTCATGATGATTGTCTCATTTCTCCAAGTGGTGACATGGACAATTTTCTCAATTTTGGCTTTTGTAGCTACTAAGATAGTTTAGGTGAACACCATCCCTATCTGCATTGGGACACAATTATATATATGGAGTTCTGCCTCAAGAACGGAGTAACAGCCTCTGGTGGTAGGATGATATCATTAAGTTTGATGTTCTCAATTTTTTTATTTCACTTTCTCACCCCTCTATTTCAAGCTCAGGAGAAGCATGGCATTACATTCAAATCACAGATTTATGTAGCAACAATTAGTCAGTTAACCTGAAAGAAGCAGGTGTGATGCTCATAACATGGATGTGATTCCTCACTGAACAAAGCCTGACACGCTTTTAACTGCCTTGTTTATATTATTAGGATGGCTGCTTTAACAGCCACTCTCTCCAGTACCTCATATTAATTGGGAACTGCAGCCAGGAGGTATCAAGTGTCACTGTAAATTGCTGGTTGTTGAATGACTCACATGAAACCAAATCACTACCTTAAATGTGGTATGATAAGAAACACAGCACTTAGCACTCAGCCCTGTCTCTCCTGCTACTCCAGCTATGAAAGGAAAAATATTTCCCATAAAGTACACTTCTCTCTTGTCTCTGGGTTTTCTAGGAGCTGGGGGATGCTGTGATTGAATGAGTAGCAGTATCTGTAGTAAATACAGCATTACCAGTTGGCTACCAGCTGTGTATTGCCTGCCTTGTAAGCCTAATGTGGCAAAGCAAATCTCTTAGTAAAAGCTCTTGGTGTTATCTTTCTGGAGGATTTTGCTCCTTCTGCTTCTCTTTGCTCCTTACCATTTGTTTCCCTGATACCTCTGGTACCTGTCCTTTTCAGCCTCCTTAAAGTGCTACAGCCCCATTAAACTCAGTCCTCAAAGCATTTTTCTTCATGATTTCACTTCCTCGCTTTTGATTGCAATGCCCATCTTTGGTTGGCTACTTGACCTGGTGTTCATTTTCAGGTCTCCATTTTCCTACAAGCTTTAAACCTCACAGCTATCTTCCAGATCCCTTGGATCTGCATTTCTGACACTAGTGTGCTAATGAAATCCTGGCCTGAGTTTCATCATCCTTATTTAACATCAGCAGTATTTATTGTATTTTATTTTTTATTCTTCTGTTGTCCTAAAACAATAGCAGGAAAGCCCTCTCTGAGACTTGGATGCCTAATTTAATCCTTGACTATCTTCCCTTTCATTAAAGCAAATCTGAGGTGCACCGGGACCAGAAATTTCATTGCTATGATGCTATTTTCATCCCATGTCATTTGTTATTTCTTTTTTGAGGCTTAAGTCAAAATACAGCAGTCATTTCATGGACTGAATAACTTTTGGTCAATCCTTACAACCTTCCTTCCTTTGTCCACAGAAAACCTTTTTCTCAGCCTGTTGCAAGTATCACACCTGCATCATGTCTCTCTTGCACAATAAGAGCAGGGAATGTGTTGCTCCCTATTTGTTAAGCCTTGTGCAACTCTCCAAACTACACAATAAACTCTCATATTTATTTATTATTAATAGAACAGAATCTCTAATCCCCTAGACTCACCTCTATATAAATGCAACAGAAAATGCTCAATGTATTTGCTTTGCCAGGATGAGAAAATTAATATTTTATTTCTTTTTATAAATAAATAATGCTTTGCAGGACTACCATCCTTTGAGGTACAGAGACACTGCATTAATTACCACCCCAGCCTTGCTTCCTTCAATCCTCCCAATGAACTAAAGGGGAATCATTAAAATCCTTTTGCTATTTCTGATTAAGCAAATGCTTTTAGTATTTATTTCGACCTCAGATGAATTTGTGCAGTTCACAATTAGCTTTCTTATGAGGATGTTCTTTCTCTCCTCACTTGGATAGATGTGTCTCTCAATGTAGGGATAGAGGTGTGTCCCTTGATGTAGCTGTGATGCAAAGCACAGGCTTGAAGATAGTAAGAGTGGAGCTATTAAGTCTCCAGTTACTGCAACTTCTTTTCCCAGCTCTCTTTTTGCTTTGACCTCTTTAATCCCTATTGGTAACATCTTAATCAAATCAGGAGTGTCATTCCAGTAAGTTCTCCACATGTTCCTCTCTTGCCTGCTCTGCCATATTAATCTGTTTACTGCTATCAAGATGACTGGAAGCTATCTATCCACTCTGTGCAGCACCTCAGGGTCTTGCCAAACACATTGGGGAGCATATTTATTTAAACATTACCATAAATGCAAAATCAATGTCATGCTTCTCACAGAATAGCCTTGAGTAGGTTCATTTTATGAAAAGCTCTCTTTGAGAAATCTCACTACTCTATGAAAGAACAGCAAAATGTTATCCAGGGTAAGTAGACAGAAGATAGGGAATCATGAAGCACTAGGCAATTAGTCATAACTTGATTTTCCTAACTAACCAGCGGCTCAAAATTATCAGTCCTTTTGCTGAATTTCTTCCCTTGTAAACCTTATTTTGGTCTGTATTTTTTTACAGTTTTATTCAGACCTCTTGGTGTCAATAAGATGCCAGTAATTCTTGACTGCAGAACGATTCTTTATGAAATAAAATAATTGATAGTGCCTTGTAGTTAAGATGAAATTTTCCTGAAAGCTGGTAACTGTAAAGTTGCTCGTGTCATGATTCCTACCAGAATCTCTGCATTCACCTGTGGGTTTTCTTAGTCTCTTCCAACCCACCCAACCATCCTTAGGGATGAGAAGACATCTTTAACTCTTTGAATGTTGGCAGGTGGAGCCTAATTTGGAGGTTTAGGTCTGCTTGCAAGAAGTGTCTGCCTACACGTTGGCTTTTGGAAGGATGATGATTTAGTGTATAATTGGTCATATTGCATTGCTCAGGCAACTGGGCCTTTTTTCTCCTCTGTTCAAAGCTGAGAAGAATTAGACACTTGCTCATGGTCCTGGATATTCAAGGAGGGAGAAACATGGGCTAATTAAAGAAACCCATTGGGACAGTCTTAGGCATACTGCTAACTTTAAATGTACGAATCTGTCCCATTTAAATCAAAGTTAATCAGAAGCTAGGAATTTTTGTGACTAGGGAAAAATTAAGTATGCACTTGAATGTTCTCCTAAATTATAACCCTGGCTACATTTTTCTTCAGTTAAAGATGGACCTCTTATAAGAAGTCACACAAACTATTCCTAGTGGAATGTTTAATGTGATTGTATATCTTCACTGCTGAAGCAACACATATTAAGATCAGTAGGAAAACTGAGAACACACTCTTAGTTTCCACTACACCAGTTTTTTCTTGCTTTTATAAAACTCCACCAACTTCCAGTATTAATTTCTAATAATAATTACTAATAGATAATACATTATTAAATAATGAGTCTGTACATAAGATATCATAATTTTCAATGTGATAAGATGTGATTGTAATGAATTTTTCTTCTACGTTTATTATTGTATAGTTTGGTAACTGATATAAGTTACTTTCCAAAGTGTATATATTACATCTTATCATTCAAACAAATGAAAATTGTAAAAGAGAGCCTTGACACTGTTTCTTGGCCAGGAGTTTTTGCAGCACTTGTGAAAGATTCTTTATGACAGATATGAAGACATGTTACTAAAATACTTTGTCTTTCTGAAAACCTATCACAGTCTATAAATGTCTCCCAAAATAATGCTGAGAGCATTCTGATATTGCCATCCCAAATATACACATTTTCCCCTTGTCTTGAAACTAACCATGGAGAATCTTTGCTGTGGACTGTCAGGAATAACAGTAAACCCTAAAGGGAGATATCTGAGTTCCATCTGTTTGGGGGTTGTTTTTTTATTTGTTTGTTTTCTGTTCTCACAGTCTCGTAATTTTTTAACTAGCTTTTTCTTTGGAAGAAACCTTATTTAACCTTTTTTTCTGAGTTTTGAGAATCCAAGCAAGATGCAAAGAACTAGAAAAGTACCAGCAAAAGGTTTAGCATAATTTAGAAATATAAATTCATCCTCTCACTCTAATAGAAATTCTACTAGGAATAATTTGATGTCTTTGTTCACACTGTGTTATCCCTCATGTAGTTATTAATTTACATTGCTGTGTGAATGAGCAAGAACTTCTTAATTTTGTCTTCTCTGGCACTCCCATAGCACAGACCTGCTGCCTACCACCGGTGTCTGTCACTCTTGCACAGGGAGGGTCATTTGCAGTTGTGATGGTGTCTTTAATTTGCTTACATTCATTCTTGTGAAGATCATTTCCTCTTCTGATAAAATATAGTGACTCAGGATGCTAAGCAGAAAACCTCTGTGGGAAATTTTCTCCTATTTCTGTTCAATACTTTAAGCCAGTGGCATATTTTGTGCTTTAGTTTCCATTCACACTTCCATTTTATAAAGATGCTTTTTCTGCCACAGGTATGGGCTGATATATGTGCATGCAGCCCATATTTCATCAATTCTCTGCAGGCTTTTTATTTTAGCAGTGAAGCATATTTTGGTAACTGAAATGAAAAATAGTACTTCTGAGAGATTGTGTTGATCTGAAACTGGTAATAAATACACTGCTATTAACAGAAGTGAGCAGTAATTTTGGGAATTTAACCTAGTAAATAGCATAGTTCTTAGCATAGATTTCTTAGCTTCAACATGTGGATCCTTCTCTGGAGACATTCAAAACCTGCCTGGATGTTTTCCTGTGTGACCTGGACTAGATGTTCCTGGTCCAGCAGAGGCATAGGACTAGAAAATCTCTTGAGTTCCCTTCCAATCCCTGATATTATGTTATTCTGTGATATAACCAGCCTGAAGCATCAATCCAGCTCACAGTGCCTTCCATCCTGCTTGAGAGCAGGCCAAGAAGGAGCCTGATTCTTTCATGATCCCAGGTTCATTCTCCAGATTGACTGTTCATACTAGTAGTCAGTAGCCATACTAGTAGTTCAGTAGTTTCATTGCTAATAGTTGAAAGGATTCTTAGAAGGTTTCACTATAGAAACAGTGTCAGCTTCATTGTCCCTTGAGGTGTTACATCAAATTGGTTTTCAAAGGTGTTTATAAGATACTAAGCTTTAATCTGGAGTGAAATATGCCAATACACGTTTCCCCTTAATGATTATGATGTATCTGAATTGATGATGAAAACATTCAACCCATGCTTTTGGAGTAATTTTCCATGGCCTTGCATAAATTGGGTCAAATTCACCTTTCAGCTGCACTGGAATGACTTCTCTGTGTAGGAGGAGAGTGTCCTATTTTGGACCTACCTATCTCTGCTGAGGAACTGATAAGTAACCAAAGGTGTTTTCTTAGTAGAGTTTGCATTTTATCATCCATTTGTGTCTGGAAAATTCATACCTTTTTTGAAAATGTGTCAAAAGGTAACATTTCTGAAGAAATTACAAGCATCTTTGAGCACTGATTTAAAGAAATACATAGTTTGGCATTTGAAATAAGGAAGAACAGCCTTCCTTCCTGAAAAAAAAAACCCCAAAAAATCCCCCACAAGTGGGAAGAGCATAGTGCTTTGAGCTGAAAATGTGTGCTGCCCCTCAGTGAGCACATAACACAAGGTCCACTGTAGGGCAGTCACCAGGTTCGTTGTCAGAGCTGTAAAAGCTATGATGTTCTGGCTAGTAAAACTACTGTGTTTATTTTCTTTTCTTATAAACCTTTTCATTGCTTCTCTCAAATAAAATGTTTTTTGTAACTCTTTCATACTCAGGACCAAATAAAAATGGAGGGGAATTATATGTACTGTCACAGGTGTTTGCTAGATAGTGGCAAGAAATAGAATTTGATTTGGATGTGGGGTGTAGTAATACATGACTGCTCACAGTAAGTACATACAAATTTATATCTTTAATCTATTGCATTGCTGTCTCTGCTTCTTGTGCTGAGTTCTGTTCTGCTTTGCTTTGCCATGGGCAACCACAGATACAACTAGTACTGAGGTTAAAACTGGGCTATGCTTGCAAGCTTAGTCATAGAGTGACCATCAATTCATCTTGCTTCATTAGCACATGTAGTGTAGGAGCAAAAAAACCAAAAAAATTCTTGTTGAGACTGGCAGCAAATATCACATCTGCACACCTTTTAGTAAAGCAAATGGACTGGTAATGAGCTCTCATTTCTGTATAGTAGCCTGCATTCCTGTTTTGCTAAATCCCATCGTGTTTCCAAAGCAGTACCTGCTGCTCTCAAAAAGCACATGCTGTTACCAGCTCCACACCAGAGCAGCTGGCACAGTGGTGTCCAAGGACATGGGCTGGGAAGGGCAGTGGGAGGCAGCAATGCCTGGTGTAAAGGGAACTGACCTGCAAACATACTTCTGACCACTGCTTGTTCCATAAATAACCTGATGCCCCACTGCCTCATATGAGCTCTAGCATTGGAGCCCAATCTCACTTGAAAGTATTTATCCCACCTATACTGCTTTGAATTGTGAATTTCTTCTCTCAATATTCATGCAGGGAGTAGAACCTGTTAGACCGAAAAGCCCTGCTGTGCTCTTTGCAGAAATGCTATGGCACAAAAGACTAAAGCTGAATTTTCCAAGTCCCACCTATGGTTCCTAAAAAAAGAAAATACAAACCCAACTTTGCTCTCTTACTGACAAATGCCTAGCAGGCTCTTAATGCCATTAATCATGTATTTTCCTAGACTCAGTTCAACGCCATGTCACATGCAGCAAAGCTATGACCCGAATTCTATATGACATTAAACCATTAGGTGTTTTTGGATATTGCTAGGGGATAAATCTCTCTTTCCTGGATGAAAATAGGTTTTTCTGCAGTACTGTTTTAGTGTGAATTAGGGTCTGATACTGTTTACAAATGGTGGTGTGCACAGGGAGATGCAGGACTATGAATTACAGGTGCCTCTTCATACAAGAAACATATTGGTAGTAGCAGCAAAATGAAGTACAAAGTATTGTCAATTCTCATCTATATTTTGGATCAGTTTTATCCCACATAAAGACAAGATTAATATATTGACATTTTTTGATGATTAATAGCTTCTCTGCATTCCTTTCACTCTTGGAGCAGAGCAAAACTAATAAATAATGAAAAGTTTCCTGTGGAAGTGCAGATTGCAAAACAAAAATCCTACCTGTACTGATAATGGGGACAAATGCCAAAGGAAGTTTGGACTTAATGGAAAATGCAAGACCTGTAGGAAAGTTGACTTTAAATCTTCGCATGTATATATACAGACAGATTTCTTCTTCTCTCAATTACCCATATAATGGTTTATTCAACAAGCTGCAGTGATGTGAAAAGTATCTTACTGAGCATTGAGATATAGAGCCTGTCAGAGAAATTTACTGTCAAGATAGACAAAAATCTGTGCATGGCTTCAGATGGCAGATAAGGTTAAAGCTGCTCCATTCCTCTTGTTCATATCATAGGATAATGCTTAATAATGTTTGTTCTAAAAGCCACTTCTTTGAGTCTCGAATAATTGATTTCTGGGGGAGAAAAAGGACAATTACTGTTCAGGACTTTTTCTGCTCAATTTTAGAACCCCTGGTGTTCTGTGAAGTCAGAATTTCACAGTACTAACTCCACTAATGTGGAGAAAACAAACTGAATGCAACTGGTGCCATGTCTGCTTCCCAGCAGAGGAGGGGAGTCTCTCCCACCCATCTGTCACCAAATTGGACAGAGTGGAGCAGGAGGGGGCACTGCTGCTATTCTAGCTGAGAGAGGGGAGAGTTTTGGAATTCTCTGCTGGTTCTATTGATTTTGAGAAGAGATGCTCAAATTGATTTTTTTTTTTATTTTTCTTTTTTTTTTTCTTCTGAGAAAATCTAAGGGTCCATTTTCCTGAGTTAAACAATTTGCATTATACAGGAACAGGGCAGTGGGCTGTACAAGATGCAGTTGCCATGCAGATGATGTAAAGGATCCTCTTTAGCAAAGATCTCTGCAATGGTTCCTCCTCTGGTACTTAGCCAGCACCAAGAGGTATTATCAGTGACTGCTGGTGAGTAGCATTGACTCTTCTGGGAGGTGGCACGAGCCTAGAGCAATCTTTGACTGTCTAGAACTGACATTAAAAGATGACAAGCCTGGGTCAGGAGGCAAGGTGAAGATGTGTTGACCTCTTGAGTTGAATGAGATTATCATAAATTGCCGGTCATGGTGCTGTACTTTTAGCAAAATATCCTACGAAGCAGAAATGAGACAGATTACCCTGGGTCAGGAACATTCTGGTTTAAAGCATTCTGGAGTGCTGGTTTTGCTTCTCCTCCTTTTCACATTTAGAAGAGGCAAGGACATGGACAGGAAATCTTATTGATTTCTGAATAAATCTGATGATGTTTAACATGTTGGTCCAAAAGCACAGAGAGGAAATGCTCTGTTTTTAACCAACTCGAGTGTGGAGGATCCCTACAGACTTATAGAAAATCTTGTTCTGTTAGAGTCACAGATTTATTCCATTCCTTCCAGTTAGAAATGTCTCCATTCTGTTACTAAAATGGCTCTGTTGTGTCATTTATCAACTCTGCAGTGCATGAATCATTTATTATGGATTTCTATGTGGTCTGAATCCCTGTTAGATCCTGCACCTTGTACCCTACTTTTTCAATGCTTCTTTGAGCAACTTGTGCTATTTTGAAGTTATACATATATATTCTTCCTGTCACGCTTATCCTTTCAGTGCTTCTTTTGAACAGCTGTCTGAAAGGAGCCCTGCAGATGTGAGACTTGCTAGATATAACTATCTAATATTGAATATCTTGCCCCATCTGTCACCTCCTATTGATGCTTCTGCTAAACCAGCAATGGAGAGATGGATACATGATTCATCAGACATAAAAAGGAGTCAGGAAAAATTGAAAATAATAACTTGTATTTAAGGTTCTGGAAAACTGCTCATTTGTTGAGTTTTTCTTTGCAAGTCTAATATTTTCTTACAAAGGGAACTGATTTGAAACTGTGGAAGTCTGGCACAGCTTGTCCCTTGTGATCTCCAGGCAGCAGTAACGTCACCTTCATTGTATTACAGGTGCTTGTAGGAAGTTTCCTATCCTTTTACTTTTTACTTAGATTCAGATAACTTTTACACTAGAAAACTGAGAGATTACCCAAATGCTTGTGTGATTTTTCTTCCCCCAGAATCACTCATCCCCTAGCACTTACTAACCCTCAGCCTCACAGCACCGTGTGATTTCTTCTGGAGACACTAGCTGGGATGTAGCTCAGTTCAAGGGTCCAGGTTCAAGTCACAGTGAAATGGTTGGAATGTTTTATAAGGGAAATGAATGTTCCAGAAAAATAAAGAATAATAATGTTAAAAAAACTCATCAGTTCAGTCTAAAGCAACAATCTGCCCAGAAACTGTGTGCTTCACAAAAGCTGAAATGTTTAGTCTTTTCATGCTAGGAGCTAGCTTATATTCAGATGGTCATTAATGTCTCTATGTGATAAATTTGACTATGCTTGCTCATACAGTTGTTTGGTGTTTGAAATAGTGTCTGAAGTTCTTTGAAAGACCTTGTATTTAAGATCTATCAAAACAGAACAGAAAAAAGCCCACTCTAGGAGTCTGTCTCTTATTATTAAAGAGTACAGCAGATTCAAGGCTGAACAAAGTCTCCTGGAAAAGAAGATGACAAGTTAAACGGATCTTTTTGATTCTGGCAGCAAAACTTCTCCTGAGTATTGTTCATTCATTAAAGGCTTCCAATGGCAGAGTAGTCAGTATTAAGTGACTGCCATTCAGCCATCCCTTTCCTAGTGTTAAGTCTTTTCAAAATCAGAATGAGGCAAGATGATTCTGTTCTTTATTTCTTGCTAATTCATTCCTGGCTTCATATTCTCTGCATTCAACAATCACAGCATGCATAAGGCCTAAGCAGCTTCTCTTTGGGTGAGACTCAATTATCTGAGTGTCTCAATGTGCACTGGGTAATGTTAAGGGGATGTCTAATGTATTACACTTTTCTAGCAATATGACTGCTATCACAGGAGGAGATGAGGGTGGGGAAGAAGTGAATGGATTGCTACAACAGTGATGCATTTATATTTGGAACCAGCATTGCCATGCCATTATCAGGATGTCTTTGAGTAAATTTCAGGCTTTAACATCCATCAAGCTGCCTGACAACACTAAGCCTGCATTTGTGAAATGTCTCATAGGATAGAGGCATAAATCTAAGTTATCTACATAACAGGGATACTGAGTTATGTTACACAGGAGAAGCTATAAACACAGCTGCTCTGGAAAGCATATCTAATAATAGAGACCTAAAATGCAACACATTGTATTACAGTATCACTGTTTTTATTATAGCTCTAAGTTTCAGCAGAAACAGAAGGAAAGAAATTCAGAATAATCCCTTCAGGCTGACTGATTAGGCCACACACTTATGTGACATTTTGCATTTATCAAACATGGGCAAAATTGGAATAGCCACTTCTATCATCTTTATGTGGAGAAGAGCTTATTCAAGCATCTGTTAGCTTTACAAATACTAACCAGGGACATGAAATTCATTGAGCAGGAGATGAGCAAACCTTTAGCATCTGCTACTGAAATTCAAAGTACCTTGTTCTTAGATAAACTCAGTTGACACTAATTGTTCTGGCCTTAGCTTGTTACGTGGGATACTAAAAAGCAACCCAAAATGTCAGGTATATTGAGCCTGATTGTTTGTCATTGCAATTCTAATGTGTATTGCTTCTATACAGTAACACCATCTGGAAACTAAATATTCTCAGAATAAGATGGATCTGACAAGAGCAAAACAAGACTGTCATTGCATCTTTCCCTTTGAGTTGTGTTGCTGCTGTGAATTGAATGAAATATTTGTGTTTGATGTAAAATATCTGAGATTCTGTGCTGGTACATAAAGCTTGTATTTCTAAAAACAACATTACTTTGGAGAAAAACTATTTCAATAGAATGAAGTAAGTTTTTAGCCACTCATTGGGATATTCCAAGTCATTCTGTCTTTAGGACTTTCTAGATTTTTGTTCAAAAACTTGGAGTGGGCTGGAATAAATAATGATATGAAGCAGCAGTGTGTTGCAGCTCATTCTACTAAAAACCTGATGAAGTATTGTGCAAAAACCCTGGCATTTTGGATGTATAATTGATGTTTTAAATTTAAAACACTTATTTAATGCATGATGCATTATTTTATTTCATATAGCATGAATGGAGTGGAAAGCAAATATTAGCATAGACTGATCTGTCTGACAGGCAGGGATGTTAGAGAATCCATAAGTTGTTATCTCCTTGAAAACAAAGAATAATGGGGAGTTCAGACACCTCTGATCCCTGTTTTGCCACCTAGACTGACTGCAGGAACATTATTTGGCTCCCAGACTCAATGTGCTCAGCTCTGTGCTCTTCTGGGGTACCACTGATTTTTGATGTTTTTAAAAATTATTATTTTTTAAAAGAAGCTTAGATCAATTGTGCTATGAAACTGGCTTAATTGGCAATTGAACAAGCCAGCTATATGAACTTGTCATTTTGAGATTCCTCTTCCAAGAAAAAAAGAAGCTTTAACTTCATCAGTCCACGGTAGTTCCTACAAGGATGGAGTTTTGCTAAATGCAGCCCTTCCCTTCTGTCCTGAGCATGTAGTCTTCTTGCTCTTAGTCACAGTACTGATTCAGGGTTGGAGGGGTGGTGTGTAGATGGAAAAATCCTAGGTGAGAAGGAGACAATGACTTTCCTACAGTCAGATCCACTGTCTGCTTCTGCTTTAGGTCTTCCCCCATATGTTATAAAATCATAGTTGGCATCAATTAATCTCTTTTAGTATGCTCATATTCAAGAAGGCACAAATTCTATTCTAATGACTTGCAGGTAAACCAATTAAGGGAGTGTATCTTCTGTCACAGTGTAATGTTTTTTCTGACTCTAATATAAACTGCTTCCTAATGGACAAAATCAAATAAGATCTAGGGAGTTAGCAAACTCTTCAGAGTCAAAACTTGAAAGGGCATCATCAGAACTGGAGGTTTTAGGATAACATCTATTTCAGTAAGGTTTATAATCTTTGCTCCTGCCAGGGCACTCTTGTTTGTTCCATACAGCCTGTATTTGAACTATCACTGCTGTTCACAGGATTTAGTAATGAAAGTGAAGAACAGAGCTATATGATTATAAAGCAAAAAGTGTGTTACAGTGAAAGGCTGCTGTTGAAGGAACTAAAGGTTCCAGATTGCAGGGGTGAATACAACTCATAATGCTTAACAGCTTAAATTCGTAAGGAAGCAATATTTAAACTTCAGCATGATTATTACCATGCTGAACTATGACACATGACAATTGATATAATAAGCTCTAAATTAGATAAAAGGACTTTGAAGTGCAGCTATTATTTAAAGTATCTTTAAAGTGATCATACTATGATCCATCAAAGAAAATCAGTAAAAAGTATGGTAAAAGTTATTCCTGAAATATACTTCTAGATTATTCAGCACAGTGATTCATGCTGTATTATGCTGGGCTTGAAGCATGGCTAGGGAAGCCTGTGACTAATGCATCAAATGGACCAAATCTTCAGAGATAAATGTCTTGAAGTATGAAATGAGTGTTCATGTGTAGGTAGAGAGTGAACTTCAGAGAGTGATCCTACCATGGCTTTATGGCACAGATGTTGTAGCTGTTTTAAATTGATATTACTCAACAGAACTCAGGGTAGTACTGACTCATACCTGACCAGCATTTGCTTCAAACTTTTACTGAAAATTCACTGTTGAGGTAGTATAATAGCATGGTACATCCATTGGATTCCATTTGCCCATTAAAATCAAACTATGTATTGAACTGCTGCAGCAATGTCCAAATCTGAGGGGTGAGTGGTATATGTGTGGTGTGTAGCCTGTGCTACCCTGCTTCTTGCTGTATTTATGAAGCAGAGGGACAAAGGCTAAATTCTATGGAAATGTATAAAAACAGTTAATGAAGACATTTTTCCTGGTGCATTGCTAGAATCCCATAATTTTTGGTAGTGATGAAATTGTTTCAGGCTGTTTGGATGCTACTTTGTACATGAATGAACTGTAAAAATGTAAAATAATAGGGAAGAGGCCCTTCAGTATGTGCTTACATGTGGTTTAGTTTGTGATCTGCTTGGTCAAAAAGCAGGAATTTTGAGTTGCTGAGTCTTTCTTCTTCCTTCATCTTGTGTGTATGTATGTGAAAAAGTTGAGACAATTTTCTTTTCAGATTTTTTCAGATACTTGTGAGGAGAGAAGGAGGCTTTTCAGTTCACCTGCAACCTCCTCAAATTATCATGAATCGATAAGCACATACTGCATACAACTGAAAATCTCTCAAATAATAATTGTTTGGGCACACAAGGGATTTTTCAGCTTTATACACAGACACCAACTTTGTGTTAGTAACATCTTTCTTTAATGGAAAAAATATGTAAATGTACTTTTTTTCTAAATCCTTGAGATTAGTTTCTAATATGAGCAGGGCTACTCTGGGGAAAACTGAGCTGCTCCAATCTTAGAAGAGCTTGGCTGATTTGCTTTTAAGTCTGGGTTCATCACACTTAAGGAATGCTGATAACTGGTTGCCTAGCAAAGGACCTGGCTTTATTGTATTACCTGGTCTCAGGGGTGCGTGCTATGTTTCCTGGCTAAGGTCATGCAAACTTTTAATGTACTTTTGGTACATTTTGCTGACACCTGTGCCTTAGCTGTCTAAAAACCTTTCTTTTAAGTTTTCCAAAGGAAAGCATAAGAAAAGAAAAGCTTTCTTAGGAGCATTTCCCAAAAGCCTCAGAGAGACTCAAACCAAGAAGACAATTATCTCTGTAGCCCATTACAATTAGGGACAGGAAATGTAATGATCCTTTAATATCTGCTTCTGTTTGACTGACAGATCTGCATCTGAAGTCCAACAGGGATTATTGATATATTTTAAAAAAGGGGATGATATGTGTACTGCTAGGTCTTTTTGGGAACAAGCCTGATAAGGATCAAGAATGTCCAAATGGGAGCAGGCACTTGATGGGGCTCATTTCAGCTTTGTTTCAGTGGTTTGCAGAGGTAAAAAGGACCTAAAGCACACAAAACTGTCACAAGTACCAGAAAGTGAAGTAAGATAGCACAGGAAAACAAAGCAAACCTATTGGAAACAGCTCCCTGTCCTTTTGGAGGTGCCTGCTCTTCCTGTCCTGAAGTAATAGGTGGTACCTGCATGGACATGCCTTCTTCAGGTCTGTGTCCTTCCACGTTCCAGTGCACAAAGAGCATCTGTGGCTGCCAGAGGTGCCCAGCAAAGTGAGAGGTAGGGCTCTTTGTCAGTGCCTCTGGTACAGCCCCAACTCTGAGGCACAGGACTAGAAGTGCTGAGAAGGAAGTAGGACTTGTGGTGAAATGCAGGGACTCTAACACAAAGCTTTTTCACAGTCAATAGAGTGAACAGACCTTCATGTCTAAGAGTGGTGTGAGCTCTAATGATTGTACCAGCAAGCATGATTTATTAAGTCTCTATGCTAATAAGATTTGACACAGATCTCTTGTATTTTGTTCTGTTTGTAAATCTTGGCAAATCCTACACAAGGGTATCATCAAACGCTGGCTTTCAAAGTAGATAACCATATCACACTTTCTCTTACTCCAATCTGGCTGTTAATAAAATACAAGCAGGAATGAGATTCACCCCTTGTGGTGGAAAAAGCAGCTCCCACAAGCCTACTGAGATGGGGGGAAGGACTCTGGTGCGAGGAGAGCTCAGCATCATCTTTGTCCTTTGTAATAGCTTGGAGACCTCCCTTGTCAGTTTAAATCTCTCTGTTGGTAAGGATCAGATATGTTCCTGATGGGCAAGCCACAGGATATTCCAGGAGTCTGTAATTTAGACTTCAGGACCAGGGGCCATCTTTGTTCCATCTGTCCTCATCCACTGTGGAGGAATCTTGTTTGATAGCCTGTTCTTATGACCTCATAAATGGTCACAGTCTTAGAGAGTCTGCTGAATGAGCTTCTCTGAAGAAAAAAAGTTACACAACTCTAAGCAATTCATGAAGTTCCGTTAAAGTAGCAGAACCTTAAGAAATATTGGTGTGTTGAAAAGTCATAGATTTGCTCTGCTGAATAGAGGCTGTAGCCTCAACACAACTTTGTTATCAGGTAGTGCATGATCCATGGACTCACAGGGTTAAAACAAGTGGAGAAGGAACTCAGGTCACAAATGTTAGCTAACTGGATATTTTTCTAAACTACCTTTATTCATTAAAAGCAAATGATGTTCCACTAATAAAATCTGATCCTTGCTTACATAAATTTATTCTGACACAACCTTTAATAAATTGGAAGGAGAAAGTGCCAAAACCCCCCAGTTGTGCACATCTCTGGTATACGATACTGATACACTTTGACACCTGCACATTTTAGTTTGCATCAAAGATCACTTTAAACTGTGAGGGAAAAGGAGTTAAGCATAAAGTCAGCAAATTTACTTTAGTTTTTTTTTGCAACAAAAGTACCACTTAAATCAAGAAATCTTTTTTTTAAGAAGAAAAGTTATGCTGTGTGCTTCAGACTTGTGGGATTGAAAAAGGAGCAGAAAAAGCTGAGGGAAGATTCTTCTACAGAGAAGAAGCACATGGGGATTTCTTTACCCTTTCTGACCCCAAAAGTGTTGCTTTGTTTGTGTCCTTAGTTGATAACTGGTGATTAAAATACCCTGTACTAGCCAGATCTGGGTGATGCATCTCTGGGTCCTGTCTGTCCTGTTTGTCAGCCTGTCTGAAGCCTTGAAATGCAAAGCAGAGGTCTTTGAGTCCACCATAATGGGAGTTATGTTTTTTGATTAATGATACTCATGTGTCACCACTCTTGTATACATCAGTCACTTTAAGCTCTCAAAGCTTGCTTTATTATTTCCCTCCATCCCTAATGATTAATCAAAAGCACCACATATAATTGGGAGTCATGATTTTCCTTAAGCAAAATAAGTGTAGCAAAGTAAGTATTATGTTCAGGAAAGAAACCGAGTTTAATTTCCTCACTGGTTATCCAGGAAGAAATCAAGGGCAAATTTATCTTTTCAGCTCCCTTCATGCTTATCTCTGAAAAGAGATGAGTGAAGCCTCTTGTGGGCTGAGCTATTTTACTGTTGCTTCTCAGATTTTGTCTCTAGTCTCAAAGTATTTAACTCCAGGTTTTGCAATCTCTGTTACATTTTAAAGCAGTGGCTTGTGATAAAAAGGAGTGTGACTGGGTTTAAAGGTGTGATTATAGATATTTCTCTATTTCCAGCTGCTGCAAATCCCAAATACAAATGTGTTTTTCTGGACACAAGCTGCTTTGAGCTTCTCCTCCAGCACTGACTTTTCATCTGATTCCTGTGTCCTAGAGCATACTTTCTGCCTCAAGGAGAGCTCTGAACTTCCAGTTTCCCTCCTCAAACTCCCTGGGAGGCTTTTGAGAACTCTGTTTCTTACTGTGCTGTAAGTCTTTGCTCGTATTAAAGCAATAGGATTAGGCAGTAGCTGTTGGCATGGCATTGGCCTTCACTGTGGCCGGTCCTGTGATTGAATATTGATTTACTGGGATGGAAATGATGGTGGAAATGTTCTGACTTCGTGTTGGGATGAGAGGGTTATAGCTTACAGTCATGCTGAGTGAAACTGTACTCTGAGGCTCAGCTAGAAGCTCTTTGCTCCTGTTACAGCTCTGTATTTCAGCATGAGTGTTTGGAGACAGCACTGCCCAGACCTACACCACCACTGCTTTAGCTACCTGAAATCATTTTCTATCACAGTTTAAAAACAGCAATACCTTGTTTTGGGTATGTTTTCAATTTTGGTAGATCACAATTCATAGTGCTTCAAACTCTGCTTTAGTTTTTGTGATGCAGCTCCATAGAGAGACTAGCTGCTGTCAAATTAACTGCCCTTTGTGGGTGGAAAGACACTGAATTTGAAATACTGCTTCTCTCTGATAGAGTCTGATAGATGGAGGCTGCTTCACATTTCCATGTCCCATGACCTGGTGGAGTCAGCATTCCATATTCTTACTGATGAAAACATTTCTGAGATGGTTTTGGCCTGCTTATGACATTTGCCCTTGTTTTTTCAGCAAGCCCTTAAGTTGTTGACCTTGTCCAGCCCTCCAGTCTCATGTTTTTAATGGCTAGTTTAGGTGAGGTTTGCAATCTATACAGGAGTGATTTACTTTTAAATTTTTTTTTAAACCCAGTAGTTAACAGGGGAGAGAGGAGCGTGAAGGAGGGGAAAGGAAGAGCAGCAGAGACAGTAGTGAACTCACTACAACCCCAATTCCCCACTGCACCACTTGAAAGGAAGAGATGGAGAAAGTCAGGAGTGAAGCTGAGCCCAGGAAGAAGTGAGGGATAGGGGAGAAGATGTTTGAAGATTTAGTTTTTATTTCTTGTTACCCTACTCTGATTTGATTGGGAAGAAATTAAACTGATTTTCTCCAAGTTTAGTCTGTTTGCCCATAACTGTGAGTGATCTCCTTGTCCTTACCTTGACCCCCAAGCCTTTTGCTAGTCTCTCTAGTAATAGAACACCTTTGGTGGGCACCTGGAGTGCACCCAGGGTCAATGTGCTGCAGTAATGTATGATTTTTGAAGTCAAACTGATGCCATACTTCACAAATATTTCCTTTACTTTTGCTTATCCAGAGTCAGGACACATGCTGGCTGTTTCAGTATCTAAAAAAAATGTAATTGTTTTATCATAGGTAGCTGAATAGTGTTTTTGTGAGTGTGACCTAGGGATCATGCTGTAGAGCTGAGCATTTATATGCATGGAGATATTTAGAGATGTTTTGGAAGTCTCTCCATGACAGAACTTTACCCTGAGGATTAGCTGATGGACAGAATTTATGGTCTATCACTGCAGATAGATCTAGCAATAATTGTAAATAACCCGTCTGCTCGGCAAAGAACTTGAGATGTGATAGTTCTGATGTTTTTTTCTGTAAGTCACTTCAAACATGCATCAGTGATGAACCATAGAGGCTGTTTGAGTTGCTCTTACTACACAGTAGTAACACCTGTGGTTGTGCAGTGTGGTTGATCTTTCAGGCATGACAGAGCAAAGAGAGTTTTCCTCTTTATAGTGTTATGAAATAAATAGCAGCTATGTGACCCCAGACTCACTGGAATTGCCAGCCTCTTACTCATTAGATATGACCTCCTTTTACTTGCATAAGATGGATCATTATTGATACCTTCTAACTATTTTACAGTGAAAACACAGAAAATTAAATTATTTCAGAGACAATAAACCAGCATCCATTTTCCCTACCTCACACACAGCCTGAAAAATGGCTGCTGATTGATTAACCTTCCAAGATTATTCATCTGCAGAGAACCTTACAGCTGGTTTGTGCTGAATGAAAACCAGAAAGCATAATATGATACACCTACCCCCAGACTGCTGTCTAAGGACAAAACTACATTGTTCTCACTGCTCCTAGTTTTCCAGCTTGATTTTCTGGAAAGTTGAATCTATGGATCAAGTTGGTGACAGGCTTTGCTTTTGAGAAATTTATGTAACTTGTGTCTATACTTACATATACAGGCAGAGTGTTTGCTTTTCACATTTAGCTGACTGAGAAAGTTCATGTGATCTATGACTGCTGGTTCTGTGCTTGTATTCTTAAGCTCAATTCTTACCTTCTCTCTTTGACATCTTCAGAAAGAAATGTGTTTGGAGAGATTTTGCAAGTGGCTTAATGTATGTGAAGATGTATACATGAAAAGTCTGGCTTCTAAACTTTCTGGTTGACTCCAGAACATGGCAATTGAAACTCAAGTCTTGTTGTATTCTGGGATAAAATGGGATGTGAAAGAGAACTATGAAAACAAAAATTGTGGTCGAAGGGAGGATATGATTTTACTACTTACTACTAGTAAGTACTACTAGTAAGTACTACTTACTACTACTACATCATCATTTCAAGATTGCCTTCTAAAACTCTAATCAAGATCATTGGAGGGACTAAAATTGCTCAGAAAGCAAATAATCTGCTTTAATGCACAGTAATGTGCAGCTCTGCTCCATTAATGTCACTGCTGTAGCAGCTATGCTGGTGAAGTCACTGCTGCAGCTTAGTTTTGAAAAATTACTGGCAGGTTTTGTAAGTCATACCTAAGCCATAGACTGCAGTTGTCTCATTGGAGCATAACCTTATAAAAACTCAACTGCTCTAAGCTTGCCATGTCAATTGTGTGCTAAAGGTAAGCTGGCAAATAATCAAAGTATTATGAGGCTTCTTACAGACAATGTAATATAAAGCACAAACAAATACATTTAGAAGTGATATTGAATAGAGAGTCAGAAGGATAATGTCTGCTATTTGTAGAGATCAACCTTTCAAAGCTTCTTTATCATTTAGGAGAAAAAATCCACTGTCAATAGACTCACATATCAATAAAGTAGCACAGAATTCCATTAGAAATGCAGGGGGAGGAAGTAAATCCTCTTGAAGTGGCTAATTCTGAAGTCCTACAAGTTCTCAACAGCCTATACACTGCTGTGATTCCTACCAATTTAGAATGGAGTGTTCCCTGAGCAAAACCTGCCCTGACACAGTTATTGCACTTATATTCTCCTCAGGATAAAAAGTTGAGAGTATGACAAAGGGTCCCAGAGAAGTAATCCAGTGTCTGCATGTGGATAGGGGAATGTCATAGCTGTCAAGTGTGGACAACCTTCTCCTCAGAGTAGATCCAATCCTTATGAAGGCAAGAACTGCTTAAGAAGTGCTAATTTATTTCACATTCTTTTCCATGAACCACTCAACAATGACTTACAATTTGAAAATACACTAACTTTGATTTCTCAGATGGTCTTATGGGGTCAGGAAAATACCTGACAGGCAGTTGCTGTCAGTCCAGTCACCAGTTCTGTAGCTTGTTGAGACTCTTATCCTTTGACACAGCCAAGAGACATGATCTCTGAACACTGGTAGCCACTCCCTTGATCACCTCTCAGAGATGATTTATATTGCTCAAATGCAGTTGGCTAAGGCTTCCTTCAGGGGAACTAGAGGCTCTCAGATTTATTCCTTCAAAGGGTTAATCTGTCTTTGAGCAATGGTAAAGAAGTAAGTACATATTTAAGAAAAAAAATTAAAATATTTCAAATAAGCCTCTCAGAGTGCAGGTGCAATTATGGAAGAAGGAAGAGAAAATGATACAGTTTCAATACTTTGGATGAGTAGAGACTGCTCTAAGTTTTAATAAAGCTTAAGAGAGCTTCCCTCTAGAGTTGATACCTAGTGAGACCTCCTTTTCCACTCAGAGGCCTTCCCTCTAAACTACTAGCTAGCAGAAATATCATACATCCTTCTACTTTGAGTACAATATTACTTTTCACTTGGTTAAACCAGGATTTTCAATAGCTGCTGAGGGTCACAGCTTTAATCTTGTACTTAATGATGGACACTATCTGAAAATCAACAGCATGTTTTCTACAGGACTTTTGGTTCTATCTTTTCTGCTGTCACTTCAAGTCTTCCACCTATTAATAATGAAATGAGAAGCAGCAGCAATGGCAGGAGTCAAGGTGCTGTTTAATAAGTCATCTGGCTGCAGAGCTGAAATTCAGGCTTCAGTGTCCTCTCTGAGTTTATGAAGCACAGAAGGTCTCCAGCTCTGAGTGAATAGAGCCCTAAGCCTTTACATGTTAAACACATTAAATGTTTCCAGTTAATTTCATCTGACATCAATCAAAACTCCACTAAAATTACTCTTGGGGAAGGTGCTAGGGAGGGAGAGGAATGGCAATACCTTTTAGTTGGCTTTCAGATCTGTGCATTAAGAGAAATCACTGAGCACATTTGCGAAGCAGCAGAAACCTGTGTCAAAAGCAGTTCTTTCTGAAGGCTACATTACCTGCTCTGCTTTCACTGGAGAGGAGAACAGGAAAAATGGAAGTTTTTATAATACTGTAACAAAAGAAGAGTTTTTCAGAATGTCTGTCAGGGATTTTGCCATAGGCAAGTTCAGATAAAGTACTATGAGCTGACTAACATCCTTCAGTCTGAAGAACTATTAAGAGTGGGTACAGTTCCTCATTCACAGGCTGAGGGGCAGCAGCTTTCCCATCTGGAAAATAATAGAAACAAGGTGCTTGGAGTTGCCAACAGCTGCCCAGCTGGGCAGGACTCATAGTAAACAGTAATTCTTATCTCCTGAATTATACACACTCAAATGAGGAAGGAAGCTGAGGAGAGGAAAAAAAAGATGTTTTAGTGATTATAAGGAGAAAAGAAGCTGCGAATTACATTTTGATAGTCTGTTCCGTGGAGCAAATGAAGCCACTGTGCATTTAGATAGTATAAAAATGTGTTTGAACAATAACATAAAATGGGATGTAGGATTTGTCAAGGGTCCTTGTTAAGAAATTAGCAATAAAATGAGTCAAGGAGGTTAGGCTTTTAAATGAAACAAGGAGAGCTTTAATGAGTTACACGATCTGATTACCTGCACCATACAGAGAATGGATCTGTATTTTCTACTAGTCTGTGGAGAGAGAAGTCTCCTCTCTGGTTGTAGCTTTAAATTATTTTAATAAAATTCCCAATTTTCTCATCCTATGAGCTGAAAAATTCCTTGGCCTGGAGAATCCCCACTGACTTCTAGCCCATCAGCTAAGTTAGCCTGCTGTGGTTCATCCATTCTTTTTCAGCACAGACTCAGTCCCCACTCGATTTCCTCTGGCTGTTTTGTGTGGGTTTTTTTAAGTCACTCTACCTTCAGAAGGGGCTCAAGAAGGGAGGTGTGATATGATGCCTGAAGAAGAAGGCACAGGCTGAAAAAAGAGGCCCCAGAGGAAGAAAAAGGGGAGGAGGAGCCACTTCTTGCCTCATTAGGTGGCTCTTGTTCTCTTCCACTGCTTCCACAGCCACAGTGCTTCATTGCACTCTGCAGGTGTCAGCTCCCACTTCACTGTGCCTATATTTGATCTGTTTACTGCTTTCACTGGGCCTGACAGCCATCATGTCTTGTTGGTGCCTCATAGATCATTCTTAAGTGTTAAATGAGGTATATAATTCTATTATGATTATTCCATTCTTCCCTCATATTTTCCCCCTCAAATTAAAATTCTTAACAGCTTTAATCAAACTCAACCAAGCTCTTGACTAAACTAGGAGACAGTGAGAACATCCCATTGCATTTCGATTTAGTGTATTTTGATGGGTAGTAGGAAGTACAGATGCTATTGAAAAGCACGAATAAGCCCTGAGAGACTTGGCAGAACACTAGGGTGAAAAGCAAAGAGTTGAGTGCACAATTCTATAATGCATGTGTTGCCAGAAGCAATGGCCACATGCCACAAGCCTTCATGTGCAGCCAAACTCTGTCAGCTGCACTAACTGCTATAACTAATCCTATTTACTGTCATCACTGACCCTAAAAAAGAAATAATAAAAAAAACTAAATTAGGGAGATTGCATGGTCTGAGCTTCAAATTACCTTCAAATTAGCTTATCAGTACATGAAGGGGGCCTACAGAAGGGCTAAGGTAGGACTTTTTAATGGTGTACAGGAGTAATGGATGCCAATTGGAAGAGGGGAGATTTAGGCTGGATAGAAGAAAGAAGTTCTTTCCTGTGAGGTTGGTGAGACACTGGAACAGATTGCCCAGAGAGGTTGTGGATGCCCCCTCTCTGGAAGTGTTTAAGGCCAGGCTGGATGAGGCATTGAGCAACCTGGTCTAGTGGGAGGTGTCCCTGCACACAGCAGGGGGGTTGGAACTAGATGATATTTAAGG
>VZTY01002991.1:224023-278700 GCA_013400935.1 Turnix velox | reverse complement strand
TCCAATCCAAACTATTCTGTGATTCTACATGCCTTGTCCTGTATGTTGCCTTTGCAGTGTGACTATGCAGCTGAGTTCTTTGCTGATGGACTGGAGAATCTATTTGAGAGGGAAGTATTGCTCAGTAATTCTAGAGAAAGCATCAGCTGTCTCATCAGCACTAAGAGAAGGATATTCTGTAGAAACAGGTGACATAGAAATAACTGAAATTTGCTACNCAAACTATTCTGTGATTCTACATGCCTTGTCCTGTATGTTGCCTTTGCAGTGTGACTATGCAGCTGAGTTCTTTGCTGATGGACTGGAGAATCTATTTGAGAGGGAAATATTGCTCAGTAATTCTAGAGAAAACATGAGCTGTCTCACCAGCACTAAGAGAAGGATACTCTGTAGAAATAGGTGACATAGAAACAACTGAAAATTGCTATGGACTAAGCAAAATTAACCACTTTTCAACTTAACTGCTGATACTTGTGTTCACTCCAATCAGTAAACTAACATCACCCAAGTCAGCTCATAAATGATCCAAAGGCAGGAAACTCACTGTCTGTTCAACTGGGATGTAATGCTAGGCATTTGTTTAAAAACATCTTCGCTTCCAGTGCATGTCTTAATAAATGAAAGTATTCTCATTGCTCAGATTCAAAACATGTGCTCAGATTCAAAACCTGTTTGCTTTGTCTATTGAGCTATGGCCCTTATGTGCTGATCTACTGTTCTGGCTCATCTCATCTAAATTGCATTCTAGCTCAGTTTATTCAAAGGGAAAATGAGTTCTGACAACTGCCATCTCTTCCTCATTATTGCCATTGGTGTAAATCTAAAATTTATGTTTTGAATCTTAGCAAAACTGCTGGGCTCAGAAATTACCTCATCCTGTTATCCATTTAATAGAAAGTAAGGGTTCTAAGTGAAAATTTGAATTACCTTTTTTCCCTGTTTAGCCTTGTTTTTTTCTCTTTCTCCATTCAGAAGCATGCTTGTGCAGTCTCTGGATGGAGCAGTTGTAAGACATTGTTCTGCTCACCAATTTGTCTCTTAATAGAATTTAGAAAATATGCAAACAGACTTCTAAATGTGCTGTGCGATTGAAAATGAAACAAGAGGTGAAAAGTTGAAGGAAAAATTAGGAATATTAAAGAGAGAAGTAGAAAAAAGAGGTGGAAAGAACCACTTTGGGGAAGATGGGAGCCTTTGCAAATATTCTAGAAAAGTGGGGCAGAGAGGGGAGAGATTTTTAGCATTTCTTTCTTAATCTTTATCCCATTAGGTTTCCCTGTGTGACCCTAGCAATTTTGAAGTAGTACCAGGTACAGCTGTGTTCATGAACACTGTAAATCAGACAAGACAGTGTAGATGCCTTTGTTCTGATTTCAGTATTTCTCTACATAACATTTAAAGGCATCTAATTACACAAAATAAGGGCAGCTTCCACTAGGAATCTTTTGCATTTATTTTAAGGATATCTCTTAAAGAAACGGGAAACTTAATGAGATAAAAAAAATCTCCATGTATTATTTAAAACCTACTCCTCTGCCATTGTAACAGTTCACAATACCCATCTGTTCCACAGTGTGCAAGTTTTATTCTGAATGCAAGTAATACAAGCTGCTCTGGCACATTCATTATCCTGTGGAAGAAAGAAAACAATGACTTTTTCCCAGAAAGCAGGAAGATAAGCAAAAAAATAAAGAATAAAAATAATCCTGTATATATGTACACATCACACTGATGCAAGTTTATATTAATTTATGCATCTAAAAGACCATCCATGCATGAAAACAAGCAACACATGTTTATTCTTATTTTTCAGCAGAGCAATAGAATGACACAATCAATTACTGTGGGTTTTTTGAAGTAGAGAAAGTATTCATGATACCATTTTAGTGGTGGGAGTAAATTAGGAAGATCAGAAACTTCATTCTATAGTGTCACATGCTGTCTAGTATTAAATGTTTAGATAATTTTGATTGGTACACTATGAGCTTTATATTTCAGAAGGAATATGCTTGATAGCTTGACATTCCTCAAAACCTGTAATGAGATTATATGAAGGAACCACTGCTGGGACACAAGTAAGGAACATTTTGTTCTCTAATTTGATAGTTCAATGGCTTTTGCACATTCATGCAGCATTGCAGAACCTGATGAGGTTTGACTTAAACTTGTTTCATACAGTTTTAAAGCTTTATGTAGACTAGAATAAATGCATTTTAAGATTCCTGCAGCATAAACCTTTGTAACTTAAACAGGAAGGGATCTTGAGGTTATTCACAGGATCTCTGTGCTCCATCATTGGATGGTTTATCTCAGGTATATGTGAGCTATGAAATTAAATGTTCCAAGATGAAGAAAATAAGCAGCTGTTGTTCTGTGATTCTGCAGTGCTGCCATTTGAACAGAGAGAGGGACAAGCCTTTATGAAGTCTAGGTCTGAGATTTCTAGGATAATAGGGCTTGGAAGCACACTCTGCAGGACAGATGTCCTGGCAGATTCCCTTTGAGTTTGTACCTCCAACTTTCAACCATGCTTCTCCAGGCATAGGCTGTGGAGTAACCAGACTAGATGATGCAAGGGTCTTGAACTCAGGGCTTAATTTACACCTGGAAACTTTGCTACCCTGTCTGATGACTCACTGCTGAAGTAAAGCTTTAGACAGGTCAGTCACTCTTGTTTAAAAGTAGCTCCTGAAAACACCTCTGCTGCGCTACTGGACCCTGACAGACAGAAAGGATAGCTGCTGTTTGCTCTCTCAAACTGTTTTTGGATTTGTTTTCATGTTTGTAACAGCAGTGTCAGCACTGAATTGTGAGCCTTGGAAAATTTTACAAAGGACCAGGTTCTAAACTTTTCAGGTTTCTATAGACTTTAAAAACAACTTCTAGGGCACTAAAGTTACAATGAAAGTAGATGTATCATCTTCTCTAGAAATCATTATATCTCTAGCCAGGCATTTCACTGAAAATCTTTTCAAAAGGCACTTTCTCCTCACAGCATGCTGAATGGACCCTTCCTATGGTTTAGCAGCTGCAGATGTGGTAAAGACTGTCTAATAGAATATGTATGAATAGATGTGATGAAGCCTTAAAAAACATCCTGTATTGATGAACTGCAGTAGCAAAAGAAAGAGTCCTCGCTGTGGTTGAAGAGGTCATATGGCTCTCACTTTTTGATTTACAGAAAAGACTCTCAAAAGCAAAATAGGCATCCTCTTAAGAGAAACTTATATTTGCACACAATATATTTGTGAACATATTTATTTAAAGGCATGGAAAGGCTAGGTTTTGGCTGTCTGATTCAGTCATAGATTCATAGAATCATAGAGTAGTTTGGGTTGGAAGAGACCTTAAAGATCGTCTAGTTCCAGCTCCCCTGCCACAGGCAGGGACACCTCCCACTAGATCAGGTTGCTCAGTGCCTTTTCCAGCCTGGCCCCCCAGCCTGGGGGCATCTGCAACTTCTCTGGGCAACCTGTTCCAGTGTCTCACCACCATCACTGTGAAGAACTTCTTATGTCTAGCCTGAATCTACCCTCTTCCAATTTACATCTGTTATTCCTAGGCCTTCTGTCACATATTCTACTAAAAAGTCAGTGAGCTACAGAAATAATTTTGCCTGAGATGTTTCCTCATGCCCTTGTGTCAGTGTCTCTGTTTTCTCACAGCCAGCATGGGAGTTGCCATAAGCAAAGGGGTGAGCTTCATGGGTGCACACTGAGCAGCACAGGGCAGCTGCTCTGTGCCATGTTGGGCTGCAGTACAAAGGGAAAAGCTACTCAGCTCACATAGTTTGTGTGAAATCAGGATCTGAGTGGTTTAGTGACTTATTAGAGGTGGTAAGTGAACTAAGTACATGGTATCAGGAATACAAGAGATAATGTTATCTATGTTGTGGTCCAACAGACAACTGTGAATCACTCAACACATTTACATCTGTTATCCAGACCTCAGCTTCTTCTAACTTGGTACCCACACACTTCTCTCAGACATGGGGTTCACAAACACCCCTTCTCCTGTGAGCTTGGGGCTGAGCATCTTGTGGGAGCCTCAGAGGCTGTAGCTGTTTCCTACAGCCTGCTCATCCTAGACACTGTTCCACCAGTATACACGTACACACCTGAGATGAGGGTCTGTAACCCCAACACAATTTGTGGCTTCTGCATCCTATTTAAATGGTGAATCTTTATTCCTTCAGCACTCACTTTGTGACACAAATCATCCCTTGCTAACAAGGCACATTTTCCTGCTTCTTAATTTACCAGGATTAATGTTGGAAAGTTCAACTTTGTGCAAGCTGTTAGTGAGACAAATTTTTCATTAGCTTTATTCACCTATCAAATTATACTGAGTAATTTCACCGTGCAGCAATGATTTAAATTAAATAGATAATCTATTCATTGATGCAGACTAAACTGATCTCAAAGTGGAAAGGTCAGAGCCTCAGCTGGTATGAATTAGTGTAGTTCTTTAGAAGGCAGTGTACCCAAAGCCACCGGGGCTGCACAAGGACTGCTCCTCAGCTGGGTCATAAGCTTCAGCTGATGGTTCAGCTCCGCTGTGTCCTGCCAGAGGCAAGATGCAGACATCACAGAGTGGTAGGAAGGCTACATGTTACAGCTTTATGAACATGCTTAAGCATGACAATAGTGTATTACTCTGATATAGGGGGCAAGGACTACCTACTAAATGTTTAGGGTAAAGTCAGTCCTTATTGTACTTTCACAGAGAAACTGCTGTATGTTTCACTGGGTCAGACTTTGTTACCATTAACCTTTTTGGGATGGCAGCCTGTTCCACAAATACCTACATTAAAAGCAGCAAAGGTATTCAGGGAGTTAAACATGTAAATAATGGTCAACCTTGCCTGATGGTTTTGGGATTTGATATTGGGAGAAAGCTCTGCAGCTCTTGATGACTCTTAGCCTCTTGAAAGTCAAATTTTTGGAGGGATTTGGACCAGGGCTACATCTTGCTCCTGAATATTGGTAGAATAAGCTATTTATTCTTCTTTGCTGTTCTGCTGTCTTGGCTGGAGCATTCTCTCTATCAAAGAAGAACCAAGAGTCAGAATTTGAGCCTGTCTCTTCCATTGGTGGAGTGACCCTATTAAATGCATGGAAAGCAGGTAGTCTGGGAACCTTTCTCAAATTACTGCTGACAGATTAATGTTCCTGTAATTACACAAGAATGTCTTGGAAACACAAATATTAATTAAGAGTATTGAACCAATTTAGAACAGTGTTCAATAGTGTTGAACAGAAATCCTGTAAAAATTAAACAAAATCTAATCATTGAGAAAATAATCAGCATTAGTCACAGCAGATAAAGTAATTGTTAAAGGTAAAGTGATTTTTGGCTCAGCCTCACCAGTATAAGTTGTGTAATATAGCAATAATACTTTTTCTAAATTCAATTTAGTGTCAGAATTTGAGTATTATCAGAAGTATATGCTGTGTTTTAAGGTGTGTTTTGAAGTTCTGTGACTCTGTTGCTTTGAGTTGTTCCTGCACTTGCTGATTCTCCAGGGACTACCAGTTAGCTAAGAAGCCCATACAAAAATTAACTGCTTACACTTGTAAATTAGTGAGGACTGGCCTATTTTCTAAATACCTGTGTTATTTTGATCTCTCCTTATAGTTTTGTCCCATAGCTATTTGATTTATGCTGAAAAGGACTAGGAGACTATAGCTAATGGGTAAAATCTCTTAATTGCCAGAAAACAACTCTTGTATTTAGCCTTTGGCTTCTGCTCACACACTACTGCTCTCTTGCTGCACAAAACCCTGAAGACCCACTTGTTCTTCTCTTACAAGTAAAAGTCAATAACCAGTGTGAGCTTTTGCCTTAGTGTTCAGTGGTGTAGACATGAGAGCACACCTTCAGCTTAAAGTCTTGTCTTTTTTCTTCCCATATTATTTTGTTGTGCTTTGTATGAGCAAATTCATGCAAATTCTTTACTTTGTGCTGGGTTTGTAAGAGAGAACTGGTGACACTACTGGTTGTGAGTGACAGCAGGAGCAGCTGGCTACTCCAGAGAAGTACTCACACATCTGCTGGATTCAACCCTGGAACAGCCCATATCCCTTTTCTGAAGTATGTACATAGATACTTTACAAAATGAGATTGTCAGTCCTTTCATTTGTTGTTTCTTACATGTGGCCTTACTATAGAGTTTAATTAAAGGATGAAGGCAAAGTGTATTACAATGTCAAGATTTTCAAGATTTCATGTGAAACTTTTTTCATTCATTTGGATATCCTGAATATCCTCTGAATTTTCTGGGCTTACATTCTGCATTTGGAGCCATGTATTTTCATGCTGAGTTGTCCTTAGTTTGCAACACACCCACAAATTTAAAAGAAGGAAGTACAATATAAATGCCAAAAATGCTCCAGTGTGGTCAAAACAAATGAAATTGTAGCCTGCCTTGAAAATTATCATCAGGAGAAATAACCAAGCAACTGTGTATTCTCTTATCAATACTAAAGCTTTGAATGAGAAAACAAAACAAGAAAACTATAGCATTCTATTCTGTGTACATTTTTAAAAGCATTATCATTCCTCAAATCAGAATATCTGTATGAATTCACATCAGACAGGTAATTAACCCTATGTCTCAAAATATTTCACATGTCCTTGAGAATTTACTGATGGCATATAAACTATTTACACCTTTTTTGAATAATTTATCCTGTCCTTCCATTATGCCAAATGAATTTATAATCTTGGATAATGAAGCATTCTTGAGTGAAAGTTAATATAGACACACACCTTCTTCTGAGTCTGTGAAAATGCCTTTTTTCCCCCCCAGAACTTTATAAATTCTTCAAATGTACTTATCCCAGCAATTCTAGGATCAGAGAGCCTGGTTTTGTACAGATTTTGCTGACATAAAACAAGGTTATTCCATTTATCTCTAAAGGGCACTGCCTGATTTTTTACCAGTGTTAAGTCACCGGATTGAGGACAGAAAATTTGACTCTTACAGGGATATGTGGATCTTAACTTTATTCAGATGCATATTCTATGCCAGTATCACCCTTCATTCTGTGACATTTAATTAAGAAAGGTCATTTTTTTCTTCTTCAGAGCACTTGTAAATATTAAACTGTGTTTCCCTCATGTATAGTTTCTACTGCACAAAGGGATGAACATCAGCCCAGTTAAGGTCACTTTAGCTAATTTTGTACTGAACAAAACTGACCAGAGCCAATTCCCTAGAATTAAATTGTACCCTGACTTTGTGGCTGTGCTTGATGACTTATGAGGATTTTAAGACCCATGTGTATGTCTTTCTAAGATGTAGAAATATGTAGGCAGTAAGTTCAGTCCATGATTACAGTCCACAAGACAANAAGATGTAGAAATATGTAGGCAGTCCACAAGACAGACAACCCACTTTTGCTGTTTGCATGTTATTGTTTTGTGCAGTTTCATAAGGCTACATGAAAGAAAATGCTACTTATATTTTGGTAGTGGTGGTGGGTTTGTTTTTTCATAAGAAGCCTAGAATAGGATGTAGTTTCTCTTTACTGCACTTACGCCAGTAGGAATGAATTCTTTATGCTGGCTGGTGATAGAGTTTCTAAGCCCTGAAATCAGATCTTTTAGTTCCTCTCTGTCTTTCCTGAATGGAGGTTTCTTCAGCAATTTATTTGCTTGTTTGACAGCAAAGCTGTCTCCATTTTCTTTGTCCTTGCCCTTAATTTTGTTAGGTGTGCAGTGTTCCCCTTCTCCTTTTTCCTTTTTCCAGTTAATGAATGTGTTTGCTTTTTCTACATTTGTCATTTATGGTCTCCTTCCATTTGGCCTCGAGTTTCATTTGAAGAAGCAAATTCTGCCAGTAAGGCACTAAGATGCTCCACTTTTTGCATTAAGTTGTCAAATATTGCTCCCTTAAAACTGTTAGTTTTTTCCCTCCCTGGCCTGGAATTTCAGAAATGCTATGTTTATTTCCATAAAAAACCCTAGAACTGAGTAATGTGATAAGTAATGGATAAGTAATAATACTGGTTAGAAAACTACATTCCTGGTAGCTAAAAGAAAGGACCACAAGACCAGAGCAGGAAAGGGCTGGTGCCCTACAAGAATGTATCTCTCCATGTGATGCAACTGCAATCAGTTCAGAGCTTCTAATGGACAGGTCAGTTGAATAAAACTTCTAGAATGTGACCTAGAAATGGATCCTTCTTATTAAAAGTTACCTTTGGCTTTCTAGACAACTAAATGAGATTATTTTCTTCTCCTCACTCCCCAAGCTGTTCTCAAAAGACTAGTCTAAATGAGAGGAAATAGCTGGCTGGTTAATGATTCTACATCATGTTGGTATTAGGAGGATATTTTAAGTGGATGGATGGATGGATTTATGGATGGAAAAATGACAAGAAAGAGCCTTTTTTCAAGAAAAGAGTTTCCAGCAGGGTTTAGATTTCAGTAATTTGTTGCCAAAAATATTTTCAATGTGTCATTAGGAGTTTTAATATGTTTCAAAGCCGTTCATTTAATATGAAAATACACCTGTGAGATCTTTTTTTCTTCTGGGCAAATCTTAGTCCTGCAACAAAAGGGGTTTGCTGGAAGCTGCAGATACCCCAGGCCATGACTGTGATCTGCTATTTTCCATGAAATTTAAGATTGCAGTCAGCTGTCAGACTTCTGTATCCTATTTTACCAGAAGACATAATTCATCTTGTGAGCTGACTTGAACGTGGCATTTCAGCAGGACTGGACAACTTAGATTAGAGAACATACTTTCCATTCCAAAAGGTTGCTCTGTGCCTAGAACATTACCTTTCATTCCTTTGCATCTTTCTGAAGTTAGTACTCCTCAGAATTTGTGGCAATATCTGCAAGGTGATCTGTGTGACTAATAGTTGTGGTAATTGCATCCCTACTACTGTCCTCCAGCTGAAGCATTTCCTATTTACCTATTTTTCTTGTGTTCCTTTTAGAGTTCAGAACTATGAATTCCTCCTTTTACTATTTATATACCACATGACAAAGCCCAGGTACACAAAATGCCTTAAAATGAGAGAATCAAAAAGACCACTGCTGACTCAGAGGTTAAGTTATTTTACTCTGGAGAAAACAAGTCAGGTATGTCCATTATCTGTTACTGTGCTACTGGTAGATTATTTTTTTTTCCTACACTGAATGGTGAGAGACAGAAAGCTTTTCAATAGATATTTGGTTCATAAATCAATGTGAAGGATCCTGAACCATTAGAAATTAGCTCTTCATTTGGTCTCCAGAGAATGTATAGGTGGGTGAAACTGGTAGTAATGTTTTTGGGTTTTTTTCTTAAATGTGAAGAGTTAAAGGATTTCTTAAGAGAAATTGATCCTGTTGGTTGATGAGGGCTAGAATTTGTTGATATAAACAATCTTAATGATACAGGCAAGGCTCTTGCACAGCCTCAGAGTGCCTCCAGTGAGTCAAGGCTCAAGGTATTTCCCACTATCAGCTTCATTTTTTTTGCCCTGAATAAAAAAAACACCAACAATTATGACTTACTCTGTGAATAAAATGGCCAGCCTGGCAATAGGCAATAAAAATAAACAAAGAAGTCAAAGGCAGTGTTTCAAAGTAATTTTTATAAAGGCAAGAGATCAAGTGACACAATCTTTCTAGCCACTTCAGTAAATATAGGGTGGTGATTGGCAAACAAAACTGAGTAATTGTAGTTTTCTGCTCAACTCAGTATAATTCACTGAAGTATCTGTGTCAATCAAAGTTATATTTAGATTGACACTGTAGGGATATGTAAAACCTATTTATTTCTGAATAAATATTTAAAGAGATTATGTAAGCAGTAATATCCAAAGCTCAGGGATTTTCTCTGAAAAGATGAAGATTAGTTATTGATAATAGATTAATATAAAACCATTCATCTTGTTATCTAGTATAGGGTAGTAATTAATGATTATAGCATTAGGCTTATGAAAGGGAAAAATTTCATTCCCCCCTGCAGATTTCAAAAGTATTTCAAAAACAAGCCACTTTCAAAAACACAATTTCACAAAAAAAACCCCTTTATTTCTTTCTTTTTTTTCACATTTTATTCTGGACACTTGCTCTGAAATATTATCATTTTCAGACCTAAGGACAGAAATCTCCTTGTAGTAGCCTCCTGTCAGAAAAAAAGTTTTCTACTCTTGTTTCCTAGCACTAATTTTGTAATGCCTGAAGTGAGTTCATGTGAAGTTATTAATTTTTTTCAACTTCTTTGGAAGAATATGTGTAAATGTATCACTCAAATAAGAAGCAGAACTTGTGCAAAATTTGGCCTTGAGTAAAGGATTTAAGTAGGTCACTTTAATCACTGACTTGGATTCTGGTTAGCTCCTTTCAAGTCTTTTTGCCAAAATTTCAGAGCTTTGTGAGAAGTGAAGGAAATGAGTTTGCCATTGCAGAACTGATGATGGCTTGATCCTTCCAGTTTGCTCTCCATCATGCAGAGCCCTGTTTTGTTTCTGAAACCACATTTATTGCTGACTGGACAGTATCTCCTGGGCATGCTTTCTTTTTCGTCTCCGCTGTACAAAAATGAGGGCTTTTTAGTGTTCTGAATGGACTAAATACCAAACTTCCAAAGCTTTCAAGGACTTTGGATGCTCAGCTCCTGTCAAAACTAACTTTCTGTGTTCCCTGTCTGTTGTTGATATGCAGGACTCATCTCTGAAGCTGTTTCACAAGCTGTCTCAGTAGTTTTGTGCCATTTCTACAACTTTTTCAAGCACTAGTTGAGCCTTCACTAGTTGGAGTGATGGTTCAGACAGTAGTTTTTCAACCTGAAATTTCTTCCTACAGTCTCCTTTCTCTACCATGACCACATTCTCATTCCTGTACAGGAAGATCTCATATTTCTGAGTAGAGGGCAAAGCAATGCAAAAAGACTGTTTTTTTAAGCTCAGCTTTGATTGTCCCAGCTTACCCTGATGATTTACATTTCTCTTAAGAAGCACAAAAAACCAGCTGTATATCTGTCCCACCACTCCTCCCTTACCTGCTTGTGTATCTTTAAAATACTAAAACTGCTAAGCTTTCTTAGGTGCTCTTGGAATTCTATTTTCCCACTTAAACTTGAAATTGCATTTGGGGCATTTGTCTTATTCCCAAAAGACTTGTTTTTAAGATCAGTCAAACAGATGTTTTTTTGTTGGGTGCTTTTCTTTGGCCCTAAATGATACCTTATTAGCACAGTAAACTTTCTCTTTATGTGTCTCTTCACAGCTCTTTTCATTGTCCCAAATGGGCTCCTTGCATTTTGAAAACACACTTATTTACAGCCCCACTCAAACCATCTGCTCCTTTTAATGTACTTTTGAATAAAGAAACTTCAGGATGAACCCATTATTGTGACGTGAAAAGGTTGATGGTTGTAGAACTGTTGTAAGCAATCTGTAAGAGATGGCTCCCCTGTCTCCTGACCAACTTGCTGCCAACTCAGTGCCACCTGCAAACTTGCTGAGAGGGGTTCCAAGACTTAGATGAAGACTAATGTGCACTGATCTCATCCACAGAGCCAGTCATTCCACAGCAGTGGCTGAGCTGGTCAAGAACAGTCTCCTCTTTGTAAATCCATATAATTTTGTCTCATTGACTTGTATGGTGTCTTGGCAGTGGTTTCTGTAAGGACATGCTCTACAATTTTCTCAAGGAAGTGAGGTGATTCTGACCCATCTGTAGTTCCTTCTGCCTTTTACTGGAGACTCTTTGCCAGAGCTTTTCAAAGATGACAGGCTTGCTATGCCATCAATCAAATTGCTATGCCAATAGTCTTGGATGCAGCCTGTCCAACCCCATGGACTAACTTGCTTCTATAAATCCCTACCATGATCTTTGCCACCAGACTTAGTACATCTTAGAAATGGTTCCATGTTAGTGCTTTGTGCTGTTAGTGCCATTGATAAGCACCACGTTGCTCTGTGATTGAACAGCTGGGAGGAGACAGATGGAATAAGAAGCAGTAAATGGCTGACAGCCACATCAACAAACAAGGGATACATGTTACTTATTTTGAGGTTTTGATGCTGAAGACGAAGCTGATTTAAGTACTTGAGAATAAGGCAGATGGGATGGAAGTGGTTTCCAGAAGCATGGGGAGAAGACAGCATTTTACCAAATGCATATGTTAAATCATATGCCAACACAGATAACAAAAATAGATGTTTACATTTGCAGTAAGTCTGTAGCCGATTTCTTTGAGTTGGAAAACAAAGTTTTTCTGATAATTACTGGTGAATGAGTGCACCCTTCCTTTTACAATGATCTTTAAAATCACGTAATGATCTTTAAAATGACGTAATTAGTACTGGAGGTAAAATAGTAGTTAGCAAAAACAATTATAAGTGAGACATTATTGTAATTCATCTTATTTTTAGAGCCCCGACACAGTAGGAGCATGAAGGATGCATAGTTTTAGGCACAAAAGGATGGATTTAAGTGTTCTCCCAGAAACTGGACTAGGTATTCTTTCTGTTCTTCCACTGATGCTCACCTTGTCCCCTGGTGGACACAAAGCAGGCTCTCTCATTTCCCATATTTCATTCCCCTCATCAGTTATTGAGATGCAGAGGTATGAGATTTTTCTCATGACCCAATACATCATGGGACTAAACTGCCAACTTCTATGACTACATAAAAATAGATGTTATTTACCTCTGAGGTTAAGCACTTTTTAGCAAGAGTAAGCACTCTACCTTCCTTCATGTTATCTGTACAATCTTATCTGCTTTCCCTCAGAGAACACACACTGCTTATAGAGCTGACAGCCTTCTTCAGAGTTAACTGCTGTCACCACAGAGGTTATGAAGGTATTAATGTTTTAGCAAGAGAGAAAAGACACTTGTTTGAATCAACTTATCAGTGAGTATTGCTCTAAGACTTAGTAATTCAGGCTGTGTATAAATACTTTAAGGGCCTGATGTGAAAAATGGGAAAAAATTAGCTGATTAACTGTATATAATGAGGACAGGAGAGAAGCATGTAATTAGATTGAACAGGCATAAAAACAGCTCTTGAAAAACCTACTCATTGTTTTGGTAGCTGTAATGTGCATTTTCTGTGGTGGTTGTCTGCAACTACTGCTGAATTATTGTTAGAGAAAAGCTTTCATTCAAGTCAGATTTTGTACTTTTCCCTTCTCCTAATAATCTCTTTTCCACCTTAGTTTTAAATATATTTTTCTTATAAAAGGAAACAAAAAATTATCTGTGTTAGTCATAGAGCTTATTTTATAACTCCTGAAATTGCCCTTTTCTCCTGTAATTGTTGGAATATTTTGTGCCACGTCAAGAGCTTGTTGAGGGATTGCTGCAAGCTAGAGTGATGTAGGAGAAATTTTTAAAATGCTTTATAAGTTACTTCCAGACACAACCATCAGAAATTTATAATGTTCTTAATGAGGCCTCATACCAAGCAGCACATTTTCTACTTAAGTTAAACGTAGTATTTGCCAGAGAAAGCCATTTTCCTGTCTATTTGTATTCATCACAATTACATATGCTATGTCTTACGCTGTTGCATTAGAAAGAGCTGTGTTTTCCCCTTGGTGTCTCTTCCTCAACCATAGTGCAGCAAAAACTAATTGATTCTCTCTTTTATTTTTTAATGAACTACAGTCTCACTGATGTGGTTGGGTTTGTAACCAAGTGTACTGTACTGCACTGTAGGAATGGCAGTCAGGAAGCTCTGAGTAACTTATGAGAAATCAGGATGTTTCCCTCATATTTCAGAAACAAGAATGTCCTTTTTTTTTTTTTTCAGAAGTTCCCCTTTTTTGTGTTTTTCTTTTCAGTTTAAGCAAGTCCAGTGGTGTTTTGCCAACTTTGTAAACTCTCATTTTGCATTTATCAACTTGACATTCTTTAGGTAATTGAAAGTACTTCACTGCAAACACCTCCAAATGTTTAGAGGTGTAATTGCAGAGCAGTTTTTGTTTAATAAAGCACAGCAGTTTGCAAAGTGAACCCTCTGAGCAGTAAATCAATGTCTGTCTTTCTCTGTGAGGAATCGCAGTTCTACTTCATTTGGGACGAGCAATGGGTCTCCATCTTTCCAGGACAGACGTGTCTGTTGAAAAGGGATTCACAGAAAGCCCTGTGCTCTTCAAACCAGTCAACCTCTTAAGATGATAAAGTGTCTAAATCCTTGCATTATTAATGATGTACCAAAAAACCTTCTCTTTCCAAGTGGAATGCTCAATCATTTAAACTTTTTACTCCGGAATTATCAACAGCCATTTTAAATGGTGCAGCTGACTATAAATGGAGGCAGGTTGCCGGTGGCAATGTCAGATGGGATCATGTCAGGCTGAGGACCCTGGCAGTAATGTGGGCTGACAGCTTCCCCCATTACTGCTCTTCCCTGCCTGCTCCACGGGCAGGCAGCGTGATGCAAACAGACAGCCTGGGCGGCAGTCGATGTATTGGCATCGCTCCTGAGCTCACTGAGTTCCTCTTGTGAAATTCCACACATTGGGTTAAGTCACTCAAAGGCTTGGCAAGGCCAGCAGAATGAGGGTTTTCTTGATAAATGAGAAAATAGGGTTGGGTTTTGTAGCCCAGGAATGGCTGGGTTGTGGCTATACTGTATTCTGACTTTCCTCGTGTCTTCCTTCTTGGGTGATGCACCTTCAGGAGCAATCACTCTCCAAGTCATTAAAATGCTGAACAGTAGTGGCAGCAAAACTCAGGATGTTGCTTTAGAAATATAGGGTAATCTATAAAAATCCTCTCTTTCAATATGTTTGTTTGCTTTTTATGGGACAGGACATCATTTCTGTTTGGGACTCCCAGAAGCTGCAGCACTGATTTAGCTGTAAAAGCAAACCAGTTCTACATAGAATCATAGAATCATAGAATAGTTTGGGTTGGAAGGGACCTTAAAGATCATCGAGTTCCAACCCCCCTGCCATAGGCAGGGACACCTCCCACTAGACCAGGCTGCCCAGTGCCCTGTCCAGCCTAGTCTTGAACACCTCCAGAGACGGGGCATCCACAACCTCCCTGGGCAACCTGTTCCAGTATTTCACCACCCTCACTGTAAAGAATTTCTTTCTTATGTCTAGTCTAAATCTATCCCCCTCTAATTTATATCCATTGTTTCTACATCCCACTCAAAGATGATTTCCCATATAATTATTAAGGTTTTTTATTGTTTTCTACATAGTACTCAAATATTTATTAAAAGTCTTTATCTTCTTTGGTATCCTGAAACTTAAAGTACGTGGATTTCTAGGAAGCATCATTTCAATCAATAGTAAATGACATATTCACCTTTCCCATATTCACCTACCTCTTGATATCAGCATCTGTAATAAATGTAAATTTTAGATTCTGAATAATGTTTTAAGGAAGGGATGCTCTTGGCAATTTGAAGAGAAAAATCATAGAGATAAATGGGGAAAGAAATACTTTATAAATAATGCCACAGCAAAATCTCCTCTTTTGTATATCTCTCTATGGCCTCACAAGTCAAATGAAACTAAAACATCGAACTTCTATTTTTTATAAAGTAGTAATTTATATAGTATATAGTATGCTGCTGTCCTTGTAGGAGAAGATTCTGTCATTATTTGAGAGATCTATTACCTGCAAATGTCTTATAGAATAGTTTCCCCTCTTTTTCTCTTTTTTTTTTTTTTCTTTGGAGTGAATCAGGGCTTTTGTTTGGATTTTTGTCTTTTGGGGTTGGTTTTTTTTTTTTTTGAGGGAGTTGTTGATTTTTTGGGGGTTTGGAATTGTTCTGGTTTTATTCCTCTTCCTCCCTCTCTTTTCTTCCATTCTCCAGCATTTCTATTCTCACTCCAAAATACAGTCTGGTCCTTTCACTTAAAGCCCATAACAGGACACTCTGGGGTCATTGCAACAGTTTGCATACTGATGAGGCTGTGCTAAGTGATGCTGTCTGAAGTTCTGGTCCCCTTCATTCATAGATGAAGTACTGAATAAATTAGTGCTTAAATACTAATAAAATAACATCTCTGGGTTTTTTTTCTGGAAAGTTATTTAAAACTGGAAATAAATCTCTAAATAATTGCATTTATCCTGCAATTTATCTTAGCAGGTTTGGAAAATTGTCCTCACACTTTCCAAATAAACATATATTAGTTGACATGTTGTCAGCATGTCTTTATGATGGACATGACCAACCAGTTTACTAGACAGGGACTGATAAATAGATATTTTAGTGTCCTATGTGGTAAGATGCACTGAGGTTAATCTCCCTCTGTTGCACAGAGCAGGACACCCAGCAGAATCTGTAATCTTCATGTCATGTTTGCAGGAGGGCATTTCTGTAAAACACAGTGTGATGTGGGAAAGTCCCTTTGGGTTGGAATTGAAGCACAATGAAACTTAGTCAGGATTTATAATTAGATGGTTTTGATTTGTATCACTTCCAGCTCTGGTTAGCATAAGTGTTATGATTGACAAGCCCAGCTAGAGAGACAAGACTGAAGGATAAATCCAGGCAAAGATTGGAGCAAATGAGTAGATGGGCTGCAGTAGCTTATCTCATAGTTCGCAGTACTGTGCTTCCTATCTGCAGGTACTGATAATTTATAAATCACAAGCAGAAGAGGAAGCCTTCAGGTGATGTGTCTCAGCATTGGCATATGTCTACCAGAGCTTCCAGAACATGTGTGAGTCACCTCTCTTCATCAAGCACAAGGGCAGATAGTCAGGAGCACACCATGGTATTTCTTATACTTACTAGAAACTTCCACCGTGGCATGACTTTGACACACACCAGTGGCTGGAGCACCTGGACCACTCAAAGAAGTTTGTGCTTGTTACTGTCCCAATATAGAAGGGCTTTCCCTTGGCTTTGGTGGTAGATGAGCCCAAATTACATCCAGAAGAGCTAGTTCCTCTGCTGATGCAGCAGCACTCTCTGTGGTCATTAAAAAAAAAAAAGGCTTTGGAGCTGTGATAATTTACTTAGTCGTGAGTAACAGCTTATCTCTGCTTAAAAGGCACTACTGCTGACTATTTTCTAGAGAAAAAGTGAAACAGCATCTATGTTTTTACATGATATTGAATAAAATTGATTACAGCTAAGAATATCCTGCTCAGTTATGAGAAGTGATGGTCTTAGCTCACTAGGATAGAGATGTGCACATTTATATGGCAGGCACCGACAGCTTTAGGGAGAGAGAAGGGTTGGAAGGGGAAGAAACGTGGCTCTTAAAAAATAAATATTTTATCTGATTTACCTAAATTGTATCTATCCCAAAATCCCAGACAACACAACAGAGAAGAGAGAAGAACCTCTCTGAAAATAAAAGGCTTTCAGTCCACTAAAACTTCATTTATTATGGGCTTGAGAAGCAGCTGAAATAGGAAAATGCTGAATGGTCGTGCTACGAAGCAGAAAGCAGGAAAGCAATTTCTCACTTACTGGTTCTATTTTGGTTGCTGTCCTTCTCCATCACATTAACTACCCAAGAGCTCAGGCCAGGAGGCCTCTTCCCTGTGGTGCAGTGCCCTCTGGGTATGGCTGAAATACTGATCAGACCTAAATCCCACCAGTTTCTCCACTTCAGAGAGGAGGGAATAGCTCTTGCAGAAGCAGTGTGCTGGAGGGGTGATGCTGAGAGCAGTCATGTCTGAGCCTCACACCCAGAGTCTGCCTCTCTGTGATTCCAGACATTTCTTTCTGTCTTTTAAAGTACCTTTTCTTTGATGCTTCCTGAGTTGAGATCCTTCTGCCATAGTATTATACAGATTTATTTTTTTAATTGAAAGATTTATATTTCTTAAAATGTCTTTTCCTGTCAAATTAATTTTTGTCTCACTGTGTCAACATGGAAATATGGCTTCAGTTCCAGAGGGAAATGTGGATAGATGGATTATTATCCCCTAGGTGTAGTCAAGGTGTTGTAATTTGTCATAAAAAGAGAAAAGTGCCATCTGAACTGGCAGCCATTGATCTCATCACAGGTCACAGCTTTTTATGGGAAAATGGAGTATACTCCATCAGAAGGGCAAAGGTTAAACATTGTGATTTCCATTTTAACCCCTCTTTAAAATTCATCAACATGCTTTTGAGGAAAAATGCATGCAATGCTTAGTCATTTAAATATGCACAGGTGAAATTTGTTTGTGATGTGTTGAGTCCTGGCCAGACAGAACAGCTTCACACTTCTATCTTCATCCTATTCCTGCCCTTGAAATTGGTGGTTTTCACCCTTCTAATCCTCAGGAGGAACAAAAGCTGTATTAAAGCAAAGTGGATGTTCTTTTTTTTTCTTTCCTGATTTCACTTGAAAGAGAGCAATTTAATTGAGCTGTGGACAAAAGGGTATCTTTCTGATGATCCAAGCTGGTTTTGGGCCAGGCCCTCTCATTGGATTGATTATACACGTGTCTCTGAAAAACATCATTATTTATTGATATATAACTGTTCAGAAGGGATTTTGTAATTTCAGCATTGAGCACCCATTCTGCAAGAAGTGCACTTGATGTGTCATAAAAAGCTGGCTGGCTGGTTTCATTGTGAACCAAAGGCTGGGTCATCTCCATTCTAACTGTGGCTCCTCCTCAGGGCACAGTTGGGATGTTTGAGAACTCCTCACCCTTCTGGCAGCCCTGTCTGCTGGGAAAGGCAATGCTCTGACCATTTCACTGAGAGGAATTCAAAATGAAATCCTTTTAATAGGTGCTCTCGGATGATAAATTTGCATTTAGCAATCTTTCATAGTCCACATACAGAAACGGTGCTCAGACACAGCCAGTTACTTACTTGGTTTTATCATCACCCTTCTTTCCTGACCTTTTCAGAGGGTTTGGGGTGCTAACCTCATCATGTTAAACATAATATGTACTGAGGCCTTATTTGCTCAGAAAGGTTGTTTCCTTCTCCAGCTTCATCTGTTGGTCCAGTAAGATATCACCTCTCACAGTCTCTCCTATTGCCTTCATAAATTCAAAGACACTTTGTTGTGTAATTTTTCATGCAGATCCTTCTCTCTAGCATTAAGCAAGTATAATAGTATTGATATAGAAGTAAATTTTATGTGTAATTAAATATTTGGTACATAAATATTTTTTCATAGAGGTAAAATTTGAAAAACTACCTGGGATCTACCTTGGATTAGACCGGAGTGCTGGGGTGAGGGGAGAGCTGCAAGAAGCCACTGTGAACCCCAACAGAGGCAGTGACAGCCATGGAAAAAATGCAGCAGAGCTAGTGGAGGACTGTAGGAGGTCAGAGACACAGGGAGATGGTGAGAAGCCAGCTGTGAATGTTGAAACTCTTTGCTTGATGCTGGTGGGAAAACACAATGTGGTTGAAGAGTCTAGAAATCTGGAATTATTGTGGGAATTTTGCAATGGACTATAGAGGCATCTGTGGCAGAGCTGGGAGAACTGGGAAAGACTAAGGGGGATGAGTTAGTAAAGTGTATTAAAAATTCCCTTCAAGTGAGCTCCAGTGTTGTCAAATGCATTCCCCAATATACTGACCTTCTCCTAGGGAAACAGGAACACAGGAGATCTTACATTACAAGACGTAGGATGTGATGCAGGCACAGGCTGCTGGTTAGAATCCCCTTCCTGTGGATTTATTGGAAAGGTCCAAATCAAACTGTAAACAGGCAGTGAAAAATCTTGTACCTTGCCACAAATGCTATGCAGTGTGATTGTGAATAAGATCTGCAGAGACAGTCAAGCCCCTGCCACTGCTGATGAGATACTAGAGGAATCTGTACCTCTTCTCCACTCTTACTTAGACTGACACTGAAGGAAAAACAACAGCAAGCTCTGGTTAAGAGCAAAAACATCTTAGCACAGGTTTTAGTTCTGATGGCAAAATACACTCAAATTAGACCTAAATCAATCTTTTAACCAGGGATATGAGAAACCAGCACTTCCTTTGAAGCAGACTCCAAACCTCATCTTAATTCTTTGTAATACTAAGACTCCAGCCATCACTCTCCCCAGATTTGATACTACATTTTTCTCACAGTTGTAATCCATAAAACCCTTGCACATGAACAGAGATAAGAATTAAATTAGTGACAGAGGATTGAAAGTCAAAAATTTACTTGTAGCATTGTGCAGGAAGACTGGGTGCCACCAGTTTTAGGTTCAGCATCAGGTTTATTGTAAGATGACCAGCACAAAGAGGTCAGGGATGTTTATTGTAATGAGTTTTCACTTTCCTCAGTATGTAAAATTTTTCACCTTGTACTAAATTAAGAAATTAATGATACAGTGGTCAGTATTTGCCTTTTCACTTTGTTGAGTAAATACTGGAATGCTTAAAAATACATTAAAAATATTTTCATCCTCAGTTTTCAACATCCTTTAGTTTCCTACAGCATTGAAGGTTCTTTACAGTGTTTTTTTCTTTTAAAAGTAATATAGTATAGAGTAGAAAGAAGATCCCAACTGTTTAATAATACAATAGTGCAACAGCTGGGAATTGAAATCATAGGAGCTTCCAATGAGCTCATCTGTTCCCACACGGCAAACAGAATAAACATTTTAGATTTCTCAAATGTGCTTTTTATCACTTGCAAGCCAGGAAATAATTCTGTGGAAGTCATCAAAGGAAATTATACTTCTGTAAATGGAATTCTTGTCTCACCGTAAACACTGCTGAGTTACTTGCTTATGTCTTTGTTGTCAGCAAGTGCTCAGTTCTTTATCTTTTAGGAACTTGTCTCCACTAGGCTACTGTTTTTATAAGTGAAGATAATGTTCTGCTTTCATTTGATAGTGATGTAAAGCTACAAGAAATGACAATTTAAGGGAAATAATTGCATTAGAATAAAATAACCTTAAAAAAAATGAGGAAGGAGCAGCATGAATAAATCCTTCTTTGTGATTATTTTTCTTCCTCGAAGGTTACAATTTGTAATAGTTCTGATAACCAGGTTTGCAGTAGAAAGGTAGACTGTGGTGCAGTTTTGACTATGAGCACTAAAATGCCAGCTTCCTAATCTATTATTTTGCATTAAGGGAAGGTGTGAGGTGGCAGAGGATCTGTTCTGTATGACCATGTAAGCACAACCAATGATCTGCAAAGCCAGGACAGGAGGTCAGTGCAGCTCTGCTGTACAGCATGCAGAACTATTTACCCCAAATCTCTCTTGTGGATTAAAGGGGTCTGGAAAGTGGCTAGAGTCACCTAAGGAGCTTCATGTCTCTACCTTTTATTTTATTTTCATATTTGAAAGCTATGAAACAGTGAAGTAGTATTGTCTGTTTTCTGATGTGTGTTGGTCTCGACAGTAGTTCTTCAGTGAACTCTGAACAGCCTTGCAAGCCCTCAACACATGCTCTTTGGCTTATGGGGCTGTGAAGAAGTGGTCCCAGTTCAAAAAAGTGCTTTGTGGATCTGATTTGAATGAGTGTGAATAAAATCCTGTTGTTTGTTCATACAACCCAGATGTTATCTCAGGAAAACCTTTGTAGCCCAGAAAGCAGCCCCAGCCTTAAAGTATAAGAACATCAAAAGTGTGCTGTATTCCCCAATGTTCTAAATACAACCCGTGTTGAAGTTTTTGTGCCAGTAGGTTGAAGGAAAAGCTGTGGGGCTGAGATTCCAAAGTGCATTTCACGAAGTGCCTGTAATTCAGATCGAGCAGATGTCCAGAGGCTGCTCTTATACTCTGAAACTCAGGAGATTTATTTCCTCTTTCTTTATAAACCATGTGTGTCTCTAGGGTTTGGTTAGTGAATTGCACTTCAGGGTAAAAATTATTAATTATTTCTGTGAATTTCCTCACGTGGCCTGAGATGATAATCAATTCACTTTGCAGAAACCTTTAAATCAGGCTCATATTCTCCTCTCATCCTGCCAGGAAATCCTCTGTAATTCTTTATTCTTTTGTTACTTAGCTACTTGGCCCACTTGAGGAACAAATACAATATTGCTACAAAAATTTGAGCAGGTTGCGGTTCCTGCAGAGCCAAACAGCCAGGCTTTTATGGTACTAAGGTTCAGGAATATTGATGGTGCAGTTCAGTAAGTTCCAGTCCAAAGTCATAAGTGAGATACAGGCTGGGAAGTGCATCTCACCTCCATTCAAAAGAAAAGCAGTGTTCTCAATAGCACAGCAGAGTATGTTGAGTTGGAAGGACTCTTCAAAAGCTTCCAGACCAACCCCCTGCAGTGAGCACAGACATCCTGCACTAGATAGGTTGCTCAGAGACTCAGCAAGCCTGGCCTTGAATGTTTCCAAGGATGCAGTCTCCACCACATCTCTGGACAACCTGGGACAGTGTCTCACCACCCTCATTGTGAAATGTTAAATCTGGACTCTGATCTCTCTTAATCTTGAGTGGCTTGGCACCTCTGTGTCAATGAATTTTGGGGTCCCTCCTGTCTGTTGTCCCATGTGATATGGCCTCCCTGTCCAGCTGTATCACATCTTCTGTGAAGCAACAGATGAAAATAATGCTTAAGCATCTAACTTTAATTTCTAGAAGCTATGCAATGCAGATGCTTTGGGAAGTTCATTCTAAGTGCATTCTAAATTCATGGATTTTCAGATTCTGGCCGAGGGGATAACATGACACTTAAAATGAGTAAAATTCAAAATGTTCATAGTACAAACTCTCAAGGGTCTTAAAAAATGCAGCATGTCTAACTCAAGCCTATAGAGAACCTTTTAAAGTCTCTATCTCTGATTACTTCACATTCCCCCTGGCTCTCTAGACTCGATGTTGTTCTTTGTTACCCTGCCAGTTGTGCTCTCCCCTCTCCCTGCCTTCATGTGGCTTTTATAAGCACATGTCAGAAAGGCAAAGTGCCATGGCCTCTGCTCTGATCTGAAGCTGGCACTGCAGAAAATTTCAGTCTGGAGCAGGAAAATTGAAAACAAAACCAAACAACTGAAAACAGAAAGAGAAAAAGGAAGCCAAGATTGTTAGCAAGAAGTGGGCGACCTGGATTATAACTGGTTATAAAAAGAAATTCTGTGTGGGCTGAATACAGCTTTGCAGTGATTAATACATTGCTAGGTTCCCTCTGCAGGTGGCCAGAGTCTGACTTCATGTGGCCTCCCAGTTATCACCTTACTGTGTTTTCCAGATGCTCCTGTCCCAGTTCAGAGCAGTCTCTGGTGATGCTGGTGCCTGCCACCACCACTGACCCACAGGTTGCTGCACCCACACTTAGCTCTTGCACAACTGCAAGTCTCTAATCAGCCTGACCTCAATTTCTGCTACAGAATTACTTCTTTCCCTAAGTAAGTTTTTCTGCTGAATGAAATATCAGCAGATAACATCAGTGCTACTCCATAATTTAATAGTTCCAAATATGGGTTGGAGTCTGACTCAACATCCTTTTTAGTAAAGAGTTTAATATTTTGATATTTCCCTATAACTGACTGCACTGGGGACTAGCAAGTGGAAGAAACATGACTTCAGACATTCCTCCCCACTGTGTTTTTACCAGTTGTCAATCATAGTTGTGGTTTATTTGCTGTGTCTTGGCCCAAAGGCAGTGGTGGTTTTTTCCTAGTTCTGGGAGAAGGTGGCCAGCTCTGCCTTCTTCTGCTTTGCTCTCCAGAAGTCCTTGCTTGGCTGCAGCTGCTGGCTCACTGCTTCCACTCAGCCACCTGAATTTCAGAGGATTTGTCTTAATGCTGGTATTATCTTGGCTTCTGGAGGGATAACTGTAGTGAGTGAGGCAACTTGTCTTCTCCAGACACAGTTTTTTGGTATCTTTGTGAGAGGGGCCACAGAGAAGAAAGATAAGCAGAGTTGACCTTCTTTTAACACTGCTGGATTAGGGTAAACGGAGAAAGAAAACTTTTAGAATACAGGACTTGCAGGAAGAGAAATGTTTTCCAAAATTCCTGGTTTTCAGACCTGAGTGTTTCCAGGGTCAGAACTGCAAAACAAGAGACACCATTTTCCACAGAGCTGTGAGAGAAAGCTTCAGGAGAACCAGCTTCCTCACATTCACAACCATCTTTTTTCACTGGCATTTGTTGACTAAGCAGTATAAATGATTGCTCTTGGTTGGACCTGTTTTCAGATCTAGAATAAAAACTATGTACTTGGGGGTAAAAGGGCTGCAGGGGGAATCAAAATCTGTTTTAAAGAGTGCTTCATCTGTGAGCATCTCACAAACACCCACAGAAGAAACCATTCCCCAGTTTCAGTATGTGGCCTCCACATTTTGGCTCAGGGACAACCCTATAGAAGCCTTTATACTCTATTCTGTAACTTGGAATATCACACTAATTATTATATCTGTTTCAAGCTGTATCAATAATGCTGTTGATCAATGGGTATCTTGCTAATTCTTGTAACAGGCTTTAGAAATCAAGTAGCAACTGTACTGTAATAGAAGCTAATAATAACTAAATATTTTCTAGTCATGAGAGTCCCTTCATATAATTAATGAAAAAATTGAAGTTCAAAACAAGTTACAGAGTTATTACCCCTTCCATAGGATGATGTCTGGTGGGGCTATGGGTCAGTGCTGCAGCAGCTGGAACCTCCAGCTCCTCCCTCAATGGCATTTTAGTCTTAAAATGCAGCACAATAGGATGCTGTGTGTGGTGGGGACCCAGGGCAGGTGGAGCAGGACCACAGACATGTCCTCAGAGGTTTCACACAGCAAAGGGACTTGTCCCTCCCCTTTGGAATGGCAAGGGTCCCACAGAGCTGCTGATCCCAGCTCTAAGCTCCTTCCCTGGCCCAGTAAGCCCTTCTCACAATAATGGTTTAGACAATTTGCTAAAAACCCTGGACATCTCGCTTTTAGGAAGGTGTCCCGAGGAAGCCATGCTTCCATGAGAATGGGGATGCTCACAGCAGTGTGCTATTTGTATTTCCACAAAGAACAAAGTGGATTTTGTTATGCACAAACAACAGAGGCTCTCTATGAGCAAGTGCTGACACAGTAAATGTAGCTGTAAGAAAGTGAATTGCAAGCTGCTAATCCCTCTCTGTGTCTCCTTTTGCATGACACTACATTTTTACAAGATGCTGTTTAACCTGAAGCTTGACCTATCTTCCTCAGAAATTAGTTAAATCAATAATTGCTCTCTACTTAGGGACTGAGGAAAAACAGTGGGACTTGCAAGGCTACTTTGAAATTCATTTCCAGTGAGGTGAAAGCTCATCTTAAAAATGGAAATTTCTCTCTGATTATTGCTGCAGGTAGAAGATTAAAAACCTCTCCTGGTAAGCTTGCAGGAACCTGTCACTGCAAAGAGCTTAATGACATTATTTTATTCTCCTTGCGATGTTAGTCTTTCCATTAAAACTCTAGTGCTCGCTTTCATCACTAAGAGATGAACTGTAAGCATTAATTGAGATTAGAATTATGTTTATGTACAGAGCAGCTCACTCTTCAATGACCTTGGCCCTTGTCACTGGTACATGACACAGTGAGTGTATTCCTGTTTCCATATTTAAACAGACACAAGGGTAATGTCATTTAGGGATGTGTTTTGATGCACTCCTTCAAGCAGCAGTTTGGCCAGATATGGTAGAACAAGCAGACTGTGAAGAGGTCAGTAGCTGACTATCTGAGGATTCAGAGGACTGAAGGAAGCATTGCTGGGTGCTGGGGCCAGTGTGCTCCATTGGGCTGTCTGAGAAGGACATGCTGCCATTCATTTTTCAGTGACAAATGAGTGCCCCTTGTTAACATTCAAATCGTCAGAATGAATAATCTTGCCACTGGTTAACCACACCAAATCCAGTTCAGGCTCTGGCAGCTAAGCCCCCTCTAATCAGGATGATTCCTGTCATTTAACTTGGGTTTCTTCTCTCCTGCAAAGTCCCTGTTTGTGCTGTTAATGCAGCCTAATAAGTGTCTGCACAGCTATGTAAGTGAAGTTGCTCATGCATGGTATGAATGTCAAGAAATCTGTGTTCCTAGTAAAATCTCTCAACCATTATAGGATTTGCTTAGATGACAGACTTTATGTGAATGGGAGATAATAATTTTATGCTTCAGCATAGCTGAGTACTTCTTAAAGAGAAAGTAGTGAAGCGTGTCAGATTATTTACCAAAGTACTGTAAATATCACAGGCTGCAATTATGGGAGTGCAAAGAAGGAAAATGTACTAGTGCTGTCCTTTTAGCCAAAACCTCACTTTCCCAGCTGTCTGCCGTGCACTTCATATGGAGCTCATTTAACACACTTAATAATTGAGTTGCAGCCTCAGTTCTGAAATTAAGGAACAGAAAGTATGAACCATGATAGCAAAATGAGAGAAACGTCCTCTCTGTCTCTACTTTCCCTAATTTTTCAGTCTACAGCTCTATCTAGTAGATGTAGCTATTGTATGAAATCAGGGCAAATGGGTTTTAACATGGAGAAATGGCTCTGCTTATAAAAAAATCCCATTCAGCTCATGCAGCAGCAGTTTAAATTCTGATCAGTTGGCTAAAATCAGGAAATTAGCAAAAAATTAAACTTGGAGCAAGTCTTTGCAGCATTGCTCTTCTGAGGTTTTCCAGGCCAGGTCTGAGCAAGTCCAGCCCTCCCTGCTCCTTAACTAAAGGAATTAGCTTGGGTGGATTGTACTGTTCTCATGCTTTTGTACCTTCAGGTTCCTAGCCAAGCTCTGACCAATCTAGCTTAGGCATCATTACACATCTCTGTAACTGTGTAGATGTCAAGCCCATGTGATTCAGTTGAGAGGGAGGAGGAACAAGACACAGCAGGTGTTCAGACTAAACTGAATCTTCCAAATGGTCTCTGGTGGTCACTCTGAGAAGACAATATCTCCCAGCACTCTGCAGGAGCCAGCCTCATGCCAACACTCCTGGGCAGCCAGCTAGAAAGCAGCTCCAATCCTCAAAGCTGTTATGGTGCATGTCTGTGTTATTATGTTGACACTGATAGTCATGGCTGGATTTTTTCAGCATTGGCATAGTCACACCAAAGCATTTGCAAATGGCTTCTGACCAGAAATAGGTGTGCAGTCAGACAAGTACACCCAGCAATGGGGATGTGCCCTAGACATTATAATGCTGTTGTTGTGAACACCACTTTGTGGTTGTTCCAATCAAGCCAACATGAGCTGCCTGAGTGTATCTGCCAAAGGTAGTGAGAAAGGCCAGAGCTACTGGCAGATGCTTCTGTCTTTGCTCAGGCTGCAGCTGCTGCCTCTCCCCGGTGTTAGTAGCTGTGTTCTGGCTCAGATGCTGGTCCTGCTTGGTGCCATGCAGCCCAAGTGCCTGGGGATGAGGCACAGAGAGCTTCTGTCCACCTTCAAGAAACTGTGGAGCCCTACTCCCTTTCAAATAAACAAGTCTGGATGAAAAACAGAGAGGTCTGGCCCTTTTAATGGTGAACAACTGAACCAAAAATCCAAACTCAAAAATGCAAGAGAGCTAGAAAGAAAGGAGGTGTCCTTGATGCCCTCTCCAAGACACAGACTAGCAATTTCCATGACGAACACTGGGTTAAATCTGCCTTATTTGTACTTTTCCCTTGAGCCACTTTGTCAAATGAAAGCGGATCTCACCTCTATGTGATCCATTGATTCACCAAGGTAGAAGAGCTGAGCACAGCTCTTTCTCACCTCTCAGTATTGCTCAGTATTGGCAGAGCCAGAGTCGCACTCTCCTGGCAAAGGCCAAGGTATTTTCTCTTGAACCCTTCTTGCTCCTGGCAAATGACAGGCAGGAAATGAGAAGTGTCCATAAATCTCCCTGCCCTCCTGCCCATAGCTCCCACAGGAGAGGACTGCTCACTAGTTTAATCACAGATGCCCTTTGCTGGTGGCACAGCCACCTTCAGAGCAAAGATAATCTTCTGAAGCTATGATGCTCTAATGCCAAAATCTAACAGGCTTCTTGGAGAGTGCTAACTGGTCCTATGCATGGCTGCTTTGTCAGTAGTTGGAGGCACCCATGCCTGAGACACAATAATCCTCAGACCTAAAGCCATTTCTCTTCCAGAATTAGTGACCCTAATTACAAAGTTTGCTAAAACTAAAGTTGACTTGGAGAGGAGTGTGAATCATTGTGTTTTAGCAGGACCTCAACCAATTAATATGTTAAGTCTTTCTAACTCAGAAAGTTAAAAAGTGTAGTGACTCTTAAGGTCCCCATACATTCTTATCACTGTCTGAGATGCCCTAAATGTGCATCTTCCAAGTCCATAAATCTCCCAGAACCAGCAGAGAGAAAACACTTTAAGTGCTGATGGATTTTCTTTTGACTCTTTAATGAAGCTAATACACTCGTAAAAAGCCTTTGGTAAGGTGGGAGAGGGAGGGACCTTTTAAAAAAAGCTTTTAAAAATCTAACATCTTCAGAGGTTTTCCCTGAGGTGCTTGGAGTTTTCCTCTGTTCAGAATCACGTTGTGGAAAGGGCATCAACAAATTAAAGAGCATCAGTAAACAGATGAAAACTGGTGCTCAAAGTAATGTCAGTGCAAGTTGTAGGCATTTCTCCAGAGTTTGGTTCACGTCTACAATATTGCACAGGCACTTCAAACGTTTTGGGGGTTGCACATACAGTGCTTTCAATTTAAAAAATAAAGCTTCAGCTTCTACTCTGTTTAGATTTTATTTTAAACTGTGCAAAGTAGCTCATGTTCTGTTTAAAGGGTGAGTGTCAGGAGGATAGAGCAAGGTTCTTCTCAGTGACCTCCGATGATAGGACCTGGGGCAATGGGTGCAAGCTGGAACACAGGAGGTTCCACAGAAATATAAGGAAGAACTTTTTCACAGTGAGTGTGACAGAGAGTGAGGAGTCTCCTTCTCTGGAGACATTCAAAACCCACCTGGATGTGTTCCTGTGTGACCTGGTCTAGGTGTTCCTACTTGGGCAGAGGGACTGGACTAGAAGATCTCTTGAGGTCCCTTCCAATCTCTGATATTCTGTGATTCAGCCCACAGCTTAGACAGAAGCAGAGGCTCAACTTGCCCCAGCCCTAACCTTCTTGTACCAAAGCTGCGTGGTTTGAAGCTGCCACATGTATGACATGGAGCTGTGCCTTGGGGACAACGAGCAGCGAGCCAGGCAAGAACTGAGCCAGTCTTCAAGGACATCCCGGGACTGTGGGCTGTCACTTTGCTTTATAATTCTGACCCTAGAAATGAGGGGGGAAAAAAACCCCAAAACAATTTAAAAAAAGATAAAAAGAAGAAAGCAAAATGAAATCCCCAGCAATCTTACTTTCATACCTGATGCTTTTCAAGTTTTAGAACGGGGCAATAAAAAACCAGCAGAAGCAAAGCCTGGCACCGAAGGGCAAGCAGGAGGTAGCCCGGAGAGGCGGCGGGGGCTCTGCCTGGCGAGGGGGGAGGTGACAGAGACCGCACAGAGCGGGGACACGGGAGGTGACCAGCAGCTGGAAAGTGATGGAACCTCTGCAGGGTCAGCCCCGGGGGTGACAGCGGAGGTGTCACCGGTCACCAGGTGGCAGTAGGGAGACGCGCTCCGCGGCGGCGGCAGCTCCGCGGGCTGAGGAAGCGGGATGCTCCCCTGTAACTTCCTGCATCAGCGCATCACATCTAGTTTGGAAACAGTTCCCTTTATTCCTTTACTTAAATAGCGGTTAAAACACTTTATGAGCAAAAGCGGGGTGGTTACGAACGAGACAGAGAATAATCTCTCTGCTCCGTTTTAGCAATTCAGATTGGAACTGAAGAGATGAATGTGTTAGTCCACCTCTCATTCTTCTCCTTCTTGCTGTCTTCTTCTATTATCATTAAGCATGATTTATGTTGCTGTACTGCAGGCTGCTGCTGGATCTATGATTCTTGCATGGTTATTTGGTTTTGTCTCTGCATTTCACTGTATTTAATTGCCCTGCAGGTTGGTGTGCTGTAGAGGCAGTCATCAGTCCTTTATACTCCTCTGGTTATTTTCCAGGACAATCTGAAGTTCTTGTAGATTTTCTTCCTTGCTCTGTTCTTTCTCCCATTAGTTTTTTTTGAATCAAATGAAAACAGCACCAAAGAAATCTTTGTTTCTAGTCTTTCAGTTACTCATGACAGGGATTTGTGCTCCAAGCATCCCAGATGCTGATTTCCATTTATTATGTTACTGACTGTGAATGCAGACAACAGCCCTAAAACAACATTCAGCTCCATAAATATGGCAGAAGATCAATTTGGCTGTATTACAAGACTTGCTTTTTGTAATTTGATGCTCTTCTATCCCTGACCTTTTAGGTTATGTTAGGTAAGGGGAACCAGACTGATAATGGATACTTAAAAATTACTAATCTAAAAGCATCTGAAAAATTGCCACATGGGAGATAAATGACTAAAAAAAAAGAATATGAATGGTAAAATGACTATTAATGCTGCTTTAGGATGAGAAGTCCAGGTTCTTAAAGGAAAGAAAGTTTCTGGTAAATGCTATAACAAAATTTGGCCTTGTCAGAGATATCTTGCCAATGGTGTGTGTTCTCATGGGACATACACATGGGCACTTCAGACATAGGATCTTCTCCTGAGCATCCACTGTACCTCCCTTCCAAAGCCACAAGACAATTTGTTGCCTGAATTACGTGGAGACAAGCCAGGTTGGGACTGGGTGTGCTGGGCTGCAGGCAGGAGTCACGGACAAACCTTGCTGATGGGCTGCCAGTTTCCACCCAGTGCCGTTGTCTTCAGCTGGCCAAAGTCACCAGTGTGGAGGGTGGCACCCTTAGAGCAGTGCCAGGTACTCAAGGTGCTGACAAATAAGTCTGCTTTGATACAAGGATCCTACATGTTAGCCAGAACAACTGGGATCCCAGTTGTCTAAGAGGTTGTCATCTTTTTTTTTTTTGTATGTTGAAATTTAAAAATGTTAGAGAGATGGATTGAATTTAGAGATCACTCATGTCCTGTGCAGTACTGCCTCTGGTACTGGCTTTTGTGACACACGAAGGGCAGGGTTGTTTCCTGCTATCTCTTACTATTTGCTGACAGTGTGATACAGCCACCAGGGACTTCTCTCACCTCATTATACATCTAAACAAGGGCTTGCTGCTAAATTTTCAAAACAACAGTATATGACAACCATTTCTCTGCTGTCTTCTAGACTTCCATGCCTGCCCACATCTGGTGTGAGAAAACAAGTTTGATGAGACCCAGTGCTGATTTCTCTGCTGAGAAATTAGGCTGCTGCTAATTAACAGTGCAGGAAGGAAGCTTTGCTCTGTTTCTGGGATGCAGCCAAACTTGAGTTAATGTGGTCGTAACAGGGAAAGCTGCTCAATGCTGTAAACATTTTTGATAGGCAAAACTTTCTAGGAGTTCACCTGAAAATAAGGATGTTCCAAGACTATGAGGGAATGGTAGGGAAGAGACAAAACCCCTTTTAAAATGTGACTCAAACTGCAGTTATTCTTTTTCACTCAGATCTACATGTGACTGCTGTAGATTATACGAGGTGTGTGTATAGAATGTCTTCTTATTCAGAGAGTGTAGTGCTAACTCACTAAAATCCTTCACTATTGTCTCAGAATAGTACATTGAATTATAAAACCTTTTGACTTGAAAATGACACCTGCGTGGATTATTTTTACCAGGGCTGTGAACAGCTCTTGTATTGGATTATGTAAACTTTCCCTCATCAAGTAAAAATGTCATTTGCCAAAACCGTAATAGCCTTTTCTGGACATGTTCTGAGCCACATTACTAGAGATTATTTTATGTAATGGGCCTTAAAGATCAATTTATATTGAAATAAGTTGAAACTAAATCTCTGTTCTTGCAATATGAGCAGCTTTCTATTCAGTGGTGAATGAGAAGCCAGCTGCCATTTGACATTTCAATGTAAGATCTGACTTACTTGCAACCTCTTTATCTATTCTAATGAAAGATTTGTTTATTGTAAGCTACAGCTCATTACAATATTTAACTACAGTCATCTGAGCTTGAAGTAGATTTCTAAATGCAATTTCAGCTTATTCAAAGTCTGGTCACTTGTGACAGTAAAAATAGCAGACACATTTTTCTTTGGCACAGATTTGATGAACTATTAATATTTTCTTTCCCTGGCATTCAGACTGCTCCTCCACTGGGATAAAGATGGCACTGAATAGTTAAATCCTCTAGTCCACTGCTATCCAAATTCCTTTTCACCAGAAGTTATGCAAAAGAGATTTCTATATTGGTTTACTCAAGTAAGGAAAAATCCCACTAACTCCCTCAGATTTAGCTGAGAGCAAAAGCACAAAGATGGGATGCCACAAAGTTACTCCATACATTCTTAGTTAGAATTAAAATATTACCTCATACAAACAGAATGTGAAGTAGCAAATTGTTCAATAGCTTTGTGTAGTCTCTATTTTGTAAAAATTGCCTGTGTAAATTCTATTAAATTCTATTAAAATGTGCTTAAATGTGCCTTTAAAGGGTTTTTTCTCAGTCTGAATTTTGTTTAAGCTTATTGGAGTGCACTTACAACTTGATCTGAATTCTTTGTTATTTTTCTTGTAATTACTTTTTGGTTCACAATGTCATTCTTTGGTCATTCTCTGCTTCCAGAAGTGAGGATTGCAGAGGAATGGCAATTTCAGTCTGTGACATTCTTTGTAGACTTTTCTTTTTTTGCTTCCATACCATTTCTACTCACTCTTTCACATGTCTCATATTTCTAGAGCAGGATTTTGTCATTTTCCAACTCAAGGAGGTCACACATTTTATTCGGAGTCTCTTTTATTTCTGAAACTGGCCAAAGAAATCACCAAAGTCCCCAGAAACCTTCTCAGCAGAATACCCTCTTTTGAAACACTTTTACTTTAACAAGGCAATATATTTAATTGAATAAAAAAAAGGAGGAAAAAAAAAAGGAGAAAAAAACCCAGAAAGCTTCCAGCATGAATGGGCTCCAACAGCACAGAGCTGACAGTACACAGAAAGCAGAATGGCCAGTGAAAGCAAACTAATGTTTAAATGATTATTTGGTGCTGAAACAATGATCTGAGTCCATCTGAAATCTGCTGCTCCATGCCAGGGAAGAGGAAGCTTGCCATCATGGCAAGCCCTGCCATGCAATGGGGCGCAGGTCTCTCTGGCACCTGTGTATTGGGGCCCCAGCCCGGACTTTAAAAGCTTATTTCTCCTCTAATGCCTTATATTGAGTAATTCTATGATTTTTGTATTTCCCATCCCACCAATGGGCAAATGTTTCCTCTTGGACACTCCCAGTAGCTGCTGGAGATCCCTGAGAGCCAACCTGCTCTTGTTTGAGCCTGTTGGTTGCAGATGACTTCAGAAAGCCACTGAGGATCATCTGAGACATGAGATATTTCCTGAGTGGTTCAAACACAGCTGCACCAGAACAAGTATGTTAAAATTTTCACATATTAGGGAAGATGATGAGTTCTCAGCCAGTTGTAGGTTTGCGTCCATTGCAAAGTGTCTGCAGGATGTTAATTATTCTTGGTGGGGTTAACCACAGTTCTCAAACCCACTCAGACAGGAGGTAGGGCACAGATAATTGTAATAAGCTCTCAGAGAACTCTCAGGAATACAAATCATGGCCTGAACAAGGCTATATTTGCAGTATTATGACTGAAAGAAAAACTTACAGTCCTTTCTGGTGTATTATACTGTTTCAGATTTTTTCTTCATGAATTAAAAAATTCTACTCTCTATTTAAAACTGTTTTATGTTGCTGTACTGCCAACACTTCAGAATTTGTAGGTCTTGTCAGCTGTTTATATCACTTTTAAAAATCAGGTTTTGTACTAATTTATGAATACTGGTACCACTTGAAAAGTGTCTGAACCAGCAAGAGGTTGAGTTGTGGCTTTTGGAGTTGCCCAACCTCTACTGTTTGCAGATGGACTGAAAAGGGAGCCTGGTTTTCCAAAGGTTTCCATAGAGATTGCAGGGAATATTTCCTGATCTAATACACAATTCAAGGTAAAAGCAGCTCAGTAAACTTGAATGGGTATCAGTAGTCTGGAATCTTTTATTCATTTTGTTGGGTACCACAAAGAAACAGGGTGAATAAAGAGCACAAATTAACTCTTATTAGCTGTCAGCCTTTTCTCCATGCGTAGTGGCAAAATACTGTGTAGGAATTGATTTATTGTCATTAAAATCCTGTGATTTATAGTTATATGCAGTCAATGTTGCATGCTTATGAACAGAAAAAATTAAAAACCAGCTTCTGAATCTCTTTTGAACAAACTGCAGCTGTCAGGTTCATTTCTGTTTACTTTTCACTCCAATCCAGAAAGAAATTAGAACTACCCTAACCATAAAACCCCTGACCAGCAAACACATCAGGGTTTCTTCATGATAATGTGTATATGCCTGCTGCTGTGCAGGGACCATCATGGCCTTCACAACCATGAGCAGCAGTGTGATGGTGTCTTTCCTCCTCCAGAAATGATGGGGAGGGAAGAAGGAAAGCTGCAGGAAGATCAGTGAACTGACCAGAGACTTTCAAGCAAATGGTCTGTGCCACACAGTTATGTCATGCAAAATTTGTTGTGTAGCTGAAGGAGGTGAGGAGGCAGCACAGCACACACAGCAGGGGAAATAGCAGATGAAAGTATTTTCTTAGTGATGAAAGGCAGGCAGAGACCACGATGTGCTCTTGTTGGATTTCTCCTGTCAGGAGTCTCTCTGTTAGGTTCAAAGGAAATGTATGTGTTAAAAATCATTCAACACTTCACCCAAGAGCTGGAGGCATGATGTTACTGTTGTGCAGTGCCCAACATGTGCATGGGCTGAAATAAAAGGTGCAAACCCCTTATCCAAGGGGGTGCATCACACCTACAGCAGTCTCTGATGGCCTATTGCTTCCACAATCACTGCACTGGGAAAGGTGCAATGCTAATGCTGAGGCTAAAATATGGCCAGGGACTAAGAGACTCTGAGTTAGTTTTCTGTCTCTGCCAAAAGACAGTCCATGGGAGTTAGGTAAATCATTTAATCTCTCTGCCTCTCGTCCTTATCATCTGATAATTTTGCATTGCACAGGACTGTTGTGAAATGTGATGCATGAATATGAGTCATTTGCATTCTGCAATGGTGGTTACCACGTACGTGGGGAGATTTAGGCTTTCTGTTTGGATGGAAGTGGTTGTTTGCCTGTGAAGTGTTAGTCACAAAGCAGCACTAAGGCAAAAATGCCTATCATTCAGCAGACTGTGACTAATGCTGTTTCCACATCTGTATCTACAGTAATATGAGTGGAAATTATTTTCCATTTAAAATGCATTGACTTTTATTTGTGGCAATAAACTCAGGCACACAGACCCTTTGAGCCCAGAGCAAGAGCTCAGCCTTACTGCTCTGTTTGGACATGTTTGCTCAGCTCAAGCAAGAATGAAATCAGAAAGCCCCCAAAATATAATCTAGAGGTGGCCATTGGGGATCAGGCAAAGTGCATTTCAACTTAAAACGTATTTTTTACTGGCTGTACTCTAAAGTTCTGAGAAACTTGGCCTGAAGTTGGCTCTTTCTCAACATATAGCTGGACTTGTTATATGTAGTCTGTCAGTGACATGTGCAAAGAAATAGGTGCAGTTTATTTTGAACAGCAAAGTCAAGACTGAAAAATGAAATGTTTAGTGGAGGTTAATACCATGCTTGAAAAAAACATTAACAGAGGAAAATAGGAAACAGGCTATGCAGCAGTTTCTGACCAAAGTGAAATAACCTCCAAAACAAATACTCTCTTCTTACTTTGTAGACATGTTTAGAGCTCCTGTAGTGTGATAATTACTTTGATGATTTCTGAAGGGGATTCTATTATTCTCTAAAAATGTTTACAGCCCCATCAGATCTAATTATTCCTGGCTTTTTCTTCAGCAATTTTTGAAAGAGATTGAGCACAACAGCATTTATCTTTTCAAGATAGGCGGAGAGGAGTGAAAAATAGTGAGGTACCTACACTCCTGGAATCCAGACTCTTACAATTACAGATAAATGAATATATTTAACTAGGTCACAACAAGTAATAAGGAGAAGCTTCAATTTCATTGCCTTGAAACAGACAATATTGACCTCCTGTTATCCTTCGTTATTTATTTTAATTAGTCCTAATTGCCATGAAAATTTGCATTTTAATAGATACTGGAGTGAAGAAGAAGGAAACTCCCAGCACCATAATCCCAGTGTTTTTTTGACCATTGAAATCCAGGGGAGACATGAGCCCTCCCCCAACTGCATCTCTGCACAGCCCCACTGCTGCTGGCATTTGGCTTTGGCACAAGGTCATGGCTACAGCCACAGTGAGCACTTGGCCCTTGTGGCAAACCCTAGCTGGGCACTGCTTTCCCAGTACAGACTGGTTCCCCAGCAGGTGCAGCAGAGCCAGCATTTAGAGACAGCTGGTTCAAGGCTTTTATTAATAGTGTGACACTGTTTTTAAGAGCTCCATTTAGTGCGAGGTGAGGTTTTCCTCAACTGTTTTATAGCTTCTCTCTTGGCTACTCTCACCCCCAGGGAATTGTGTGATGAGTCTCACTCTATGCACAAGTGCCAGAGGACAGGGTTTGGTTGCATTATAAGCAAAAAAAGCTGTAGCTCTTTAATGGAACTACTGGCTTTGGAGCTGCTTGCAAACTGACAGCATTTGTATTATGGTGGTGGAAGGCACAGTCAGAGCTTGTGTTGAAGCTCTGCTCTTCACCATGGCAGAGTTTTTGCTGTGAATGCAATTGATTCTATTTTAAAATCTAAAGATCAAGATAAATTGTTGTAAAATTTTGTGGGGTTTCTGGAAGTTTTTTGTTAGAAGCATGGGGCTGTGAGTTTTTTGACACGGGTCACTTGGTAAGAAGTGGCTGATGGGGATTTCTGTGGCCAGAAGGAGAGTTAGTCACCCTTAAAACAGTTCATTTAAACAACAGAAACAAATATATCCTTTCTAGGATTTCAATGTGTCCTTACACTGTTGTACAGCAACATTTGTATTATCATCATGTATCCTGTTATTTCCCTACTGTTAAATTTATTTGGCAGCATTGGAAGTAGACAGAAGATGAAACCAAATACTTGTAAAAAAAGTACAATACAATAATTTCCTGCAAAATTACTTCAGTCAAATACATTAGCCTTTCCATTCTGAGGAGCAAGTCTTTTGCAGTCAAGCAGTTCACCATTAGTCTTGCCTTAACAAAGCCAAGATTTGTACTTTTGTTGCAGTGAAGACAATGAAGAAAAATAGACCATGTCTCCTCACTGCCTGATTAAGATCTTTTTATCTCAGTGCAGATCAAGGAAATATTTGCTAAAATATATTGTTGCTTTTCAAACTGCTCTCACAAAGAAGCATCACAATTTCTGTATTCTTATTAGATCTGGGGACTCTGATATTTCATTAATCTAATTACAGAAGTCAGATGCTAACAGTTCAAGTCTTTAGCCCCACAACTTCTCTCTCTGCCCTTGTAGCAAACTGAGGCAAACAAATAGGAATATACTTTTAGTGTTCCCCACTGTCTGCATTGTGCTTTATTGGGAATTCCTGCAGTCCCTCTCCATCCCTCTCTGCTCCCCCCATGGCACTCTGCTGAGTAGCTCAGCTGCAGTCAGGGTCTGCACCTCAGCTTTGGGAGGTCTCTGCCAATAAATAATTGAAATGCTGAGCAGATACATCACAGCTCCTCTTTCCCTGAGAGGAGTGTATGTGGAAGGACTGTGGTACCCACAGGAGCTGTGCCACTGACTCCAGAGAGGCCAGGACCATCTCCCTCCCTGCTGTGCCAACATCCATCCTCTCCCTCACTGGTACCTGCAAGTGTAAGGCAGGAGCTGAAACTAGGGCTGCTGGAAACTGCTGTGCATCAACCCACTAATTCAGAACGTGACCTACATTTCTGTGAAATTATTTATAATACTCTTAATGAATCTTGAAGCACAATATTAACATGCTTCTTGAAAGAAAACTCTCTAAGGTTTAATATTATGATTGAAGGTTTCTTTGGCTCAACAGTACCTTGCTGTGCTCAGCAAAGCTCCCTTCAAGGCCAATGGACATGCTTGTGAAAGTTTAATTGTCTTATTTCCTCCTTGTTTCGCTCAGTGATTGCTTTTCTGCAGCTCTAGTACATGGCAGCCAGTGGCACATGGCCCCCCTTGGCCTGGAGGGGAGCAAAGACTCTCCTGCTGCAAGTCCACCTCTGCTGCAGACACTCATCTCCAGCCATAGCTTATTCCCTTGCCAAGGAGCTCTGTCAGCAGCCAAGCCCCAAATAGCCCCCAAATCCTTTCTTCTAGCAGATGGGGAGGGGGGCTCTCAATGCCAAATGAGTTTCTAGAGGGAGATATATGAACTGGTCTTGGACTATTATGCTATGGAAGCCTTATTTTAAACACATAGAAATACATCCAGCTATTTAAACTGAAGGAAAATATTGATATTGCTAAGAACATTATGCAATACTGTATTTAGTCCAAGGGAAGATTTTCTAGAAAACTTGGGAAAATGAATGACAGAAAAAGCCAGAAAAAGCCCTCTGCTTTCAGCTGTGAGCTGGACAAAATGACCTAATAGATCTTTTTCCATTTCCCACCTCTGAAACCTCGTGCAGTCTGGTTTTTTTATGGTGGTGATCAGTGGAGCATATCTGTGCGTACTGGAAAAGAGATTGGCTGTAAACATTTTTTGCTTGCTTGGACATGTACTTTGTCTTTTTTATAAAAAGCAGATGCTAAAAATTCATGGTTAATGAGAGGCCTGAGATTACTTATAAACAGTTTAATCAGCTCTCGCCTGATGAAAAGCACGTGCTTAAACACCAGCTCTTCTAAGCAAGGGCACGACTCGCCACATTTAATGCAAAGTATCTTCTGCTGCTGGGCCTCTGAGCCTTGACTTATGTTTAATTTTTCAATTAAATTCCCTTCAGACAAGTGAATTTTGTCAATGCTTATTTCTCCCACACAAAAATCTGGTTATATTATGTGATGTTTTCTTCAGATCTTCACTATTCTGCATGGCATTTCCCAACCCTTTTTTTTTCCCCCTCTTTCCCTCTGCTGACAGGAAAAACTGTTTTTAATTGTGACTGAAGATTTGTCTTCTATTTCTCACTAGTATCTCTTAGACAGCAAATGCCTGTCTGCATAGTAGGCATCCTACCCAGGAGCCTCTGTTCCTCCCCTAAAAAGGATGTCTGTGGGGGAGTTATGGAGGATAAGGGTCACCAGCAGCCAAAGATGGTCACCCATGGGTGGTCAGCAACCCAAGCATGGTGGTGGTCTCTCTACAGCATGGGGGATGTTCTCATTGCAAGCAGCTGCTGTGCCCCTTTCCCAGGCAAGACCTGCAGCCTCAGCTCACAGTGGGCTCAGGGCATTCAGCTGCAAGATGGGGCCTCCTCTTTGCTTCCACTAACAGTGAAATGATGATTCTTTGGTCCATTTTCCCTCTTTGTCAAGTTTTTGAATTACTTTCTCTCCAGAGAACATCAGGGGATTTTGTCAGAGTTTTGAAAATCTAGAGAAGGACAAGGGGACAAAAATTGACAAAGCAAATGAAGAAACTAATGCAATCTGGCTGAGTCAATAAGATATTAAAGAAGCTCAGTGTGTTTCTCTCAGGCACAGCTCTGGGTCATCCTTTATTTCTTGCTTTCAATCCAAATGTGCAGGGAGAGGACAGTGCATGGCAGTGCAGTATCTCCATCCCTGCTGTGTGTAAAACACCTCTGGCCACCTTCATACTGGACCTTTTTTTTTTGGTTTTCAGTTTGAGTAAGGACCTCAATTTGCAGCTTTAACACCCTGTCTTTAGAGAGCTCCTACTGCACTTATGTTTTGTGCATCTCTGCAGCTTTTGGGACCTGTAAAAAAATCAGTTGTCCCTTCTTGAGTACGGTTGTGGGTTTTTTCAGAACTGAGTTTTAACTTTGCACCCTGTCAGTGAGTAAAGCTGCTCACTGAGTGGCTTTACAGGTCATGTTCAAGCATATGGATGGCTTTGATACAACCAATTTGTTGAAAAAAATGCTTGGTTGGTTGTTGTTTTATCATATCTTAGCTACAGAAATTGACTATGATGAAATTTCTGAAAAAAGTGAGGTCATCTTTGCTTCAAAAACTGTTTCATACACTGAAGGGACAGCCAGGAGGCTGGGATAAGGGCCCATGGGACCTTTTCCTTTGGCAGCTCATTCTGATAGGGGAAGTGCTCAAAATGTACCACTCCTCATAGATCTGCATGTGCAGAACATTGTTTTAACAGGGTCTTGAGGGATCTGGATCATTGTATGTTAAAACAGTCCTGGTTGAACTCCTCCTTAAGGAGATAGGATCTCTCCTAATGTGCTTCTACAGCAAATTCCTTATTTAATGATATGGTTGAACTCAAGTGAGGAAAATACAAGCAAATTCTACTGTCAGATAAACTTACTGGAGGGGACCTCCCAATACAAAATAATTCACAAAAATTAGCCACTACATCTAGTTCCAGCCTTATAGCTCTCAATCACCAGTTTCCAGATTAAAAGATTTCATCTAAGATTTAACACAGTGATTCAATTACTTCAACTTGTGCTTCAAACAGCATCAAAGGGCTTCTTCTTTTCCCTTAATTCTTTTGAAAGGCTAATTCAGACTGACTCATTAACTAGAGATGACTGCAAATTTGGATAATGCATTTAAGTGGAGAGCCTTGATCCATTTTGATTGAAAGATTTTCTGTAGCTAATTTTTAACCTCTGAAGTCCATAAACTGAGCTACAGTTAATGACTATGTTTCATTCTCAAATGTTTAAGCATCCTCCCACTTCTTTTTGCCCCCTGAAATCAAAAGGGGATGCTTCCTGAGCTGCAAAATGCATCATTTAAGCTAATTCAATATCATTATAATTATTTCACACTAACTGAAAAATCTATGTGCAAACAGTTACATAAATGACATGAATAAATACACCAGCATATTGTTTGCCTCCCCATGTAAATCAGTACATTAGAAGGATAAACTACTATATTACCTAATTAGCTGTCATCCAGGAAGATATTTTCACGAGCAGATGGCAAAAACTGTCCTGAATCACTTGAACTGAAAAAGCTCTTTAAGCAAAACTGATTAGCACTCATTTTTCATAACATTCCTTGGAACAGGCAGAGGTATGGGGGAAAATATCTTGGTGCATGATTTTGAGGTATGGAAAGGGATTCTCCTCACTTCCCCACATCATCAGCATAAATGTGCATCATTGGGACCCAGAGAGATGGTGGAGGCTCCATCCTTGGAGACATTCAAGGCCAGGCTTGATGAGGCTCTGAGCAACCTGATCTAGTGATAGATGTCCCTGCTCACTGCGAGGGGTTGGACTAGATGGCTTTTGAAGGTCCCTTCCAGCTCTGAGTCTATGATTCTGTAATTCTATTCATATTCACAGAATTCTATAAATAAAATAAAATGTGAGTAAAACTATACAGTTTGGGGAACTGTATTCTGGGTTACAACCATGCAGTCCAACACCTCCTGAAAATGTGGTCTAATCTGTTGGGAACACTTATACTTCATTACCTCTGTACAGTGAGATCTATTTCCTATGAATCTAATCAGATACATTTTATAGAGCTCTTTTTGCACCATAATACATGCTTACTGCAGAAAAGTAAACAATTTGCTACAAAACAGGCTTCTGTCTGTAGAGATCATGTGAAATCTGGATAGTAAAACTGGGTGAAAGAAGTTTGCAAATAATAGATTTGTCCAGAAGTTTAGGCACATGCAGGGATTGTTTGCAAATTCAAATAAAAATCTTCACAAGGAAGAAAAATGAAGCTAGAACAAGCTTGAAGGGAATGACTCCCCACAGTACGTGCCAGGGTACATTTAAGGCAGAAATTTTCTCCTCCCTAAAGAATTTTCAGGCTTCCACTCATAACTGCAGAAGGATTCTGAACACATCTTTTACATCACTGATCCAGGTGCCAGGCAAAAGAGCACTCTGCTGCTTCAGCTTTGCAAAGCTGGCTGCAGGCAGAGGGATGAGCCATGGTGGCCTCAGGCTTTGCTCTGATGTTAGACTGGTCTGCAAGGTTTTTTTTTCTTTGCTAGATCTGTGTATCGAGGTTCTCAGTGGACTTAGGACAACTGTATGTGTCTCTGTGTGTCTGACTATCACAGTGATTTTGTTCATGTGTATTCAGGACACTAAGAAGCACCTTGATAGTACCTGACCCTCTGTTTACACACAAGCTAGAAAGGACTTGAGGCATATGACTTGCCACTGAAACAGTCTCTGTGGTATTTTTTTGTAATAGGAAAGGTCTAGTTGATGATGCAAACTATTTGTTCCTTGCTCAGAAATGATATCCATTCATTGGCACAGATGCTTTAGTCCAGAAATTTTGTTTCTGACTTTATATGTCAACAGTTAATGCCTGAAAGAAAGCAATATCCTTCCAATGTGAGTCATCAGGAAATAAAACTGTGGGAGAAAGCTTGTGTTTTTGTTTAGATGGTCTTGTTTGTTCTTCAGTGCGTATAATTAAGTTTGAATACTTCATATCCAGGCTACAACAAGACTGTCCTAAAAGTCATTGTCAGGAGGAAAGTCATTTCATCCTAGAGGAAAGATTTAACTATGAGGTCTGGTTTATTTTCATTGACCTAAGGGATTGCAGGTACAAAATGACATGTAAATTGGACATTTAAAGCAAAGGGAGATATGCCTGCCTGCTGTATCTGGAAATAGACACTTGAGGGTCACCAGCTCATACAGACAAAACCCCATACTCTCTGAGGGCTACTTCCCTGGCAATCTCCATACTGATGTTTGAGTGGCAGTATTAGGAAATACTAGTTCTGAGCATGTTTTACAGCTCTCCAAAAATAAAGTAGCCCCACACTGAAGCTGATGTAAATGAGTGCAGCCTCACTGACTTCCATTCAAGCCTGTGCCAAGCATCTGTGAAATGCTTAAATTGCATTGGCACATCTGTGGAGAGAAACATCCGTGTCCTCTGCCCTGCTATGACATGCTTCACAGGAGGCACAACGACAGCAGGTTGTACAAGGGTGACAGCAGCAGGAGATCAGACCTTCACTCATACACCAGCCTGCACTGGGAAAAGAATCTGATGTTCATGCAGGGAATAAATCAAAGGTTTTAGCAGCAGTGAGGTCTCTCTGTGCCAGGCAGATGTAGAATTTTCCCTGCCTTCCTGCTTATGCTGCACATCTGCTGGGTGAAGTGACAGCACAAAGATGTAGGAGATGGATAGCTGCTGTCATGGTCCCCAGCCACCCCTTCTCATTCAGTGCTTCCTTTTGACAAAGTAGGTTACCAGATCTGTGTGTAATGAGGGTAAGGATGGGAGCACTGCTGCTCGCCTGGTGCTTCTGACGTATGCCCCATGCTGGCTGTGGGATCCCTCCTGAGAGCCACTGTCACCCACACAAGTCCCCAGCTAGGACACCAGGAGCTGCCATGTGCTGCACAGCACCATCTGCCTGTGCTCCTCCACAAGGCTCAATGACTGGCACCACCTCTGTGCTGGTGAACTTTTCATGATTGTCAAAGTCCAGAATCTGTCTTAGAGTGATGTGTGTTACACCTGTAGAGCTTGGAAGTATTTCCAGTGGTTTTATGGTCTCTGTCATCTTCCTTAGCTCTACTGGCAGTTGCCTGGGTTTTCTTTGTGTCACTTCAAGAGTGAAATTGCTCTAACTCTATTGCTTTCATGCTTGCATATATATGTTTAGAAAATGCACGTCCAGATGTAAGCTAGAACATAGATACATATGCTTTACAAATTTATGTGTCCCTTTGAGACATGATACTTTTGCAGTTCTAAGTTTCTTTGCTTATTAGGATGTAGAACAACCTCCAGGGCTCCATGGAGGATTTTTTATGCAGATGGAAAAATTGTCCCTCCAGCAAATTTTTTCTTGTCTGAAACATAAACCAGATTTAAACAGAATATAGAATAAGCCAAGTCTAGAATTGTGCAAAGATTTTGCATGGTTTCTAGATTCCCAGATTAAGACACCATTCATGTGTGCTCCTGGCAAGCAGGGGTACTGTAGTGGTTTTCAAGTCACAGCAAACCACATTTTTCCTAAAATGACACTTTCAACCACGGAGTTGGAGAAAAATGACTTCTCTAATGACTCTGACAAACCTACTGGGCACTTTTTCTATCTCCTTGTGCCTTGTATGCACAGCTGGGCAAGATCTTTAGAGAAAACCTCCAGTTCTGCTGTTTGCTGGTTAGATACATTCAACTAGTTGCAGCTTTTTTCCCCTACATTAGTTTGAAATATAAGTCCGCTGAGTCTTCAGAGGCCTCATCCTTGAGATGTAAATTTCCTACCATTAGGAAGAGCTAGCTTGTGTGATGATTCTGCAGAAATCATCCTGGAACTTTCTTCTTTGGACCTACAGCAGCCAAATGTCAAACAGGTATTTGGATTCCTAAATCAGGAACCTGATATTGAGAAAGCTGGTGTCAGGATGAATAAAGGAGATAGAATCTGATCTTTTTCAGACCAGACACCCTGAATTTGGAGGACATAGGCAGTGTGTTTGGTCAGAGATAGGTCTGAATCTGAGGTGACTATCTTTTACAGCAGTTTATATAGCTCTTTATTTGATTGACATTATTTATTTGATTGACATTAATTGATGAATGACTAGACTTGGCCAAAACATCTGTGAAACTTCTCTTTTTTTTTATTTTCCATATTCTTATGTCTACTTTACATCATCTACATACCAAAGTCTTCCTCAGTCTTTGTGTTTGTGAGCTATTTGCATGGAACTTACTAAAATGTGAGGGCTTAATTACACCCTCATTTGATTCGGTAGGAGTTTGGCCATTGAATGAAATGGGAGCAGAACTGTGGAAAAGGATTTTCATGCATTGATTTGGCATGCTGCAGGGGAAGGTCAAATGTGTGAACTTGAGGAAGGAGAGTTTGATCTCCCAGCAATCATGGAAGCTCCTTGAGATTAGATTTCTCCTGTTAATATTTGTATTGTACGAGAAGAGTGTATGGTTTGTTTTGGATCAACAAATACTGATGAGAATTTTTGGCTTCAAGAGTGTATCATTTGCTTCAGATCCACAAACATTAATGAGGATTTTTTCCTTCATCATGAGATGAATAAAACCATCTATTTTTCTTTTTCCCCCCCAAAAATAAATTGCTTTGCATTTCTCATGATGATTTCCTACTCTACATCCAGCAACAGAATCCCTGACCTTGTTTTACAGCAGCAACACTTAAAAAGCTATGTGTAGGTATCAGTGGAGCTGAACTTAAAGATCTGGAATAAGTCGCTCAGGTCTCTGTGATTTTCTGCTTTGAAGGATGTCTGGATTTCCTGGTAGTGAGAAACCAAGGGATCAGCACAAGAAATGTGGTGGTTTAAGATTCATAGAATCATAGAATGTATTGAGTTGGAAGGAATGTTCAAAGACCATCTAGTCCAACCCCCTGCAGTGAGCAGGATCATCTTGCACTACATCAGGTTGCTCAGAGCCTGGGCACACCTGGTCTTGAATGTCTCCGGAGATTGGGCCTCCACCATCTCCATGGGCAACCTGGGCCAGTGTCCCACTACCCTCATGGGGAAGAACTTCTTCCTAATGTGTAATCTAATCCTGCCCTCCTCTAGTTTAAATCCATTGCTCCTTATCTTGTCTCTACATGCTCTGGCATTCACGTAAAATACACTCAGAAGCACTTGAGCAGGTTCCACTAGCTTAGATGTGGACTTCTGCTGGAAGTAAGTTGGTGGACTGAAGTTGCATTGTCCCCTGGCATGAACCCACAATGCTTGTGTGCAAGTAACCATCACACAGCCATTTCTTGCCAAGTCATAGCAGATTGAGGAGATGACTGGCACTGCAACTAGGGCAACCTGACTTCTCCAAGTCCCTTTGCTACAAACAGCTAAAAATACAAGATGAGAAAGCACCAGTGACTCAAGAGGAATGGATGAGGTCAATGACAGCAGAGCAGTGGTGACCTGACTCCTGAGGAGGATGAACTTCTCTTCCTTCACCAACCTTACCTGAGCCAGCCAGTGGAATCTCACTCTCTGTGAGAGAGGCTTTACAGGCAGTGCTTGCAAAGATAAACTGATTTAAATGTCTTCACAGCCCACTTATTTGTATGGGATTAGTGGATACATATTCTGGGAATCCTGAAAACCTGCCAATTCTTTGTCAAGCCTTTTGGAAAAGCACGCACTGCTGGAGATAGTCTGCTGTGTTGTCTGGCTTTGTTTTCCAACTTACCAGGCAGACAGTGTTTATTCTTCATGGATCTAGCTTGGCACCTCCATCTCTGTTGGGCCTGGCTTTTCTCCTCGCTTTTTCAGTAGTCCAACAGCTGAATCTACATTCATGAAAATCTCAATTTTCATTAATTTTCATTAATCAGCAGTGAGGAAAACACAAAACATATTAAATATAAAATTAAATTGATAAGGCTGATTACAAATCCCAAAAGTCAGAAGAATCACAGCTCTCCCAGTTTTCAGAAGGCATTGCTTTCCCTTATTTCAGTTTATTTGGCTATAAACATAAAACTGAAAGTGCATTTATACCAACTAAAATAGGGCCAAGTCCTTATCTACTACTTCTGGGTACATCCCAGTGTGTACCTTTAGGCACTTGGGTGCTTCCCTCAAATGGTTGACAATAAGATTGATTTCTCCCCTGCTCCCATTGCAGCAGGGGTTTCCAGTCTGAGCTGTGTTAATGGAGCTGCCTTGGTTTGGGCAGGAGAGGATTTGAGTGGAGCCAGGCAGCTTTCACTGAATTCCCTAGGAGCAGGACTGGACCACTGAGCAGAGATAACTTGAGGCAAATGTTAATCTTTTTTAAGGGTTTCTCTTGCTTTAATTGGCAACTGGATCTTTACTTCTTAACTGTGGAGGGTGTAACGACAAGGATAAATGGCACCACAGGACCTGGCTACAATGTCTGGCTGTCCAGATTTCATATGAGCTCAAAATCATGTCCATGCTTATGGAAAAATGCTGTTGAAAATTGAGTATTAACATTGTCATTGTACAGACAAACGAATGGCCCTGTGGGGACAGGCTTCTGACAGCTTTATTTATAATCATTCTCTAAACAGTGTCTGAGACTTCTACACAGCTGTGTATGGAGTCACACAGAAGACACGAGTTATTCTGGGTCTCCTGTGGTAAATCAAATCCAATAAGAAACACGTTAAAATTTGAACTTACAATTTTCATACTCGGTTTAAACCATGATGATGTTCTCCTCTGGGATTTTCTGGGTGACTGGTAATCTTTAATGCAGTAATCTGTAGCAGCAGAAATTGCACATGAGCTGCTGTACTTATAAACTGATTCATTGCATTGCCCACAGCTCTGTGGCAATTGCTCACTGTGGGTAATTAAGATGTCCTGTAAGATTCCAAGGAGATGGAGAAGTATGCATGGCAAATGGAGAGCATAGTAAAATCAGAGAAAGAAGTTCACTGGTAGTAGCTGATGCTAAAATATATTTCTTCAATCAAACAATTTATTTTCTACTTTACAGCAGTAGCTGAATTAATCCCTTGCTTGTGTCTGCCTCTGAATACAGATTCACATTCAGCCAATGCAGGCAGCATAACTCCACTGGCCCTGCCACTGATCATCTGGCACCGTCTCTCTTCAAGTTCTCTCTTCCATTTTATTTGCATTTTCTGCCTTATCACTTCTCTTTCCATCCCTGTTGATCTTTTAATTTTCATTACTCGACCTTCCCACTAAAGCTGCCAACTTTTCTGCTCTAACTCCTCAGTGTTCAGAGTCAGGGAGTTGCTGCTCAGCATGAAGAGAAATGCAAGAACTCTTTTTTGCAGCAAAGTCCTCTCCACATGCTAATACTGCAACAGCCAGCTGCTCCAAAGATCAGCCAAAGATCCATCTTAAAATGAATGGAATTTTCTATGGCTAGCCCCTGTCTGCTTCTGAGAGAACTGGAAGATGAAATAAGAGAGTGGCTTCCTAGTAATACATAGGAAAGTAAAGCAGGAGTTTCTCCATTTTGCATCCAGGCACCTTGGTAGCAGTATGTTTAGAAGTCTCTGTGATACAGGCTGTGAATCAAATAAATATTCATCCATAGAAAAAATTAAGAAGAGGCAGCTCCAGACTTAACCAAGCATGCAAAGCCCTCTGTTGATGTAGGAATTAGAGATTTCCACAGTCTTCTGAGCGTTTCCTAAAGATTATCTAAATGTTCCCCAAGGTTAATTTGAGAATAGAAATTATCTGCAATCATTATGATGTGGTGCATATTTTAAATTAGATAAAAATAGTGAGATTTTTAAACTGCTGTTTAAGATACTGGTAGCTACCTGCTGGGTAAAATTGTAAAAAAAGCTGCTTTATAAAGGAATCTGTACTCTAAGGGAAAAGGATAAAAGAAAGTAATTCTGTCTTGGGGGGTGGCTGTTTGGAGATCTTATTTGAGTGCTTCTGAGCATTTTTTCTTAAAGGTTGTTGAATCAATTGGTTTGTATCCATATCCTGGCACCAGCCTTACCAAAAGCCTGAGCTGAATACCAGAACCTGTCTCTATTCTATGAAAATCTTTCTTTTAAGTAGGATATTCGGATTACTGCTTCTTTTAACTGAAATACTGGGATGGATTTTGCACTCCATACTGCTTTCCCCACAACTCCAGAGCTGGCATTTAGACTATTTAGTTTGTAACTGGACTGGACTTTCTGTTTTAATATTTAAAATACTTCCTCTATAAAATCCTTCACGGTCTTATCTGCACACAAATTATTAGCTTCCAGCTTATTATTGCAATGTTGCCATTCTTTGTATTTATTGATAAATTACAGCAAGTCCTTCAAGTTCTCCCACATCTTAGTAATGGCACAGTGGTGATTTATGTTTTAACTCTAATAGCAATTTAGCACCTAAGATATTTCTTGTCATGAATAGTTTAATGAGAGCTACAGACTTTGAAAGAATATAATTTTCAGAAGTCTGAAGTTGCCAGATGACACAGTAGAACAGAGATATGAAGTGTTTAAATGAGGAAATGTCTAATGGACTGATGAGAAAACTGTTTCTTTGCTGCTGCTAGACATTTCCTAAGCTGATGACCCGATTGACAAGTATCACTTTGCACAAAGATCAGAAGTAAAATAAATATATTTAAATCTAGCAGGAAATCTGAAGGGACATGTTGCATGTTTTTCAAAACTGTGCTGGCCAGGGGAAAAGGAGGTGAAAAGATCTGCACATCCTTTGTGATTTCTCCTGTATGAGCTGTCAAAACTGAGTGAATCACTCAGAGCTATAACCTGGCTTGTGGTACGTGGTGAAACTCTGAAGAGCACATGGGCAGAGAAGTATTAGGAGTCAGCTAGACCTGCCTTTCTTGGAGGAGAAAAAAACTGGGGGGGATGATGATTGACAAGGTTACCTTCAAGATATTTCTAGAGAGGGATATAGCATTTCTAGAGAGGGACAATACAATCCATGATCTGAACTATCTCAGCAGAAACAAGCTTACCCATGAGGCTTTCACTGAGAACACAAACTCTAATCCAACAGGAGGAGTTCCTGTTCCTTCTCACAGAAAGAGCTCCTGCTCCTTAACCGTTGCTGTGGATGAAAAAGAACTGCAGTAACAATGAGCTGGCAGAGGATAACTATCATTGAAAAGTGTTACCTTCTGAGAGTGATGTGAATTTTTTAGGAAGAGACAACCTGGGACAGAGGTAGAATAAAATTCAGTTTTGACTGAATGTTTGAGGTTGGTTTCAAGGGAGGAGACAGTACCTGTTCACTGCAGGATAGAAAGAGCCCAGCAATCAGAGAGAGGCAACCAGGTAATTATCACATGATAATAGTAGGTCAGTTTGGATATTGCAGCTACACACTGATGATAGCATGAAAGACCCATGTGTCATTATCAGCCCTCAGAATCTCAGCACAGTTCATTGATGCACATCTTCTCTCTGGCATGTTTGTACATTTGTTGTTGGGAATTGCATCTGGGGATCATTTACAAGACTCAGAAAGAAGCTGAATTTTAAAATACTGAAGCAGGATGAAAAAAACCTAAAGGGAAATGAAAGAGGACTGATTTGCACATGAATGTACTTTTTATCAGTTTTCAGGCTTATTGGATGATGGTATAAAAGATGAAAAAATATTCTTAGCCACTGACTGAAAAATGTATTTTATTAATGTAGATAAACTTAATTGAAGCCAGGTATCAGGCATTTTCAAAATACCTCTGTGGAGATATTCTCACTCTCATTGAACAGCCAGATTCAATGTGCTTGCAATCCCCTTGATGGTCCCAAAGCAGGAGACACTGGGAGAAGTGTCCCAAGAACCTTCTGCTCACTGCAAAGAGGGGAAACAACACAGGTACATCTTAGGCAGAAGCTTTCTGGGTACTTGGACTTAGTTTCTTTACTGCCTTAGAATCTTGCTGTGTGAGTATTTCTATAAGGTGAAATGGACTCCAGAATATTAAATATGGCTTGATAGTCACATTTTAAATATTGCAGTAAAAAAGGAGATGGCTTAATTGTAGGTAGAAAAAGAAAGCACATAAAATAGAACTTATTTTTTTAGTTACTCAACCCCTTTGATCAGACCCATTGTATTTCAGGGAAGTATCCTCAACTTTTCTGAGCTATAGTAGCTTATCAATACCTGAAGGGGGCCTATAGAAAGGCTGGGGTAGGACTTTGGAATAGGATATATGATGGAAGGACTAGGAATAATGGATGTAAATTGGAAGAGGGGAGATTTAGGCTGGATATAAGAAAGAAATTCTTTACAGTGAGGGTGGTGAGACACTGGAACAGGTTGCCCAGAGAGGTTGTGGATGCTCCCTCTCTGGAGATGTTTAAGGCCAGGCTGGACAAGGCACTGATCTAGCAGGAGGCACATCCATGCCCATGGCAGGGAGCTTGAAATTAGATGATCTTTAAGGTTCCTTCCAACCCAAACTCAATTCTATGATTCTAAGCCAAGAGATAGACAGGACAGAGAAAATAACCATCTGATTACAACTCTTCTGATAGACACTGTCTGATCATTGTGCTGGATTCTTTTTCAGAGTGTCTATGAAAGCCAGTGTCAGCTGCACTTCTCCTCATTCTTGTGGCATATTCAGGGTAGGATCATACTTCCAGGAGCTTGATTAAACTAGGAGGAACTTGAACAGGCATGTTTAGTTCATTAAAAGAGATTTTGACATGTTCATTAAAAGAGATTTTGTCCTAAATTGGTGTTTGTCATAAACTGTGCTTCCTTATGCAGTGGTAAACAAGAAGAGATTGATTCTGCTTTCTAATAAGATGCTGCATAGCCTTTTGAGATTGCCATTTCTTTTAGAGCTTAATGCACTGTTGCCAAAGCTCAGCATATAAAACCACAGGTGGACAGTGAGACACAGCTTCACTCTATCTCCTCAGGTTATCTAATGTCAGACTTCAGCAGAGAAAAGGCTTGGTAAGGAATAGTCCTGGGATCAGAATAGTCCTGGGAATAGTATAATGAGAAAGAAGAGAAGGTTAAGGGGCTCAGCTGGGCTTTGGTGGCTCTTTATTATCAGAAAAGATGAATTTTAGATGGTTTGTTATCACAGCCAGGACAGGATAGGACAGGATGAGTTAGAATAGGATGGATTTTCTTTATACACTGTATACTCGAGCATTTGTCTTGTTTTTACAGAAATGAAACTGCCTGAAACATGAAAGAAAGTGAAAGTGCTTCCTGCAGACCGTGCTGTGGGAAAAGATAATGTTTGTGATTGCCTCCTCTTGCTACTATTTATGCCAACAAACATGGGATCCTTCACTAGAATTTATCAGCTACCGCTTTACAGCAACATTTTTATGAGTGCTTGTATTTAGCATATTATCTTTCAGACAATTCTCCAGAAACCTCCCTGTTCCAGACAGCTTTGTTAGGCTGTTTTGTTCCTGGTTGTCACACTAATTTGAGATTGCTGCAGAGCCCAAACCCCTCACCTGATCATCTGTCTGCTTCACAAGAGCTTGAGTTCTGGATCTGACCAAAAGCCTTTCTGAAATTAGCCAGATAAATTTCTGTTTTTAGAAAAAAACACATAACAGGCAATTTTGCTCTGAACCAGTTCTCTGGCCACCTCAGGAACAGCCAATTCTGAAAGAAAAGCTACAGGAAGCACCATTTCTGAAATCCACATGAAATTCCCAATAGGTTACAGGGACACCTACTGGAAAGGAGATTGAAGTAGTTCATGATTCTGCAGGTATCTTGGGCAACAAGGAATGGCTCCAAGAGGTTTATGACATAAACACCTTTGATTCTATTCTATTTACCCAGCTTAGAATTGAAGCTGAAGCAAAAATTCTTGATACCAGGCTCATATCACCAACATCTGTCAGTAGCAGGAAACTGAGCAGAGCATGAAATAGAAAGGAACCACAAAAAATGCTGCGTTTCAGCACTCTTGAAATTCTTGCAACTGCTGCTCTTCTTTTGGCATGGAAAGTGTTTCTCTGAATTGCAACAGTTGAAGCAATCAAGAGCTTCAGCACAGAAAATCAGGCAGCTGAAACAGAAAATGGGGTGCAATTTGTAATCTGCACAACACACTGAGTCTGAATACATTGCCAGAATACGTTATCCAGAAAACACAGAAGTTTACACATCCCCCAACCTGGGTATCCTCAAGTCTCATCAGCTTTTCTCCAACACAAACCCCACACTTCTGCATTTCAGCAGAGAGGTGCTGCAAAGAGGAGCCCTCCACCATCAGCAAGGCACCCTCAGTCTCTGCTTGTGATGAGATGTTGAAAGACAAAAGACAGACTGTAGAATGTTTCAGGAGAGAGATGCTGAGACATCTGCAGGCTCGTAACACTCAGATAAAGCAATGTGCAAGTTAAAAGGGCGTTGCTCATCCTGGGGAAATAAGGCTTTTAGCTGGTAATACCTTTTCTAATCAGGTTTCTCTCCTTGCTGTCATGGTGCATTGATTCCTTGGCAGCAGCTGGAACATGATGGGCTCTGCCTGTACCACCTCCCTGTGCACTGTGCCCTGCCCAGTCTGTGATAAACTGATTTCAGGACGTGTTTGAAGTGGCCACTGGCAACAGGAGTCGTACAGATTGGAAACAGAAACTCCTTTTTCATCCATTAAAATCATGGCAAATGGTTTGATTGCCTGTGGTGCAGAAGACAAATGAGGCAGGTCAGATTCTGTCAAGGAATGGGGCGAGTAGGGTTCAGAAAAGCAGAACAAAGGCAGCATGGACTGTTTCCAAAGCAAAGTAGAGGAGTGCTTGGTGTGTTTCCCTCAGGCTCCCTTTTCCTGAGCCCTGCAGGTCAAGCTGAGCCATCCACAATGTCAGGCACTGATAAATGAGCAAAGGCAGCAATGGCCCCTTATGGTGCTGAGGTGACAGCACATCTTGAGAAACAACCCAAGTAGAGATTTGTACCACAAGCCCCAAAACTGAATTTGGACCCAGAAAAGTAATCTGCTAAAAACTCCTTCGAATGTATGAGAAGCAAACTCAGAGACAGCTCCTACCATCTTCTCCTTCCACCAGAGCAGTGATGACACCAGGCACTAAGGGTCACCACCAGGTCTGCAGGAAGTGCACAGCTCATCAACAGAGGTGAGAGAGCTGCAAGATGCTTCCACAGTTTGATAAACCTGTTTTGTTTTTTTTTCTCAAATGCAAGCTGTGCTTTTTAGACCTGCTCACCATGTTTTTCAAGTTTCTTTTGTTAAAAAGACCTCACCAAGTAATTTTCTTGGGAGAAAAAGACAAAGTCACTTCCAAATAATTTCAGTACTACATATCTGTGCACATCTGGAACACTCTTAGATAAGGTACCAAAAAATTGGAAAAGGATAATTTTTATTCTTGTAGATCACCTATAAAACACAGACATATCCTGGTAGAAATTACAATTTGCTGGTTATAATAATCCTGGTGGAAATAACAAGGGCAAAGAGAGATGCCTGCAATCCTACTCATAAATACATCCAGTAGATAAATACCAGTTTATTCCTTTCTCCTGAATGCCTTCATAGACAGAAAGTTTTTGCACTACAGTCCAAAATCCTGCGTGGCTTAAGGCTTAGATGTTTATTTTATCAGCATTGGTCTGCCCTGACTCAGCTAGTCCCACTGTGACTGTGTGGAGGAGACTCAGACCCATCATATCTATACCTCTGGAAGATCTGTGCCTTTTGCTTCCACCACTGCTTTGAATGTTATCTGGAAATACTGAATCTTGACTATTCGATTTTGGCAATACTGCATTTTTAATGAATTTTTTTTTTTTTAGTGTTTCACTGGAAGTCTAGTTTTTCACTGGAAGTCTAGTTATTCACTGTGAGTTTTAATCTGTGCCACCACAGTGGTTTTAGAGTTTTGTAGATAATCTAAGGCACTTTATGAGCAGGTGCTGGCTATTTTCTTCTCATTTGGCTTCCATCACTGCATTTAATTTCTCACAGTGTTGGTGCAGCCCTAGCCCTGTTTGAGTTTGCAGCTGCACCACTCTGTGTGTCACCCAGAACCAAGCAGTCATCCTCATTCTTGTCATGACATTCTTAGACTCGACATAAGAAAGAAATTCTTTACAGTGAGGGTGGTGAAACACTGGAACAGGTTACCCAGAGAGGCTGTGGATGCCCCCTCTCTGGAGGTGTTCAAGACCAGGCTGGACAAGGCACTGAGCAGCCTGATGTAGTGGGAGGTGTCCCTGCCTATGGCAGGGGGGTTGGAACTCGATGATCTTTAAGGTCTCTTCCAACCCAAATTATTCTATGATTCTTCACTTCTAAAG
>VZTY01002991.1:180389-222933 GCA_013400935.1 Turnix velox | reverse complement strand
ATTGTGCTATAGTGAGAATCAAAAAAAAATTTGGGTTTTTTTCTTAAAAAAAAAAAAAAAGGCTTTTAATGTGTATTTACGCCCTGAGGAATCTCCAGAGGAAGACTTTCAGAGCAAATAAACCTGGGAAAATAAGGTCTCCTGTTTATTCTCATACTGGGCAAAGCAGGAGGCAAAGCAAAAATGTCATCTTGCTTCCCACAGAAGCTTTCTTTTGTCTGAATGATCACCTGCTCGGGCTGGTGTGACAAATCTGCTCCCCAAAGCCAGCCCCAGGTGACACTGTGGGGATGGAACTGATCTGGCCCCATTATGAGTGAGCCTCATGCATTGAGAGAGGGATGGTCAACTGAGTTAAAGAGAAATATAGGAGAGAGGGTTGTAGATGGCAAAGTCTGTGATTCTTGGCAGCTGCCCTGAAGAAAGGGAGCTCAGAGAAGGAGTTTTTTCTAGTGACTCAGGGAAATATAATCATGGAAGTAAGTCAACAAAATCCCATTGACTCAGCTCCACAGGCACAAAGCCTTGCATGCATCTTGGAGCTCGGGAAGAGCTTTGAAATGTGAATACTTCCACCCATCAAATTAGTGAACAGAGATAGTATAAAAATGCAGGATTTGTTCTATTTCACTTAAAAGTAAATGTGGAAAACCTAATAAGGTAAACTCTCCACTAAACAAAGTGAGAGTTCAATGCTAGTGGCATTTAGGCATGTGTAGATACATTCATATTTGCTAAAACTGGTAAATCTTGTAATAAAATAAAGCAGACTATTCTACCTGCTAGGTGTGAAATGCAATTGGAAAGGTATTTACTATGGCTCAGCCTTCATGGTAGGAGGAAGCACATCACTCACAAACTTTCCTTGGTGAATGGAGTACTTTCATTTATGAAAAGATTACTGTGGTCAAAGTGATCATATTCTGCCCAGCAGGACACAGGCACTGCTCTGCAGAATTTTAGCCTTTGTGGAGGAAAAAATAGTCAGATAATGAAATGGGAGAAACTGACAGCAGGCTCACCTTGGTGGGTATTTTTTAAGAAAACATTGTATGAAAAGAATGTCTGCTTGTATTCACAGTTGTTTGGCAGCCTTTTAAACAGTAGAATTCCCTAATCCTGAACAAAATCAATAATGTGTTTTGCAGTCAATCCATTTCTTAAATTATATCCTAAGGATATATTTTTCAACTTTGCCAAGTTCATTCCTAACTACTAAGAAAAAGACTTGCTTTTCCCTTCATTTGAAAATTCTTAGTGTTTATGCCAAGGCATCTATAAGTTTTTGCTATTAATAAGCACTTCATTCATCAGCATGGTCTTCTCAAGCCTAGGATGAAAAATTCAATACCATGCAACAGATATTTCAATAGCTAGGATTGGGATTGGTCTTGTAACTGCTGTTGAGTTTGTATTGAATTCAGAGGAAATGAAAGCCAACACTGGGCTGTAATTGGCATTTAAGGCACATGTGCAGGAACATCCTGCACTAAATCAGGTTGCTCAGGGCTTCATCAAACCTGGTCTTGAATGTCTTCACCACGTCTCTGGGCAACCTGTTTCAATGTCTCTCTATTCTCTGGGGGAAGAATGTCTTCCTGATGCCTCATCTAACCCTGTCCTGCTCTAGTTTAAATGCATGTGGACAGTATTTCACCTGTTAATGTTACACAAAATGCTTGAATGCTCTGTGGATGGCTGATGTGTACCTAGAGCTCGTTCCCTGTGATGCAGACAGACTCTCAGCTACTTCAGAATCACCATGCCAAATATTTGATGAATTTATGCATCAGTTTTCTGTGATTGAAACTGTTTCTAAAATGGTTTGGGTGGCACAAAATAGTTGGAACAGCAGTACTGAATACAAGGAAGAGAATGTGATGCTAATGTGATATGAGGCTGGCTCTGGGTCACATAATATTGTATCATTAGTGATCCTGAATGAAGCAGCAGTGAGACCTAGAGCATCATGGCAAGAGCAGGAGACCTCAGCATGTCAGCTCTTAATGCTTATGGCAGGGAAAACACTGCAGATACTGAATGTCACTTTGTGGCTGTTTGGGCTGTCCACAGTAGCTGATTGTGGGTGCATGTGAGGAACCATGTCTTTAGAAGGCAATAAATGTCATTAAGGGTCTGTCTTTCTTGTTTATGTGACAGTTAAATGCATGGTTCCCTTGAGTGTGTGGCAACAGGATCAATGATGAACTCCAATCCATACAATCACTTCTTATGTGAGACGTAACCTTGGCTATTAGCTCACAGATCGATCAATAACCTATTATCTCATGAGCTAAGAAATAAATACTGCCTCAAGCCACCATTAATTAGAATAGCCAGGGAGAGATAGACCAGAAGATATGTGATGTTGCTCTTCCTGGTCATTTGAAATACAGAATTAAGCTGAACTGATAGGATTTGGGTTAGATTTTTTGTTGTTTCTTTGTTTGTGTGCATGTTTAGTTCTCAGAGCAGGGAAAATGTGACTTTTTCTGATGTGATCTGTGACTTTTTAAAAGATAAAAATGTTGACAGTGCAGAATTGCACTGCTGGTCTCTAATATGTTCATTTCAAATGCTGAGGAAATACAGCTTCCTGAAAATAATGGCTTACTGTGTGGATAAAGAAGCTATGTTTCCAACACAGACAAGGGGTTTTGGGTCTTTTAAAGACTGGTGAAAATCACTGACAATTGAGGGATATCCTTTTTATAAAAGGCCAAATTTGATTGCTTATAAAATTGTCTTTTGAGAGTCAGATCTCTGACTCCCTCATGAAGACTTAAGAAATTATTCTCTGAAGAGACAGGATTCTAAAAGAGAGTTAATATGTTTGAAGTGTTCTTGATAAAAGAATTTAGCTCCTGTGCATATTTCCAAGAGGAAAGTCATAGCAGAGCTGTGTACCTATAGAGAAAAATAAAGCTAAGCAAGATGTAACAAAATCAATCACATAAGAAAGTATATGGTTTCAAAACCCCTCCAAACAGGTGCATCAAAGACACAAGCACTGTTAATGGAAGACAGTACTTTCTATTGCTTTTCCTGCTTTTATATCAATAAAGTCAAAGAGTCATGTTGCTCCCTAATTGTTGTCACTGCTCCTTCAGCCACACAGTTTCTCCAGAAAGTGAAATTTTTGACTCCTGCTCTGTATTTTACTGTCTTCCTCTTTCACACTGACTGCTGTGAACTCATCATATATTTATCAACAGCTACATGAGCAGGTGCAGCAGGTCGTTTTCTGCTGCAAATACTGTTGAAAAAAGTTGGTTATCTTTGCTAGCATCTTTTACCAAAAGCAGTGAGTACTCACAGGCAATTGAATAGGTTGAAGACACAGCATTGAAGTGACTCAAGGCATCTACAGAGGAGAATGTCTTTATGCTGTTCATTATAGGGGGCCTACAGAAAGGCTGGGGAAGGGCTTTTAATAGGATATGTGATGGAAAGACTAGGAATAATGGATGTAAATTGAAAGAGGGAAGATTCAGGCTGGATATAAGAAAGAAATTCTTTATGGTGAGGGTGATGAAACACTGGAACAGGTTGCCCAGAGAGGCTGTGGATGCCCCCTCTCTGGAGGGGTTTAAGGCCAGGCTGGATGAGGCACTGAGCAACCTGATCTAGTGGGAGGTGTCCCTGCCCATGGCAGGGAGGTTGGAACTAGATGGTCTTTAAGGGCCCTCCAACCCGAAGCATTCTATGATTTCTCTATGAACTACAGAGGTATAAACCTTTGTCAGTGATCAGTAACAGATTTGAGCTGAACAGCTTTTGGTTGCTTATCTAAACCTTTTCCTTTGAATATGATTTATGGGACAGTTGTTGCAAGATGAAGCCTGGATGGAACACATTGCTCACAGAATTCAGGACTAATTCTTTAAAAAAACCTCCCCAGCCTCATGTAAATCCAAGATCTGACTACTGTGCCACTAATCATAGAGGCCCATGCTGAAGATGTGACTGGTGCTTGGACAAGGTAATAATACTCCTTTTTTATTGGCTTTCTGTCCCAGATGCATGAACAGGCACCAGCACAGCCTGTAAGCAATCCTCAGCTTAGTGGATTTTAGTCTGGCTAAATATAATTCCTTTATTGTTCTTCAGATGCTTTGAATTTCTAATCCATATAATTTTGAAAAAAATCCAGTTTGGTTTTTCCAGAGCATTTATTCTGTGGAATCAGATTAATTCTGTGACCAGACATTGTTGTAATTTCAAGAAGAAGCAGCTGGCCTGACCAAATGGGCACTGGTGAACTCAGGAAGGGACAAATTTGCCACAGTGTCATCCTTGATATTTTCACTTGCTTCTTAATTCCTTCATTATGTTTACCAGCCTTGCAGCAAATGAATTCTCTTGTTTTACTGTCAAAAAGTTTCCTTTAAAAAGCTGGTGGTAATTGAAAAATTGACTGCAGGCTCTTGAGTTACATATTAATTGAGAAAGGGTTGGAGCTAAGAAACATTTTCTTTGACATATGTTTTCTTACTGTGTAATTGTCTGTGGGGCTTGCACTCCGTGACAGAAAAGTCAAATATATGATATTGTATCCACAAAGCATAAGGAAAGTGCAATTTATTTATTTATACTTAGAAATTCACACACAAGGATAAGCCAATCATGCAAACCATCAAGGAAATCAAATTCAATTTAATATGTGCAATCTGCATGCTGTGGAAATCTCTTGTGAGTATTGTTGGCACAGAATTTGGGCTGTCTGAGCCTTTCCAGTATTTTCTCCGTTAGCCCCAGCATCTCCTGCAGGCAGGACCAGCTCAGGCAGAAGACCAGAGGGACCAGAAGAAGGCTAACTCAGTTTTTCAAGCCTGATTTTGTAAAAAGCAGAAAGCTGCTCTATGGAAGGGATCCTACTCTTAGCTTCTGAGGCTTTTAACCTCTGTGGTTTGTCTGTGAGCAACACCAGCAGAGGCTTGGGATGAGGCAGGACCAGCTCTGGAGACTAAGCACAGCTGCTGATGGGAATAAGGGCTCACAGGTCAGTGCAGAAGTTTCATTGGTGAGGGGCTGACTCATGACCAGAACCAGTCAGAGGTGGCTTTGATTTGGCAAAAAGGTGGGCAGTGGGATGTGGCTGTGTCTCCTGAGGCACCAAATTCTTCTCCTGAAAGGTATTATCAGTGCTGGGTGACAGAAGGCATATCACAGCTGTATATTTTCTATTCTTTTTCATTATGGATTACAAAACTGTTGGATTTTTACTTGTACCACTTCTTAGATCTCTGAAGATCTAATGCCCCCAGCAATAATATCAATATTAATAGCAAACAATTACATTCTTATCTATTGAATGCAGGAAGTTCTTTTGTGGTTTTCCTAGGGATTCATGAGCACTAATTAACATTTATGTAACACCAGGTAATTTATCCTAATTTCATTGTAAAGGAATAGCAAATAACATGGCAGAATCTTGACCAAAGAAAATCAAGGTGAGCTCCCACTCAATGGGAAGCATTACATGATGTACAGTAACATTTCAGTTGGAACTCATCTCTCTTCATCAAAATATGCTATTCAATACTCAGGAATTTCACAGTGGATACATAAATTGAACCAACCTTTAAATTCCTTCCTCCTGTACCCATGTGGGTGTGAAAAGTTGGGATGGGAATTTCTTTTGCAGTCCTGTCAAGCAAGGAAGGGAAGTTGATACATATTTATATGCATACACATGCAGAAACACTATTTAGCTCTTTCAATCTGCATTTCAGTAAAAAAATTCTCTGACTGTGACAATTTTGTTTTCACTGCCTCAGAATGAAATCTGTCGTAGGAAATCATCAATCTGTAGGCGATGAGCTCTCTGCCTTTTACCTTGGAAGGCTTCTTGGTTGCTGTTACCACCTGATCTCTTCGTGACCCATTTTCTCCACCACTTAACCCACCACTCAGAACCACTGCTATTGATAAAGTAGTTAATGCTTTCCTTGCAGCTTTCAGCACCCATTCTTCCCACTTAACACTTCATTTCTTTCATCATCCTCATAGAAGCGGATTTCTACTGAGTGTTACAAAGTTTCCTCAGTGCTTCTCTTGTGCAAATTCCTCTCTCAGTGGTCTAATCTGAGGTATTAGGTGACCCGACATCAAAACAGTGTAACCAGCTCTTCTGATGCTGCTCAGCATTACTTTCCTTCCTACTTAGTGATGAAAGAAAACCTCAAGGACCTGCAGCTCTTCCCTCAGGTGTAAGCACATCAAGTGCATGGACTCTGGAGACAGGGCCATCTGGGGATGCAGCATCTGAGATGTTCCCTGTGACTGCAAATGTCCTCAGGCAAGCTGTCAGAGCATTTTGAAATCATAAATGTCAATTTTTAAATTCAGAAAGTGTTGCTGCCAGCATGGGGAGTGCCACATGGGCAGCTAAAGGAGTGACCACACGGTAGGAAGTTAAAAGGTGCATGACTGCTTCACATTCATCATACACCATGGGGAAAAAAATCACAATCAACACTGTAATGGTCACTGCCACCAACCTGAAAGCCTGAAGTATGAATTGAGTCATCTGTGAGAAGGCACTGAAATAGAGTGAAGTGTGATTGAGAACTGAGCGCTGTTTAGAGACACTTTATTTGATGTCTAAAAACCCAAGAATTCACAGTAAGGATGAAAAAGTGTGTAACTTCAACAAAAGCAAGCTGAGATCATAGAGGAAGTAAGAAAAAAAACAGCAGTGAAACTGTGACAGATGGAAAGCAGGCGACTGTGAAAATTGTTAGTATATATTAGCAGCTAGGAGCTATCTATGAGAAAGAGAGAGGCCAAATGACACCAGCAGGAAGTTTTGAGCAGCTGAGCTATAGGAATCAATGAAAATGACAGATATCCTGGCAATGGTACACTATTGCTTGAAGTCAGGAGAGCTGTCTGTGGGGATACAGTGAAGATAAAGCCAAGCAAGAGAGGCAAGACAGGCTTCAGGTCCTTGTCTCTGCTTTCAGGATGGTTTCTGGATTTTACCTAACATCTTGTTAAAGTGACATGTGTGAGTAGTGTCCCCAGCCCTGACATCACTTCTCTTCGGGTAGTTTACTGATTGCTAAGCCACAGGTGGTTCCTCCTCACAGCTCTGCCCTGTGAAGCAATTCTGTCCCAAGTCACAAGATCATAATCACCTAGGCTGGAAGGGACCTTTCAGATTATCACGTCCAACCATCAGCCCAACTCTGACAAGCCTCATACCTGAGGAGGGATTTGAACCCTGGACCCTTAGATTGGGATTCTGATGCTCTCCCAGCTGAGCTACACACCCAGGTTAGTCCTTCTTTATGGCCTAAGACTGTTCCATATTCTTTGGTCCATGGCAGCAAAACACTGATGTAATGCACAACTGCTCGCTTCAAGAGAGCTTGCTGTATGCCTTGGGAGGTTGGGTTGAGAGGGTAGCTTGGCTTGTGCCTCCTCACCTGAGAAGGAGCTGTTCCACCTCCCATGCCACTGCCCCCTCTGGGTCACAGAAGATGAAAGTTGGTGTCATTTCCTCCTTGTGCAGCTATGCTTTAGAATAAAGCAATAACAAATCCCATTGCTGCATCTTAGGCATGATTTGAATGGGTATCAACTTGGAGCCAGAGTTGTAGCTGACTCAGATGTGAGGCTGGCAGCCTGTGAGCAAAGGGAGAGCTGGGGTCTGGGGTGAGAGAGACTTTCCTTTTACAAGAAATGTTGGGCAAGATGATTCTTGAGGTCCCCTCCCACCTGCTGATCCATGATTCTATAAATTAGTCTTTAATAAGTCAGGTAAATCTCACTTCGACTGCACACAGCTGTGTATGTGTATATAGGTGGAGGTGAGTGGAACTGTAGAAAAGCATGAACATACACACACACATGCTCAGAATCATTATAGGCTCTTTTTTTGATCAGTAAATAAAGAACACCCATGTGAAGCCTGAGAATTTAAGTAAATTAAATCTTTAGATTGTCTTCTATGTAATGGAAGCAGGGAACCTGAAATCTGGAAGGAAATTCACAAAATAATTACACATCTATTATAAGGTCATGGGAGCTGCCTGGCCCTAATTTAGCAGTACAGGCATAGACAGAGAAGATGCAAGTTCAGTTTAAGTAGAGAGAGTAAACACAGAAAACGGCCAGTCCTAGCAGCAGTCCCAGGGTTAGTGGCTTTTTCTATTTTAAACCTAAAGTGAATCTCACAAGGGAGAGCATAATCAGATGAAAGTGTAAGCCCTCCAGACAATAAACAAGGTAAAGACATAAATCTGGTCCTGCTGTCCTACTGGAGCAGAGTTCTCATTCTTCTAGTCTAAATTGGTCTAAGTGGGACAGTCTTACTAAAGAATTACCTTGGAGGAGAAATTATTTCCAAGCTGAAAAAAAAAATGCAGCAGAGAGAGCTAACTCAATTGCTGACCTAAGTCCAAACTCTTTTCCAGAGTTCTGCCTGCCCAAGAATTCAATACCCAGTTCTGCTTTAGTGTCTGAGGGTATGGCTGGTGATGCTCAGTCTTTGCAGCATGGCTACATTCAGACTCCTAAAAGAGGTTTAGCTCACTGATTTGGTGATTATTTGGTAACTATTTATCAGTGATCTCTGTTTCCTGTCACTTAGAGGACAGGTGAGCTGGGTGTAGCTGTCTCACCTCTCCTGCTGGATACCTGTGGCTGAGCTGGAGATGGCTGTTTACTGGTGCTCACTGAGAAAACCTGCCCACACAAATAGTGCATAAGATAATAAAAAATTCAGTAAGCTTTCAGAAAGAGAACATTATTCATCTGCTCAGAAACATCTGGACATTTCAGGCGTCTTGCTAAATTTATGGACTTTACTCATCAAATCTAAGTTTTTACTCAGGAGTAAATAAGCCATTCTGGGGGCTTTGGCAAGCATCTACTCTCCCTCTCTTGTCTCTGTACACTATAAATAATGCATCCTCATAGCACACAAATCAGTAGCATTAGCTCCTTGTTTCCTCTCATATATTTTTAGCAGCTGCTGCTCTCTGCCCCTGGTTACAGGGTGCTGATGATTATGTGGTGCTTGCCACCAAGTGGCTACAAGCCCAGCAGCCCAGCTCTCCTCCATCTGGGGAAGGGACCCTGGTCCCACAGACAAGAACCTTGGTCTGACAGTATGTCTGTGCCGATTGCTGGGGAGCTGCTGTGGGTACAGGAGGTTCACCATGGAGGGGTAGCTCTGGAGCCTGAAATGTAGGACACTGTCCAGGGATGAAGTTTTTGTCTTATTTAAAACTACTGATGTCAAGAGAGAAGCAGAAACCACAGTCTATCTGAGAAAAGGTTAAGAGCCGAGCCCTGTCTCCCAGGGCTGTAAATCCAGGATCTCAAGTAGCTCCAGGAACACTTTGCAGCAGGAAAAGTAAAGAGAGAAGGAAAAAGATTATTTAAATCTCTTTTTTCTAAGTATTTTCTCCAAGAAAGAAGCTACATGTAAAAAGGGAAAATGTCACATGACATGCATTGAAACAGTATGGGGTGGGGTCATCCATTCAGTCCTCTCCACCTTTGTGTCCAATTCTTTTCTGGATAAATCCAGACCAAGGATATCCTGGCTTTGTCATTTCTTTACAAACAACGCCGTGATGAAATTATTTCTCACTTGTCTTCAGTTTTTACAGTGTTTTTTTTCTTCAATTCTATTTTTCATGCAGGAAGCAAATAGCAAATCCACAGGGCTTTCAGAAGTGCTCAGAACTGGTGACACTTTGTTAACAGTGTAGGATTAGAGATGCTTTAAACCCACCACTTCTGAGAAATGCTCTGCTCACTCTGCTTCATCTATTGTGTGAGTGACCCCAGCCTTACACTCTGCTCTTAGAAAAGCAGTCCCTGAAAAGAGTAGAGCAGCTGAACTTCTGCAAAGAAGGAATGTTCTTACCCTTCATGTTACAATGACAAGATGCAGGGTACAGGCAGATTAAAACCTTTTTTCCTGATTTGTTTTTTGCAATTGAGGACAAAAACACAGAGAGTCACATCCTGTCATGATGTCTTTGCTTATTGTGAACCCCAACTAAACACACATGTTTAAATGCTCGTGATACAAACTGTTTGCATAGTGTACTTCAGCCCATGTTTATATTTCTTGCCTTTAATATTTACTTCAAGTGGAGACAATAGGTTATTAGCTTCATAAAATCTCTCTGTCTGAGCAGATTAAATTATAATGGATCATAAAACCACTGAATTCAGCATTTAGTCTGATTATCTACAAAGCAAAACTATAACATCTTTTTTGTTTAAGAACTAGTCAGTATTCATTAAGGGCCAACAGATATTTCTGGGCTCTGCTTGCTCAGATTTCCAGCTCAGATTTTTTCTGCCCATCACAAGTGATGCCCTTGCAGAAGCATCGAGTTTGATGTAGAAAAGGGAGGTTGAAGCATCAAGAGTTGTACCACTCCTGTTGTTAGCTTGTGCCCTGCTCTGTGCCATCACAGAGAGGATTTGTATTCCAGGTCCTCTAGGATATAAACATGATTTCACTGAAAATACCTGCAGCATTAGGTCAGTCCTATCTTTAAGAGCATCCCCACTCTTATATGTTTAATAAGATATCTGATGGGAGGACCAGAAATAATGGATGTAAATTGGAAGGGGATAGATTCAGACTTGACATAAGAAAGAAATTCTTTATAGTGAGGGTGGTGAAACACTGGAACAGGTTGCCCAGAGAGGTTGTGGATGCCCCCTCTCTGGAGGTGTTCAAAGCCAGGCTGGACATGGCACTGAGCAGCCTGATCTGGTGGGAGGTGTCCCCCCTATGGCAGGGGGGTTGGACATCGATGATCTTTAAGGTCCCTTCCAACCCAAACTATTCTATGATTCTATGTTCCACCTTACTGCTGCCTGGTCACTCTGCTTGTGGGATTTTTCCATGCTGGATTCTTCAGCCTGATACGTTTTACCTTTGTGGTGAGCTGAGAGCTGTGCTGGGTGACTGCATACCCTCCCCACAGTCCCAAAACTGAAGTAAAATCCTAGTTAGCAAGGAGCTGATTTCAAGGAAAGATAATAAAATGAAGCAAAGACCCTCTTCTGCTAGAGACAACACATGATGTTTTTATACCTGAAAGACTTCAGACGCATAAATCCTGCCTTGAGGAATGTGCTGTTTTATTAGCTCCATGAGAGACTTGGGCCAAGCCATCAGAAAAGGGCTGGTTGTCTTGTAACCAGCCAAGGAGCGTAGCTGCTGCTCATTCCAAGAGGGAGATGTGCAACACATCTGATTGTTGCTGCCTTAGAAAATGGGGCATCTGCATGAATGTGATAATTTTCTCTTTTCAGAAAGAAAAGAGAGGAAAAACACAGGCTGGGAGCAGAATGACTGGTATTTACCTGAGCTCTGCATTCATGGCTCAGTTCCTTGTCTGTGCACACTATTCTGTTTCTAAGAGGCAAAGCTGCTAGGAAAACAGAACAGTCAAAAGAATGAAGTCCAGTTAGATTTAATTTTCCCTTTGAATGAAAAGTAGTGCTTTATGGAAAGAAAGAACATGGATTTCAGGGCTTTCATAAGCAAAGGGCATGCCTACTCCCTTTTCTCTCCTCTCTGGATAGATAAAAAGACAGACATCCAGCTAGATGGATGGGTGGATGATTATCAACAGTTCTTTGCCACATGAGACATAAATATTTCCCTCTGGGAAGCTGCAAGGTGTTTTAGCAGCTGTGAAGACGGATAGCAGTCCTCTGGGGGAGAGCAGCTCTCAGGCAGACACTCTCTGTTACTAAATGACTGCTCCCAAATCTCTCCCGCAGGCACCACAGACGTCTGGGCAGCTCTTGGATGCTCTTTAGAAACACCCTGGGTTTATTTTGAGGGTACAGGGGAGGGGCCAAGGAGAACAGGCTATTTCTCCACTGGCCATATAAGATTCCTCTGTCCTCCTGCCTGATTTGATTTGGATTTGCTTCATTGATGTTTTGTTTTCTTCAGAAGTGGGTTTTTCAGGGGAGGGGAGATGGTGCATCAGTACATCTGTGTCTCACTGGTAGAAAATAGCAGATGCTTTCAAATCCCAGAAGGCAGCAGGCAGTGTGACAAAGTCAAACTGGAAAACATCCTTACAAAAAAATCATAGAATCAATTGAGTTGGCAGGAACCTTCAAAGGCCATCTAGTCCAACACCCTGCAGTACATCAGGTTGACCAGAGCTTCATCAAGCCTGCCTTTGAATGTCTCCAGGGATGGGGCCTCCACCACCCCTCTGGGCAACCTGTGACAATCATTAGGAAAAAAGTCAAGTGTCACTCAGGTTTGAAGTTAAAGGAATTTTTCTAATACCATTGGCCTTTTAGGCACGTTTTAATAGTGGTAGTACAGACTACAGGAATGATACAGTAAGTTAAAAAAAAAAATAATAAAAGAGAAGGAATTAAGTGGACTGTCAGAGATGTCATGGCTGAGTGGGTTATAAACTTTCAAAAGTTTTCTCCATGGAAAGATGTCATAAAAAGCAAAGGTACGGGCAAGCCTGTTCCAGAAGATAAGGATAAGCTTATTTCATAAACATTTGCCCTATGAAGATGGAGCAAAGCAAAGCCCTGAAATGATAAGGGACCACTGATTTAATGTATGCCTGTCATCAAAATTGAAAACAGTTTTTGCGTCTTCTGGTTCAAAAAAGAGTTTAATGCCCATAAATATGAGGGTTATCAGGCTTTTTGGAAAAAAAAATCTTCCTATGCCCAAGAGGGGATTTATTTTCCAACTCATTATAACACAGCCACGAAAGATACCAAGGAATACTTTTAGGGCCACATAAATAAAAAGGGCTTTTCTCAAATTTGCTATGAGTAGGACAGAGGTGATGTTCAGAGGAGGGGGTGGGAAGTGAACCTTTCTGGCCAGGAGAGAGGGAAAAGGAGGAGAAGGCTGAGGGAGAAGGCAAATAGGACAAACTTCCCCCTCGCTACACATTAAGAGACTTCATTTAAGAAAAATTATGTGAACCAAAATTTCACTCCATTTCACTCAATCCATTGTATTGCAAAGATTTTACAGGTTTCCACATCCTGCCCGTGGTGTCACTAGCAGAGAGAAGGACTCTAACAGCACCCAGATCCAGCAGCATCACACTTTGAAAGTTATATGATTAAGTCTTGCTGCAAGAGTACATGCATCTTGTTGGTTTTATTTCTCTCTGCTAGGCTGCAGATAAGTGTGTCCTGTTTTCATTGCTCCAGCATCTCTTGCCTTCCTTGCTGTCTACTTCAATTTACTGTTACTCAGTCACAGGGAGTAGCAGCAGAGAGGAAAGGTTATGGTGTGAAGAAATATTGCTGATTACTTTGTTTTAATACGATGTTTCTTTGATTATTTAATACTAATTAAAATAAAACAAACAAACACTGAAAAGAATTTTTCACTTTATCTTCTCTACAGTATTCACTTGTGTCTTTCTCCATCATATTTTAAGGTATTCCCTGTTGGGATTTGGAAGGAGAGGACTGGGGTTTCATTTCTGGATGGGTCATTACCTTTCATTTATTTTGTCTGTTTGCCTCCTAACATTTCACATGACTTTTTTGGCATGCCAGAGAAAAGTTCCACACTGATGAAGAAAAACCACACTGGCACTGGGGAGGAATGTTGCTGCTGCTCCATCCTCCATAGGATGGTGACTGGCAGCATAGAAATACCCCCAGCAGAATGACAGGAATCACTTTTCTATATTTACCAGGAGCCCTGGGCCAACATGCAGTGGTTGGGAACCCATCTGCTCCCTTGCCAGCATTTTCTCAACACTCTAATATTTAACAGCTGATGCTTTTGTTGTGTATTATTTTAGCTCTGCGTGTGGGGTGAAGAGGATTGCCTTTAATAGCAGTGTGACAAAACCAAACTAAATCAGAAAGGGAAACTGTAAATGAAAATGCCTAGTGATTCATCTGCTGAATCATAGAAAGGAACACATTCATTTAGGTACTACTTGACCATTTAGGTTTCCTACTACAAGCCTGACATCATTAGCTGCGTGTTAATGAGTCCTCTCTTCTAGTGCCTGCAGCAAACACCAGCCAGGTTCCCAGCTTGTGATTTGGGGGGCTTGGGGCTGGAGAAAGGAGAGAAAGAGGGGGGATGTTGATCAGAACCAGTGTTGGGTCCTTAGGCACTGTGCAGATCCATTTCTCTGGTGAGGGGTGTCCACTGTCAGAGGGATCTGCTGTGGCAGACATTTCCAGTCACTGTTTCAGGTTTTACCTATTATTTATAGTCACCAGAAGTTATTAGACACAACACTGCTAAGCAGCCACCTTTTCCAGCCCTTTGACTTTGCTTCCCATGACACTTCCTTTTTTTCTTTTGGATATTTGCTCACATAGACACTCTCTCCTGTTCCTAGAACTGAAACTTTTTAACCCAGTGTTCAAAACTGGCTGTGGGAGCACAGCAGGCAGCAGCTGATCCCCTATTTCCCTTAATTCAGGGAAGGCCTATTTGAAATACAGGACAAACATCAGACTTTACTTCTATCTAAAGCTTTACCTGCTGTCAGTGCTGTGTGACTGCGTAGGTTGACAGGAAAATGAAGACTTACCTATTATTTTCCAAACAAACTTCTACTTCCCATTGCTCCAGACACTTCAGCCTAACACCACCTCAGTGCAGACAATCTCAGACTACCTACTTAACTTGAAATGTGTCTAAATTCCTTGTTTATTGAAGAATTTAAGTTCTATTAACAGAGCAGGGCATTAATCTCCATTAATAATAAATTGTTAATTGCACTCAAGGGACCAATGGCTTAGACTCTGTGTCTAAACCTGTGGGAGAGTGTGGAAGAGACAGAGAGTCTGCAGCCAGAGTATCAGGATGGATCAACAGAAGAAATGGAAGCTCTTTTGTCCTTTCTATAAGGGCAGTAGCATTTCCTCCCTCCAAATTTTATGCATTAGATGCAAAAAAAGGAGGTATAAAAACGTTGTAAGAAGTCTGCTGCTTTAAAAGCCTGTTTCCCCAAAGATAGTCTGTGAAATACATTGGTATGAATTCACAATGTCTGAGAAGTCTCAGCAGAGTTGAAGACTGAAAAGAGGACTGTTGCAGCAGAATAGAGTTTCAGAATTCAAGTTAGCCAAATGTGGCAATTCAAGGTTGAACTGGTACTTCACATTCACATTTTCCAGAGCAGCTTTCAAAAACACAAAGGTAAAATAATCACTACTGCAGAACCACAGATTTCTCTCAGGGACACTGTTCCATTCAGTCATTTCTGTAAAACTCAGACTTTTCCAGCTCCGTTGGAAGACAGCAGAATAAAGTGCTGCTGGATGAGACTGTAAGCAATTTTATGATTTTCTTATAATCCTAAGAGTAATTTATTTCAAAAATGAAAAATGTAATGAGCATGTAATGACCTCAGATTAATGTAAATTTTGAAACTCAAAGAAAATACAACCTTTATCAATGAGGTGTTATCACTCTACTCCCTATGCTTCCTGGAAATTAATTCACTGGAATCAGCTGGATTTGATTTTGACAAAATAGCCTGGAAAATGCTTTGAGTGCCCCAAAATTAATATTTCTATAAAAATGCCTGAAGAAATTATATAACAATAGCTCCTTTGCAGTTCACTTGTTCAATGTATATAAAGCCTTTGATGAGAAAAGGGGGTGGAGATAGAATGGGATTCTAATTTAGCAGGTTTTACAAGTTGTCTCTGCTAAATTCATGCACTTTAGCAAGACCAGAGAATCAGAGTATAACCTTTGAAATCCTTTTAAATCAACTACTGATGCAGAATAGCAGTTTTGTTCCAGGTCTGATCTTAATTAGCTGACACAACAGTTTCCCCCAGTTGTACACACTCAGATTTTACGTGTCCTTTGCTTTCACTGAATATCCTAAAGGTGAGAATAATTATCCCTGAAACGTTGTTCCATTTGTCAACAGATACCAACAAATACCAACAGGATTGTCCCTTTGAGGCAGCAGGACACTGCTCACTGATATGCTCATGGAAATACATATCTATAGTATGAGGACATTGCTGAAGTTCATTTAAAGTAACTTTTCCATGCTAAAACCTCCTTGCTAACTGAAAATTGTGCAGTAAACATGAGATAAGAGACCTTGGAATAAAAGACATGAGCATGAGGGCAATTTTCTGGATATTACTTGAAGCCCAAGTGAAAGGAGCAGCAAGGACAGGGTGCCCTGGAGGTGCTGTGCTCAGCCAAGTGCTGAGGATGGGGATACCCAGGGGCACTGAGCCCCAGCAGAACCACAGTGATGGCAAATGGTGTCACATATAGGGCAGCAGCAACCTTTCCCAGTGACTGACAGGGTCAGGATGCTGAGTCCTCTCAGCACTTCAGAGAACATCTGTAACCTTGGATTTTATTATTTTTTTTTTCTTTCAGGAGTCAGCATTATTTCCTTCATGGTCACTGCTGAGGTACTACATAAATCCATAGCCACACAATGATTAATGGTTCTTTAGTACCAAAGGAAGGCATTAGATAATGCTTTTAATCACTGTCAAACTTCATCATTTTCCCACTCTCTTTTCCTGTCTCCTGTGAAGCTTCCTCATGGCAAAGCCTAATGAAAGATGCCACTACATGTTGGATGGACTTGCAATGAACTTCAGATGATACATATCGTACCTTTAGCTCATCCTTCCTGTTGAGCTGCTGAAAACTGAGCATCACAGGTCTATGATTCTTCACAAAATTGTGAGAAATCAGCTTCTGCCAGTTTCTGTTCCTTGGCTGGTAAAAAATATAATACAGAAAGTCAATAACAGCCTAATGGCATAGACACTGAATGTCTTCTTCAACAGCTGATGGCAATAACTTGGTTTCTGGCTCACACAGCATTTGATGTCTCCTTCAGCTTGGATCTTCCCCCATATGTAGGAATCACCTCAGGGTGCAGTTTCGATTTCATTGAGTATGAAAATGCCAGAAATTGCAGACTGTCATGGGGCTTAGTTTTCACAAACTGGCTGATTGGATCAGTGAGAAGCAGCCTCAGACAGCCACGAGTACGTTCCTGATGTGGCAGGCCAGGAGAGAGCCCCGTATGTCACCCTGCCAGAGGCCACCCATTGCCGTGCCATGCCGCTGTGGATCAGGCATCAGACCTGCACCCTCATACACAGCCAGACAGGGATTTTTCCTGCCTGACTTTAGACCCCTCCGGGATGTCAAAATCACCCTCTGGTCCCTACAGAGAGGGGAGATGTCTGCAGCCAGCAGCCCACAGCAATTCATTTTGCTGGGCTTTTCCCTATTACAGTGGACAGCATCAAGAAAGCAAAGAAGAAGCAGTCACAGGAGGGTTGGGTGAGCACTTACAGGAGTATGTACCTTTGAAAATGGAGCCCTTCTGGCTTTCAACTCACATCCTCCACTTGGCTTCTTAGAGGCACAGGATGGTGGTTGTTATTCCCTTGGCCTTTCACTCAGCAGGACACCAAGGGACACAAAAAACCAAGACAGGTGACAGGCAGACAGGCTCCCTCCCCACTAGACAATAACTAGTAATCAGGTAATACGTTTGTCAAGGGAAGGCAGTGCAGAACAGTTCCCACTTTTTAGCAGTTTTGTAGTGAAATTACAGTCTTAATTTTTGTATTTGCTACCAGTAGCCTTCTGAGTATTTTCAGGGAGAGAACCAGAAAGCATAGGCAGTATATGTCACACACTGAACTCATTCATTTTTAAATAATTCCTTTTTGATTAAATGGCAGTGGCAGAATATTTGCAGAGTCTTGTGTTACCTCTAGGTTGATTTTCATTAAAATATAGATAAAGACATGATTCCTATCACTGAGAAAATATTTGCTTAAACACAAATTCTTGACTAAAATTTACCATCCTCAAGCAATTCTTCATTTGTGTTCACATGTCTGAGTGATTGAAAGTGGAGAATAATTCCTGAACTTACACAAAATTTGTAATAACACTAATTGCAATTTAATATTTGATAAGCTTTCTAATTGAAGAGAAAGTATTGCCATAGATGCTGAGCCTACTGTAGCTCTGCCATTGTTGAACTGCCCTACAAGAGCCTTTGTTTGATGACAATGACAGGTGTAGTTACCAATGCTCTGTGATGGGCAGTAGTGACATGTTTCATTAACAAGACATGAATCTTTAGTACCTTTGCAGCAGCCTGCACAGAGGTTCTCCTCCCCCTCTACTCTGCCCTGGTGAGAACAAATCTGGAGTATTGTGTCCAGTTCTGGGGCCATCAGTTCAAGAAGGATAGAGAACTGCTGGAGAGAATCCAGTGCAGAGCCATGAAGGTGATGAAGGGATTGGAGCATCTCCCTTACAAGGGAAAGCTGAGGGAGCTGGGTCACTTTAGCTTGGAGAAGACTGAGAAGTGACTATAAATATGTAAATGTCTATCAATGTCTATAAATATGTAAAGGGTGCATGTCAGGAGGATGGAGCCAGGCTCTTCCCAGTGATCTCCCACGATAGGGCAAGGGACAATGGGTGCAAGCTGGAAAACAGGAGGTGCCACAGAAATACAAGAAAAAACTTTATCACAGTGACAGAACATTGGGACAGGCTGCCCAGAGAGGGTGTGGAGTCTCCTTCTCTGGAGACATTCAAAAACCCACCTGGACACCTTCCTGTGTGTCCTGGTCTAGGAGTTCCTGCTCCAGGAGGGGGATTGGACTAGGTGTTCCTGCTCCAGCAGGGGGATTGGACTAGATGATCTCTTGAGGTCCCTTCCAATCCCTGGTATTCTGTGTGATAAAATTCCACTGTCTGCTCTTATTGCTGCCAGCTCAAGTCAACTCTGTGTAAGGACTGCAAGGAGATACAGCCAGTCAGGGAAAACTACAGTGAAAGCTACAATAAAGTCCAGAGCATGTATCAACAGACCATGCACACTTTAAATTCAGCATCTTTGTCTTGGAGCTTCCTAACAATGTTCACCATGTGCTCTGTGTGTGTGTGTACAAGTGTATGTATGCTGAACACAAACACCCCCAACTCTTTCTGCAGCCAGTTTTTAACCTTCACATTTCCTCAAGTAGTGAACAAAGATTTTTTATATTGCAGCTTTAAACAGTGCTGATGATTGATGGTTTCTAGGTAGGATAAAGGGCCTATTTAAGTGACTGGTGTCCAGTTTAGTACAAGGGCAAGCTTCCAGTAAAAGGTTGGTGTCTAAATACGGTGCTGCTGTGTAAACCCAGCAGGTAAAATAAATACCTTCTCAAGCAGTGTACACAGGGCTCCTGCCCAGGGGCTCTCAGAAAACATTTTGAGTGAGAAGATGTATGTGTCTAGAAACAGTGTCTTCCTAGGCAGCCACAGGGCATCTTGTTGCCACCATCATGTGACTAGTTCAAAGGCACCATTCCCCAGACACTGCTGCCTGTCATTATCTTCTACCAGTTTGAACTGAGGAGATGACAAGGGTGGCACGAGGGAATTTTTCCCTTCAATTCAGTGAGGTTCAGGTCAAAGGCAAGAAAAAGCTGACACTCTGTGTGCTTCACTGGGTGGCTGAGTGTCCATCATCTCAGCCAGGAGAGGGGCAGCAACAACCCCGAAAACAGCTCTCTGCTCACCTGGAGGGATGGTTTCTCCCAGCTGTCCAGTCTCCCTCCCTCCATGTACAGTTCTCAGTTGATCAAGCTGGACTGGCCCCATTGCCCTGCATGGTGCCTGCAGGAGAGAGGACAAGTCACTCCTCTGTCACCCAGACCCACTCGTACCATGAGCAGGTGCTGAGAGTAATTTGAAATGGCCTCCAGCAGCTGCAGCAAGACCCTGCTGGCAGCTGGGGGAAAATTTGATGGTCTGATTGCAGTCAGCATCCATAACTATGACCATGTGGAATCCTTGAAGGCTGCAGTGAAGCATCACCTGCATTTGAGCAAAGGGGCAGCCCAAACAAGCTCCTTTCAGCCCTTTTCTGCGCAGTTCTATGTGTTTAAGACTAAATACATAAACTGTATGGCTTTAGCTCTGTGTTTATAGCCAAAAAAGAGAAGCAGCATTTGTCTGGTAAGTGGCTGGGGGCTGCTGGAAGCAGATAGCCTTCCCTCACTGTGAGTCATGTCCTGTCCTGCAGCCCACACATGCCTGCAATACTTTGCATGGACTTTGCTTTGCAGAGGAAGAGGAGGCTCATGGCATGTCTTTGAAGACAAGATCAAAGCAATGAGGAGTCATACACTCTTTTGATTCCTTAATGGGCACTTTTCAAGCCAGCTCCCCTCCTGCAACTGACTGTCACACACTGTTTGGAGCACACACACCAAAGAAGCATCCCTGGCTTCAAAGCCCCCCATTTTTGTCAGCTGTGTTCTTTCTCTTTGAAAAAATTATTCCCTGGGAACAGAAGGACCATTATGGCTGCTCACCTGAGCCATTCCAGATACCTGCAGGATCAGGACAGGAGGACACTTCTGCAGTCCAGTCTCACTCTTACCCTTCCCATTCCACTGCTTTGGGCAGCACAGATGGTCATGAAATGTAGAGGAACTCATCTTCCTTCTGCCAGGTAGAAGGATCATTTGTCCTCTATGCTTCTTGAAGATTTGTGGAAGAGACAGTTCAGATTCCTTGCTAAGCAGCCTCTTCTGTTAAGAGATCTCTTCTTTGCCATATCACTGTGAGGAGAACTTTGCTTGGGGTAAAATTAAAAAAAGAAAAAAAAAGAAAAAAAAAGAAAAAAAAAGAAAAAAAAAGGTTAAAGGCAAAAAAATCAAAACCCCCTCCTCTGATATTATACATTTCAAACCATTGTATGATCCTATGATTGAGCTGTTGGAGCAGGTCCAAAGGAGGACCACAAAGATGATCAGGAGGCTGGAGCACCTCCCTTATGAGGAAAGACTGAAGGAGTTGGGGCTGTTCAGCCTGGAGAAGAGAAGGCTCAGGGGGAAACCCACAGTGAATATCAATACCTGAATGGGGCTACAGAAAGGCAGGGGAAGGATCTTTTAATATGATATGCAATAGAGAGACTAGGAATAATGCATGTAAATTGAAAGGGGAAATTTAGGCTAGATAAAAGAAAAGTTCTTTATGTGAGGGTGGTGAGACACTGGAACAGGTTGCTCAGAGAGGTTGTGGTTGTCCCCTCTCTGGAGGTATTTAAGGCCAGGCTGGATGAGACACTGAGCAATCTGATCTAGTGGGAAGTGTTCCTGCCCATGGCAGGGGGGGTTGGAACTAGATGATCTTTAAGGGCCCTTCCAACACAAACCATTTTATGAAAATTCAGATCAGTTGACTGTGTTTGTCAGAATACTTTTTCACTGGAAGTTGCTATTTTAATTCGTTTTGTTTTCCTATTTGCTCTAGGAAATTTGCAATGGAAAAGAAATGTGAAATTAATTGAAATCAAAGTTTCTGCATGTTATGTACTGGGAACATTCAGATTTTTAATGCAGGAGTTGCCCTTTCAAAGTATTTTAAGTTTTATTTTAAATGTATTTAATTTTTCACGTATGATAATTTTGCACTATTTACCTGTTACTGGATCTTGATGAAGAAAAACACTTTAAAAAAAAATCCACTGATGAGTGAAAGGATGAAAAAAAGAAATGTTTTCAAGCACATTTTCCGAATAGATTTTGAAAATGTGAGGGTTGAAAAGTTTGAAATTCAAAGTTTGAATGACTGATGCAGTCCAACATTTTCACAGCACAGCTTTGTTCCTCTCAGCCATGGGAACAGGCACCACAGCTGCCATGAGAGGAAAGCAGAAAACTCTGCAAAGAAAAATGTTCTAATTCATCCTGAAATAAACATCGAGGGGCTGAGACTGATTCTTGTAAAGGTAGCACGGAAAAAAGTAACAAAGACAGCCAGAAGATACATAGAAGCAGTTGTAATTTATGTGAATGTATCATGATGCTAACACCAAATATTGATATGTGCCAATCAGCAAAATAAAAATTCCTATTGTAAGAAAATGGCAAATGCCACAATTGCACCATATGTTTTGGCGTTGTTTCTTGGGAAAAACAAATTATAAACTTTAGAACTATTAACAAACCAGCTCATAAACTCAGGATCTGTATGAAATTCTGATGAGCTGCAAGTGTGAGATGAAACAAATGTCTGACGGCATCCAGCAAGCACTGAATTGTGCACAGGATCATCTCTTTGCTTGGAAATTATTTTGCTTGCTATAATTATTAAATTTAAAAGTATTATTAATTAAGAATAAATTTACTTTCTGCTATTTTCCACTTAAAGTGTTTTTTATTTCAGTGGGCCATACTTCTTCTAAGGCAATTTCAGAATTGCCCAATGTTTTCACTCAACCTGAATGAAGTATTTCAGATCATTTTCATAGGATTTAGTTATTTTTAAGCATCCACTTAACATTTAGGTAAATTTCAAGCTATTTTATGCTTAATAGTTTGAAGGACTGAAAAGTTTGAAAACATGTATATGGAGCACTTCAACATTTCAAAAAATAGAAATTACTTATTTCCACTGAAGCTATTCACTGAATACTTTCTCATCTGGGCAGCCTGTTCAGTTGCTCAGTTTTCCTTCACTTCCCACCCCTTTTTTTTTTCTTTTTAGGATATAAATCAGAGTTCTCAAATTCATCACATTATATTCACTGCCCTGCTTCCAAATGTATAATTCATTTTTCACAGATGATGTCTTTTTTTCCTCATACTTTTACCTAAAACCCCAAATACTCATGAGAACGTGTTCAGGGGTTCTTTTGATGCTGCTGCCAGGGACTGCTGCTGCCTGATGGACCACTAAGCCCTGGCAAAGCTCTTCTGAATGCTCTTTCTTGGGGAGCAGTGTGATTGTGGATATGCTTAACATTGAGCATATGCTTAAGTGCCTTCCTGAGTTGCTGCCAAATGCCTGTGATGCTCTTATCACTGTGCATTGTCTAAGTTCAGAATTTAAAAGAATAATTTAATGGCTGGGACATCACTGGGCTTTGAAGGCTGCACAGCTTGTTGTCAGCCTATGAGATGTTCCCAGCCAGCCCCTTGCTCCTGCTGCTCCAGGAGCTTTGTGGACATTGGAACATCAAAGTCAGTGGCTGCTGAGCCATTTCCCAGCTCCTGATGTGGTATCAGTCAGGAGAGACAGGCAGGGTCAGGCAGAGGGCACCCCTGGCAGCAGCTGATGCTCTTGTATTTTCCAAGAGATCAGCTGAGGACAGGGCACAGAGATGACCTCCATCTCCTCATTCCCTTTCATTTACTGGATGGGAAAGAACTGTCACATGCACAAGAAAAGTCAATTGCCTCCTTGTAGATTTGCAGCAGTACCTCTTTCTGCCAGCAGAGATCCCACCACATCAGGGTTTTTCCTCACTTTCTTACACCTTGAGGCTGCAGGTAAGCTCTGGAACACCACCTGGTCATCTGCTCTGGTCCATGTAAAACTGAGCACCATTTAAATGCCACTGCTTCATCTTCCTGTACACTCCCTGTCTTAGCAGAGTCTCTGTCCCTCCAAAGTGCTTCCTTAAAAATCACACAAGGTGGGGGCCAGGCAGGCATTGTGCTGGCTTCTCGGCTGGGAAGGACATGGGAAACCACTCCATGCAGCAACTGAATCATCCAACTCATAACGTGTGAGGAGTGATGAAAGGTCTAGAAAGGGCTGCAGGGGATGGCTGGCTTCGGGGGAAGCTGTGTGAGAAATGGCCAAAGTGCACAGGGAGCTGAGGTGGAGCACTGAGGACTTCTTGGTGTTGTGTGACCTTGCGGGGGCCCAGAACTGAACTACCTATGTCAGTGAGGTTACATGAGGCTAAAAGAGATAGCAGATAGGGTGAGAAACACCAGATGTGGGTACAGATGGGACAGGATGTGTATCAGTAGGAAAAACATCATTTGGGGTCATTTGGAAGGAAATTAAGGTGGAAGAAAGAAGATGCAAGAGCACTGAAAAGGAGAGTTAAGGAGTGGAAGAGAGAAATATGACATGCAGGTCTTAGGTTTGGTGCAGGGTTGAGATCCCTGCCAAGTACAGTCACTACTGCAACCTAAAAAATGAGGACTCAGACAGCCTGTGGTCTTGATCACCCTGTGTGCCATAAACCAGGGAAGGTGGGGGCTGGCCAGGGAGCCACTGTCTTGACCACCCTGTGAGGGTGGTGAAGCACTGGAACAGGTTGCCCAGGGAGGTTGTGGATGCCCCCTCTCTGGAGGTGTTCAAGACCAGGCTGGACATGGCACTGGGCAGCCTGGTCTAGTGGGAGGTGTCCCTGCCTATGGCAGGGGGGGTGGAACTCGATGATCTTTGAGGTCCCTTCCAACCCAAACTATTCTATGATTCTATGATTCTATGATTCTATGACCCCCATGCCAGCTCCTCCTCCAGCCCTGGCAGCAACACTATACCCACCACTGCTTCAGGGCAGGTTATCTACTTCTCATTCCTGAAAATGCCTTTACTGTAACTTTTGATTTATTTTTTAAAGAATTGCTAGCTTGACAGAAAATAGAAAAAAAAAAGAAATGAAAATTCAGGATCTGTCTCATTCCTATTTGCTTGCAAATAATAATTTCTGTAGAATCACTACCCAAGCAGAAGAGAGATTTATTTCCAAGCGTGTAAGCACTTGAAAGGTCATTTACTTAAAATTAAATGCAAGAAACAAGGGTGGTGCTTCTGCATTACTCTCTCCCTTTAATGCCACTCTGCATTTAATCCGACTTACTGCTCAATGGAAATAGCTCACTCCTACGTCTGCAGAACTGATTGGGTTAGAGCCTGCATCTCAACCACCATCCTGTCACCAGCAATGAATGCCATTTTTAGATCTCTCATTCCAAAGAAAGGTCAGTCCCTATTTTAAACAATAGAAGGAGAAAATAGTCAGTCCAGAGTTCACTTTATCCTTTCTTAGCTTTGACAGGGGAAAAAACAAATCATCAGCATGCCAAAGTAATTTCTAATATTTTAATATAGTTCCACAGAATCAACAGAACCTAGGAAGAAGGTGTTTTTCCCAAGGTGTGATTATATATTTCTGATAACAGCAAAGTAGTGTTGTGAAGGGACATCAGATAAGAAAGACAGCCCCCTTGAAATCTTCTGAATTTCCTTGCAATATTTTTTAGAAGAAAAAGAAACATTCTCCAGAATATATGAAAAATAACCCCAAAGACCTGAGCCTTAGCACAAAACTGACATGTATATTCAGCTTTGGCTCAGTAGGGATTCATCCAATTTACAAAGAAGTGTCCTTCAGGGTCTGATACGTTTAATTAGAAAATACAGCCTCTCTCAGAAGGTGCCTCCCCGAGGTCAGGACCAGTATTGCTGGTTCCTCACCTCTGTGGCTTTCTGGGAAGCCTATGGAGACTATTCCTTCAGCTTGGCCAGCTAAAGTATGTGCCCAAAGTGGGTCCACATTGATACCATTGGTAGAAATTCACTTGCAAACGTACTTCAACATGCCTCAGGTCAGCTGAGCTCACGACCTGGTGACTGGAAGATCTCCACTAACTTCACAACCACTTTCTGTCCACCTTTAGTGAAACCTTGCCAGTAAAGTATACAAACCAATGTGCTGAGGTTTCATTTGAGTTTTTAGCATCTACAGTATATTTTTTTACCTTTCTGCCAGCATTCCCTAAGGTTTTGGAGGTGATGATCATGAAATTGCCCAAGGCTTACCTCTTTGAAGAAGAGACAACATGTGGTTCTGTGGCCACCAGCAGTGAAACGTCAGTCTTGATCATTGTCCTCTGGTTTCGTAGAGATGCTTGAGTGAAAGGGTAAGAGGAAGATTTAGTGGAAATTCCCTGTTATTATGGCTTGGACTGAGAGTGTAAGGACACAAGCCTTGAGAGACAAAGAACAGAGTTCATTATTCATCACATAAAAATATTCCATATGAGAAATAATAATACAAGAAATAAACCCATCACAGCTGTATTTATGGTAATGACATACACTAAACTAAAAATATACATAAAGTAACTTCATATATCTGAAGACAGAGGCAGAAAATTTCAGTTTTGAGCAACTTAGAAATCATTTGTCAGGCCTGGGGACAGGAAAAGGGGGAAGTAAAAAGCACAAACTGATCTGCCTGAAGTTTTGTATAAGATCATTTTGATTTTGCTTGATAAAATAAAATAAACACATTACATTGTTATCACTTGGGGCTTGAGATATTGTAAATATCCCTGGGAGCTTCTTCTGTATCACCTGTCAAAAAGGAAACATCTCTCTTGGGCCTCCAGCCCAGGGGAGGTAAATCAGTACTTAGAGAGTCCTTTTCAGCATGTTGGCTGTCACCTGAAAATACAGCCTATATTTTTATATAGAACACACATTAGTATAAAATACAGCCTTGTTTTCTGTGAGTGCTGGTGCACACAGCAGCTTAAACCATCTCTGTGGGGGAAATATCAGTTCTGCTGGCCAGTGAGCAACCTTCACTGGGAAAATAGCTGTCCTCATACCTTCAGTTCCATCACTTGCTAACTAGATGCTTTTCCCCCTTCAGTTCTTACAGAGAGCTCAGATGCAATTTCTTCACGTGCACTATTCAAATAAATTACTCCTCAGAATAAAAATGTGATTGCAACAGGGAAATGCTGAGCATTTGGGAGCATATTTAAATTCTGGTTGAGATCTTGCTGCTCTTGTTTCCCATCTTTATCCTACAAATGATTGTTATTATCCTTTTCTTTACATATTTTTAAAAACCTGATTTTTTTATTTCTCTAGCTACAACTAGCTACTCACCAAATTAGACAACTTAGGGTGAGTTTTCATTCTGGCTTCACTTGAAATACTGGTATATTCAGGATGAAAAATCTATAGCTTCAGCTAACATTTAGCAAATAGAAAGCAGGAAAGAAATAGAACTCTGAGAGGATCCATTTCAGCTTCAACTGGCCTTCTGTCTGGAGCCCAGGTCAGGAAGTGACACACAGAAGCAGTGAGTGGGGATGACACCCCCTATCCCCATCCCCATCCCATGAAAATATCACCTGCTGATGAGCAGTTAGGGCAGTGACTCAGGAGTAAATTATAGTAGAATATAGCTCTGGATAGACCCCACAAAGCTAATTTATTCAAACCATTTCATATTGAAAAGCCTGATTATAATTTACCATATGATGCCTTTCTATCACTTCAGCAGCATCAAAAGGCTTTATTGTAGATGAGATCAAATAAATATAGCAAAAACATGAAAAAAAAGAGTGGGATCATATCCTGACTGATAGCACGCTCCTACAGACTATTGCCACCAGTTGAGAGTACGTGCCAATATTTTTATGAACCATCATTACAAAACACAACTGAAGCAGGCTGGAAGAAAACAGCAACCGAGAAGTGCTGTTTAAGAAAGCCCTGGGAGAGGAAAAGAACAGAAGAGGAGAGCTGCTGAGCTGAATCAGCATGTGGGCTGGAGCTGGAACAAAAGGATTCTTCAGTTCATGCCAAAAATACTCATCAGTGCTGCTGCTTTTTTAAGCTTAATATTCATAGGTGACTTTTCTTCTTTCTGAAGAGTCCTGTGGGAAACAGCATGGGTTGGAGTAGGGGTGGCTGTCAGAGCCCCCACTTTCTGCAAGAGTTTACTGCTCCTTGGTGACAGGGTAAGATGGTCTCCTCTGAGTTTCTGTCCTGCCACACCACTGCCCTGGGGCTCCTTACTTCTAAATATGGTCCAGCTTATATTGTCTCCTTTTACAGTGCTGGCAGATCCTCAAAGACATCCTGGCAAGGTTGGTACCTACTGAAGATCACAATTGGAGAAAGAGTTTTCATCTAAGTTAGAGCATGACATAGGCCTGTTGTGTTAGAGGAAACTAATTATGCAACATAGAGTATTACATGACCAAAACCAATCATACACAACCAACAGAATATTTTATTGTCACATAATCAGGCTGTATAATAATACAGGTACTTGTAGAGCCTAGAAAGTTAAGAAGGTTCAGAAAGGAAAGGGCAAGTGTATCACTAAAAGGGGAAAACTGAAATCATCAGACTGAGAAAATGCAAAGAACCTTCTCAAGTTTCAGGTTGAAATGAAGATTTAAGAATTAGGGGCTTGAAAGAGGTTTTGCATGGAGAAAAGCAGGATGCAAACCTACTCCAGAAACCTCTGGTTGACCACAGAGCTGAAGAAATGGGTCTGCTATCTATTTTGTGCTGCTGCCGTCAGCAAGATTTTTTTTTTTTCTAATGGAGAACTTCCTGGTGTCAGTAAACCAAAGAAAAAATCATCAAAATTCAGCAATTCTAAATGTAAGGCTGATTATTTTTTATGGTATAGACAGGAAAACGTGCAAATCTAAGCTCTTAAGTCTAAGTTCTTATTAAAGGAGGTTTGAACCCAAGTCCTCAGCTATAGTCATTGAGCAGGGGAAGCAGCTCCTGTTAATCTCCTCCTGTTGCTGTGTGTTAATGACCTGGACTGTACTTTTGTAATGCACAGCCAAATATCTTTCTCCTTCAGCAGGGATAAAGTCATTGACATATATTAAATTCTCATGCAGCACTAGCTGCTGCCCATCAGCACTGCTCACTGATTGCAACCAACAGCAGGTTTCCTTGAGAAAAATCATAGAATGTGTTGGGTTGGAAGGGATCCTCAAAAGCCATCTAGTCCAACCCCCTGCAGTGAGTAGGGACATCCTGCACTAGATCACGTTGTTCAGAGACTCATCAAGCTGGCCTTGAATGTTTCCAGGGATGGGGGCTCCAACACCTCACTGGGCAACCAGGGCCAGTGTCTCACCACCCTCATGGAGAAGAATTTATTCCCAATGGCTCATCTAACCCTGCCCTGCTCTACTTTCAAGCCATCGCCTCTCACCCTATCATTCCATGCCCTGGCAAACAGAGTCTCTCCAGATTTCCTGTAGCTCCTTCAGGTGCTGGGACAACATTGTGAGGTCTCCCCGGAGCCTTCTCTTCTCCAGGCTGAACAGCCCTAGTCCCTCAGTAGACATTATTTTCTTCTTAGATAATATGTAGGTGACTCCATGCCACAGTTGTTTGTGTTTTTCTTAGCTGTGGTAAGAAAACCTTATTTACAAAGCAGAAACTAAGCTTGCTTCTTTCAGCACTTCAAAGAACATCACCAATAACAAGCTTTTAGAACCTCAACATGTTTGATATCTGGCTAATCCTAAAGTAAATAGATCTAAGGAGCCAGCAAGCTGAAACATGCAAAAAATTCAGTATAAACTCTTGCAAAAATCAAGGTGCTCTTTCACTCTTCCTCTAGAAAACCAGCTTTTACATCTGAGAAAAGTGGTAAGAACCCAACTATTTTGTCCTCAAAATATATCTGCTTTTAAAAAATGAAACCAGCTTTTTATTTAAGTAACACTGTTTCCTAGAAACTGGCACGATCTTTGGTGTTAAAATAGCACTTATATTAAGTGTTTCTTCATTTAAGGGTATTTAATTACCTCAGAAGTATTAAAGATAGAAATTAATATACCCTTACAGAAAAGTTGAGAGAAAATGACGTCCTTTTACCATTTTGCTTTGCTGAATGTGGGTCAGTAGCAAATTAGATTGGCCTCTAATTTTTCCCCAATGTGAAAAGGATTCAATCACTAACACCATGAGATGATATTATTAATGCAATCATGGCTTAAAAGAAACCAGCCCTAAAGGGAAATGCCAAAATGAATTCTTCATTTAGTAACAAAGGAAGCCAAATGACTCCTTCACATCAAGTCATGTCTACACTAAAGACAAGCCTGGCATTTCATGAGCTTCTAAATAAGCATGCTGCAAATATTACAGTCTCCATTTGAATATCTAACACATGCTAAAGGCTCCAAAGTCATTCAGGGCATCACTAAAGAAATGTAATAGGTTTGGTATGATACTAAATTACCAGTTCAAAGTGAGAAAACATAAAAAAGTAACTTTATTTCTGCTGCTCAGGCAATTAGATACATTTCCATCTTAATCAAAAGGTAACAAATTGTAAAAGTTTTCCTAATCAAAGCATGAAATTATTCTATGGAACAGATTAGTGCATAGTGAGCTAGGGATCTTTTAGGAAGAAAACAATCAGAAGGTCTTAAAAAAGATAATTTAGGTTTTCTTTCCCCTTGAAATGTGAGTTTTTTGAATGCAGTCTCGATTACAAAGGGATAAGAGGGCAGCACCAGCTCTCAGACTGGTACAAGTGCTGCCCAAATCCCCCTTTTCCACTGTGGTACTTTCCAAGTTCACTCAGTTCCCAAAGGCTCTAATGAAATCACTACAGAACTAATAGGAAATAATGAAGAAGAGGCCTGTGAGGGGTGTGGAGAGGATGGCTGTCCCTCCTCCTGTCCTCAGGCACACCTGGGCTCCCTGTCCAGGGACTAACCTCAGAAATGGCAGTGACACATGCTGGGCCAGCCAGCTCACATACTCCATAATGTGTCAGGCTTGGAAACTGCAAGCTCATGATTTATAGGTAAGGTGTTTCAGGTCACAGGAAAGGTTTCCAAAGTCATTTATTAGTCATTTATTTTCCTACCCCTGCTCAGTTCCATTTTGCTGGACGCAAAGGATTAATGGAGCCAGATTTTTATCATCAAAAGATAGGAAAAATCACATAAGTGGCACTGGCTGATCCTCACTGATGCTTTAAAAATAAAAGGGGCAACACATTCTTGCATAATAATAAAGCAATAATGATCATAAGTATTTTCCTGGCATTGATTTTGGATGCAACAAACTGTCAGTAGATGCCTGATAATGTCTTGGTTTGTGACCCTGTGAGTCAGGGGTCCAGGGTTTCCTGCTCCCAGACATTATTTTCAAACAAGGAAGGTGGTTGCTGTTTACTGTTAGTTTTATGATGAAATTGCTTATCACCAGTGTACAAAAAATAATGAATTGGTCATAATCCTGGAGCTTTTGAAACCAACAGCAAGGCTTCTGCTGACTTTCACTGAAAAATCCCAGGTTTTGAGGCACCACTTAGATTTGCAGAGCGAAGGCTAAGAATATGTATGAAAGGATTACAAAATACTCACGGTTAATTTTGAAATGTGTGGAAAATCACATTAATGCAAGAAGTCAGCAAAATGTGTCTGCACAACCCGACTGCTCAAAAATCATGGTTAACTTGTGTGCAGGAGACTTTTATAAGCTAAGGCTCCATACAGGCACAAATATCTCCACTGTGCAAAGGCTACAAATCCCCTGTTCATTCCTTTGCTTGTCCATTAATGACTCAGCTCTTGCTGATACACAAAATATACATGAATTTTCATAATTTGCTCTTAATTATATCTGACAAACACTACCTGATCAACTTATTTTGCATGAAGTTTAACCTGTTGTCCCTGAAAGACATGATTTCCCCTTGGAAAGACAAATTTTCCCCTTGGCCTATCATTTTGTTCAAGGTCAAGGCTGGACAGGTTTTGAGCAGCCTGGTCTAGTTGTAGATTTCCCTGCTCACTGCAGGAGGGTTGGACTAGATGTCCCTAAAAGGTCCCTTCCAGCCCAAGCTATGAGTACTGACTCTTCTGTGATGCATCTCCACTTGGGAAAGCTAAATGTAGTATATATTTGTTTGTTGGTTTTTTGAAATAAAATATTATTTCCCTGAGGAATTTATAAAAATTTCAATTTTTAAGCTTCTAACTTGCCTTGCCTGCTCAACCACTGGCAGAGCATAAATATATTACATCCACATTATTACCAAACACATTCATTAGCAGCTATCACAGTGAATGCCAAATGAATTAACAGTGGCAGACCAGTAAATGGAAGTGCTTATATGTTTCTTTCTCACAGCAGCTTACAAACACAAAATTTATTCCTTACCTTTTTGGTGTAAAACCTGATGGTTGCTAGTAAATTCAATAGGATGGCATTAATATTCATTGCCACAACTGAGACCTTTTCACCCTGGAGTTGTAACAGATAATTTTCTAAGCATTTCTTTGTGGATTAATGTTAATTATTATGCATACTTCATGAAGAATTAACATCAGTAGGAAATTAGCTCATTCCCATTCAGAGCACTTACCAGTTTATCCTTGTCATCCTTGTCACAATGAGTTTACATGATACAAGTTGTCTGTTAAAAAAAAATCACCATTTTCTTCTTGTTCTCAGGCAGTCATAGCAAAATCTACCACCAAACATCTCCTCTGGCTTCTTTAGGTCCTCGGGTAGGTTCCAGTGGGCTGAAGACACATGAAGGAGAGATTTAGAGGTGAAATAGGGGCCCATTTCCAGCCTTTATACATTTTGTATATTTAATCCTGTAGAGGAAAGCACATTGTGTACCCCAGTCAGGTTTGCAGGCGTGGACCTTTTCATTTTGTTAGTCGAACTCATGTCTCACTCTGGGTCAGTAAGGAATTATTTTCCAGAGGAGCAGATCTCAGCCTTTCTCTGATAGAAAATCCTGAAACGGAGGTGCTAACCCCTATTTAACAGTTCTGATATTCTGAAAACAGACTTGCTTCACTTCATAAGCTGCCACATACCTTGAAAGAAGTCCATAGACAGAGTGAAAAGCAGAGCTTGGGCTGATCAGAGTTTTCAGGTTTTGGATACAAACAACTAATCTCAGCTAATGATAACCATGAGACCAACAGTGCACATATACACGAGACACTAGAACACATTGACCAGGGAAAGAGTAAAGGCACCATCCCTGGAGACTTTCAAGGCCAGGCTTGATGAGGCTCTGAGCAGTCAAGTGTCAAAACCCTGACCACAGAATGCAGGCAGAACATGGAATGGGTAATTTTCCTGCTTCTCCCTTGTGCTCTTTTGTCCCTTGCCTGCCTCAGCTTTCAGGCACTTGGACTCTCCCTACAACAGCAAGACTTACACATCAGTGTGTGCCAGTGCCAGCTCACTGGAGACTTTCAAGGCCAGGCAGCAGTGGCAAAACAAACTGCTATGGCACTGCCTGAAAGCCAGAGTCCTGTGGCTCAAGGCTTTGCCTTTTGTAACTCCCACAAAGGGGAGTGTGTTGCAGGAGCACTGTGGAAACAAACAGCTTTTATACCTACATAATACCCTGCCCACTGGAGCCCTGGTTTCTCCATAGAAATGAGCTATGAAAGAACCCAGCTATTAAGTACATGAAAAACATGAATTTTCCTTTTTGTTAGACAAATTTTATCTTTCTTTACATAACTGCTTATAAGCACATAGAGCCTGTGGTCTCTGTGTGCTGGGCTGTGTGTTTTGGTCACCGTGATGTCCTTAGGAAACTTGGGCAGAACACCTTTGCCACTGCAACACACTTTAGGGGTGGGGAGGTGAGTATAGGTGTGGGGGGACAACAGGACTTTTGAAGCTAGGGCCACCCTCTCCATGGCACTGCATTTTTGATGCTCAAATGGATTCAAATCAATTTGGTTCAGTTCCAGTTCAATGGATAGTTTGGTTCAGTTTTCCCTTTTTTCTCTAGCAAGATGGATTGGCCTGAAGAATAAAAAATTACGTGTTCATTGCCCTTGATTATCCAACTAATGTTTAAATTCCTGCCCGGGGGGGACTGTAGACAGAACCAGTAGGTGATCTGTACAAGTTTCCTGTAAATATGTTAAAATTATTTGCCAAGGCCAGCCCAAACTTCCTCGGGTGGTTTTGCTCTAATGTTTTTCTTTATCCCTCTTTGCTTCAGAGAAAATGTCAGCTCGTGAACTGTAATAATAGCCTTTCCCTTCAGATTTATCCCCCCTCAGTTTTGATCTAAAAAATCCCAGTACTCACAGGGAAACTTTCTGTGATAGTTGCCAGTTCTTAGGGTATCTCTCCGGCGCTGTGCCTGCAGAGAGGAATCGCTGCAGCCTTTCAGCAGCTCTTCCAGGGCTCGTAGAGAGGCTGCGATGTCTCTGCCATGATTTTTGGAGCCTGACGATGGCAGAGTTGCTCAGCCCCAGGCTGGTCCCTGTAGCCATCGCTTACAGCACTGCTTACAGCTGAACTGATAACACTGATGCCATTTGAGCTGCCTCTCTTTTACCGCAGAGATTCTCTAATCCTCAGCGATATTAAACGCACTGAAAAGGGAGAGAGAAAAAGAAAAAAAATAACGGGAGCGGTAGGGGAAGGAATTAAAAGTCCTTCAATATCATTTCTGTAGACCAAGGTCACAGTGGGGGCAGATGCTGGCTGCAGCTCAGCTCAAGGGAGCAAAGGTCTCTGAAGGACCGATTGCATCAGTGCAGGATGCTCTAATCTACACGGGGTGTTCACAAAAGGCAGTGCCACTGTTGGGGACACTTCTAGCACTGACACAGCCAAACCATTTTTCTTCCTCTACAGCCTTGATGTTCTCAGCACTGGGCTTGCTCCAGCAAAGGGTCTATCCCAAGTGCTGGGGGAGGATTTCTTTAAAACATGAAAGTATCAAAATAACATTAAATGTAACTAGCAAACAAAAATGCAAGTGCAAAAGATGCCACATTTTTGAAAGGGTCATGATAGTCAGGTACTGCAGAGGCCCTTTCCTCTGATGGTCCTGGAGAATTAGGTCCTAGAGGAGGAAGACCATAAGCAATCAACTTTTATGCACATTCTACTTGGACATGCACTAGATGTCTCTTTCTTGCTGGACCTCACTGCATTTTTGCTATTTTCACCAAAGGCTCATGTCTTTAAATGTTTTTGAGTTTTGTTTAATTTCCCTATTACATGACATCCATCTGCAGTGCTGAGATGAAGAGGGTCACATAATTTCTCATCATGATTTCAAAGACCTGCAACTGTTTGAACAGAAGAGGCAGATGCAGGCACTGAAATATATTTGACTGAATTGCCATTACAGCCTGCAGTGGAGGCTGGTTAGCACTGAAAGAGGAGTCTGCAAGAAGCTGTGTGTGGGAACCTTCCCAGAGTTTATTTTACAGCTAACTATGTTGCTTAGTGCAAGGGAGAAAGCATGGGATTTGCTGTTAATATTTTCCTCTTATCAAGTCCATTTTCAAAATATGACAAGCAAATTATTTGACAGAAACAATACCATAATACTAAGTAATTATCAGGAAGTGTAAGAGGATAAGGAAAGTCTTACAGTGCTCTTACACCACCCATAGTGTGCTCAGAAAAGAAAAAAAAAATTATAAAGTAGAAAGGAATGGAAACACATGTACAAGATCCTCTAGCCATGATGCATCACTACTCAGGGACATAAAGAAGACAGAGTAGATGTGTGGGGGTTATTTCACTGTGTCACTGCAAAAGTTCCTGCCAATTATTAAGGTTTGCCAAGAAAAAAGTGTAAAGGGTCTGCTAGCCAAGTTAAAAATACTCTTGTGAGTTGCTAGCCTTGCTGGGACATTCCAGATGCAGGCAGCCATGAACACATCAGCCCTGAGCAGCTCACAGAGGGAACCAGCTTCAGTTCAGAAGGATACCACTGCCACAACAATACAGTTCTTGCTTGAGATACAACTGCATCTGCATCTCTGCTCCCTTCACCAGGCTGTGTAGTTTGCTTTCCTGCTTCTACAGATGATAAAGAGAGAGAAAGAGCAGATCTTAAATCTCTCTCTAAGCTGACAACCACACATTGAGTTTGGGATTGTGCTCCCAATTACTTAACTCTAGTTTCCAGATTGGGAACTCTCCCAGCATTCCCATCACTGGGCTGCAAATAAATAATTTCTCTTTTTTCCCTCCCTTTGAAAAAACATTTAATTCCAACAATATACAGCTGCAACCATGAATGACTGGAACTCCCTTAGTAGAATATGTTTCCCAGTCAGAAATTGGCAATGCAGCCCCTCCACCCCTCAAAATTACTTGGCTAAAGCAGCAGCCAGCTGAACAAGCAAAAAAGCAGAAGAGGATTAAACCAAATATGCAGCTCAAAAAGAGGAGTAGTTGAACTCTTGAGTGTCTCAATGCATAGCTGATTCAGCAAAACAGCTACACATTCAAATGAAAGATGTCACTGAAAGAGAAAACGAGGCAGTTTAATCAATAAAGTGTGCCGACTGTCCTGCTATGGGAAAGGCAGCAGCTTAACAAGTCAAACAGAAAGATTAACTAGAAATAAAAAGAGCCATAGTGAGAAAAAAAGTATGATTTTTAACACTTTTGCCCTGTACAACCTTATTAGAAATGCTCAAAGATGGCACAGTAGAAATGGCCAATGTAGAATATTCCTGTAGACAATATTTCCCAAGGAAAAGCCCTACTGCTTCCTACTTTCACATCCAGGAAAAGTAATTCAAAGAGAAAGGTCACTCACTTAACTTCTTGGAATTAATCTATGCAGTGGGTCGGAAAACAAAAGCTCCTTTTTCTTCTCACTCAGGCACTTTGTGAGCTATTATTTAATTCAAGAATGCAAGTTGATTATTTTTACCTATTTCCAAGCTGGTTTATTACAGTACACAAATCTGTTATTCTCTGTGAACTATGCAGAAGTGAATTTGATTCACAAAAATATTTTTAATTCACTGAATGCTTTGAAAAATGCTGTATTAACATGGTACAGACGAGGAATTGTTGAAGAGATACATGTTCTCATACATTTTCATCACAAGGGATTCTGCACTCTTCATCTGTGACAAAGTTTGGGTTGTTCCAGTTGCTCAGGTTTCCTTGAGTTAGCTTGGATTTCAGATGCTTTGTAAAGAGGAGGACACGTCTAGGAGGTGCAACTTTTTTCAGTACTCATGTCCTTGAGGTTTGAACACAGACAAAAGCTGCTATTCCATCACTCTCCTGCCAACAGAGAAATCTGTTCAGAGAAACCTTCTCACAAGAGTAAACCTTCCTCGCAGGAAAGTAAACAGGAAAAGCTGGGAGAGCAGCTGATTGAAGGACACGCCAGTGCCCATTAAAATATTTGCTAATTGCAAATATATTGTCCCACTGTGCTGCCAGCTCCAGCTCTGACTCACATGAAATGTCAATTGGCTCCAGATTGTATTTTGTGGTTAACAGCCTCATCACTGGCCAACCAGATCTGCCCAGCAGAGAGGAGACTGCAGTAAGGCCAAACACTGATTTTGCTTCCTGGCCCTTGTGTCTTCCCTTCTCCATTACCACCTTTTATTGCACTATTTATGAGCTTCTTCTCTATTAAGCAGGACTTGAAAACCTGAGGAGTGAACTAACTCTTGGATTTCATTTATAAATTAGGGAAGAGTCTTGTTGAAGGTGATTAGATAAAGATCAAGTGCAGGATTTAGTCATCTCTGCAAGTTTCCCAATGGGCACAACATCGCCATGAATTTAGAAACTGAACATCTCCCAGCAGCCTGTGAACAGATAAATCTTTCCAAGCAAAGACAAAATAAAGTTAATAACTTGAATGTGTCAGACAGAAAAACTGCTTTCATGAGAAAAATGTCCACTCACATGAGCTAAACTCTCAGGAGTGGTTAAAAATCACAGTGTGAAAACAAACAGAGTGAAGGCTGGCTGGTGACACACAGGTTTGGGTTGCAGTGTTTATAAGGATCAAGGAACATAAATTCCCACTTGCTGATTGAAACTGTTTCCCTTCCTGCTTTTGAATTAGTCTTGGTTCATGTACTGGAGAGATGTTAAAAGAGAAACGTTTATAAAAAAGAAAAGGGAAAAAAAGCTGGAAATAAACCAAGAAAGAAATAAGGCTTCCTTTCCAGTAACAAGGAATTTGTGATTATTGTTCAAAATGGAGTTCACTTTTGGAATTGTGTGTTTAATCTGGAAAAAATGTGTAATTTCAAGCATATAAATAATCTTAATTTTTAAGGGGATTTAAATTTCACTGCTTTGAGGGGCTGGTGATATTATAACATTAAGGTGGTAAAATTAAATGACTGCTATCATTTGTGTATGTCATAGCACTTATCTAACACCAGCTGACTTTCGCTTGTGTCTCTAAATCTAAGGTGGGTGTTTACCTTCAGCAGGACAGGAAAGTGATTTCAAAAGAGCTGATAGATATTAACACTGCACAGTAGGATATATTGCCTTTTTTCACATAAACTACACTGGAGAAAAAGCTAATGTGTAATTTATGCAGAAGAACATACCTGCATCCTTTCCGAAAATGAGTTTACAAATTCTCCTCTGTTTTTAATCTTCGAAGCCTTAAAACTGTTCATTAAATATATTTCCTACACACCTTCTTCAACAGAGATTTGTCAGTGTGTGTAAATTATACATAAAGCCCACAGAGAGATGAATGCATAAACCTGTAGTTTAGCTAGGTAGGAATAAACATTCAACAAACTTTGTTTAATTAGTCACTAAATCAGTGTGTTATGCCTTTGTTGACTGACTGATGTTTTTAAAGTATTACTAACTTCTTAAACTGCCTGCTCTTGTTACTTTGTTGTTTTAGCAGAGATTTGATGCCATAATCTGGTGTGTAGTACCCACTATTGTAATTCCATGCTAACAGCAACACTGAGGTGACAGAACAATTAAACTGGATACATAGTTGTCAAATTCTAAGACAACAAAATGCTTACCTGTGACATGTAGCATATGGCAGAGCCCTGAGAAAACCATCAGTGGAGTTTAGAATAAATAAAAGCTGTGTTTCTTAAAACATATAATCTGACATTCAAGCATGGATAATCTTGAAATGTATTTGACAGTCAGAGTGTGATCTGAGTCAACAGATTATAAAATCAGAAGCATACAGTGCTGTGCTTTGAAATAACAAATCACAGCTCTTAATGCTGAACCCAATGTATAAACAAGATGCTCTTTCTGTATGCTACATAAAGAGTTTGCAAAAATACTACAGCTAATTATGCTTCAAGCATTTCCAGTCTCATGTATTAATCCAATTTTGATATTTTTTGGTGCTGGTCTCACAGTTAAAGCAATTTTGATGTGCAGCACTTAAACCAACACTGTTAAGGGTTTTACTGAAACAGCACAGAACCAGTTTGTACCCTCTTTGTACAAACAAGTCATCAGGAGCTGCATTGCATCTCCCATCCCCTGAGGTGTACACTTTTGTTGTATACTCCTGAGATATCTACTCATGAGATCTCTCAGGGTACAAGGGTTTCTTAAGGCAACAAATAACTAAGCATCTAAAACCATTTTATCCCCTTTATCGTTCATTCAAGTCAGGGATAGAGTCCCTGTATATATACAAAACATCAGCACCAGCATCTATTTGGGTAAGACCATTACTATCATCTAACTTGGCTCATGATGACAAGGAGAGGTTTCAGCTCTTCTTTCAGACACTTTTAAGAAGGCAGGATTTACAGTTTCCTTATCTGACATTTTGCTTTACCATTAAATTTCAAGACTCATCATAGCAGTACACGTTATCCAAGAGTTACGTAGCTTTATACACAGAATCAAAGCAAAGAAGGATTTAGAGATTTTAAAGTAAATCTGATTATATAGTTTCTTGCCAAGAAGATTCACAAGAACAACTTTGGAGCAGCTGCTAGTTCCAGCTGAGACACCCAGGGCTTCAGCAAGAGCCTCATCCCTGCTCAGCCTTTACTTTGTGCTGGCTCTGAGCAGACCCAGCCGTAGTTGATGGATGTCTTCATGAGATGAATGCAGCAAATCTGCTTTATTGCCTTGATTCTGTGCTTGAGATTCAGACTGGTCACACAATCTCCCTCCAGCCTTGCAACCAGTGATGCAAGACAGTACAGACTCACACAACAGGGTGCTTCTCACCAGAATAGAGGGAATGTGGGAGAATGGTTGGTAAGCAAAGGATGAATCTTGAGCAACACAGCATTTGAGCTTGAAGTACTCAATGAATAGCACTTTTAGCATAAGTAGTGAAGCTTTTTGTTAGCATAAGTACTGAGGAAGTACTGCCTGGCATGGACCGGTCCTGTTAACCAATTAATTGCCAGCTTGAGACATGCAGAGAGCATCAGTTATCCAATCATAAGGTTGTTTATGCCATGTATTCTATATAAACTGTGTGAAACTAGCAATAAATGAGAACCATCACACTCACAACGAGGTTGTGTCATTATTCCGGTCTGTACCCCACTCTAACAAGGGAAGACCACTCATTATTACTTTATCCAAAGCCAATTAGAGCCACTCTAGTATCAATTAATCATTTGGGACTGTCCAGCATGAGAAGAAAATGTTCTAGCTCCCTCCATCCACTTAATAAACACAGACCAGAGATATGATTTACCTACATTGACCTACCCTGAGATAACTCAGCAGGACTGAAAGCAGGTGACCAAACTACACATCCCTCAAACAGCAGTTCCTACAGTAGCCAACAGAAGGCCATCAATGGCAGATGGCAGCAAGAAGACAAATTACCAAAATTTCACTGCACACTGAATAGTGCCCAGCCTAGAGGTGCTTGGTCTGAGGCAGGCAGAGAGCTGGGTGCTGGAAGCAAAGCACTCAAGTGTTATCAGCAGCTGCCCCATCTCCCTCTTTCCTTACAATGCTTCGAGTCTCAATGGGGAAAACTACCCATACTTACACCTCAGCCTTTCACAGTGTGCCAGGAGCATGAAAACATCTTAAAATTGGCAGATATCACTGTAACACCAATTCAAGCTCACTTTTTGACTATTAGAGGGGTATAAAGGAATTTCAGTGCAAATAAGTGTGTGGTAGTAATCTGATCTCATATCCGTAGGGGGGCTGATTCTCTTCTCATTTACATCAGTTTTATTTCCATATAACTCCATTAGTTTCAGTATTTATTTTTGCATGGGTGACAGCAGAATTATGCCCAGCATAATTGCACATGAAGTGTAAAAATCCAACTTGACTAATTTCTAAGTATTAGCCACAAATGCTAGAAGCCAAAGTAGGATCCCAATGAGGTAGTCTCCCAGTCTGCTCTTATTCTTTTTTACTCCTCCGTATCCAAGTTGGACATGCCTCCAAGATACAAAAGGAAGTATGAGGAGGAAGCCAAGGAAAAGTGATTAAGACAACCTGGCTTCTACTCAAATTTGGTGTTTAAATAAAGCAAGATCTGAAGAGACTGCTTAGGAAATGGTATATTCTCTGAGGAGCAGTAACAGCAAAACTGTGTAAGAGAGCAAGGGAAAGGAGCTTGATATTCAGTCATTCAACCTCTCAAATGATGAAACGTTCACAGGCAATATTTCACCTGTCCCTGACTGTTCTTTCTTAGGTTGAGTTTTTACAGCTCTGTATGTGATGATGAAAACAAAGGAAAGGGCAAACTTCCCCCCAAGCTCTGTTATCATCCATGACAGCAGGTGGTGGAGATAGTGATGAGGAATAAGGGAGTCAGACAGCCAGGTTTTGTACTGCCCCTCTTACTCGAGGGGACGGAGAGACACAGTGCACCACCTAAGAGGGCTCTGCCCTTCCTTCTCAAACCACACCTTTGTGACTGCCACTCAGTCTAAATGAGCACAAGCAGCAGTTTCCCATGAGCTATTTATTGACTGTTCCTTTTGCTTCAAGTTTTCAGAGCAGAAAAATCTGGATAAAGTTAACTTGTACCATAGAAAACATTTTGCACTTCTGACTCAAGTACTGACCTACCATCTTCAGTATTTTTTTAATATTTCTTTCTCCCTTCAGGATTTTTTTTTTTTTTAAAGCAATAAGCCCGTTCTGCAGGCAGCAGTCACTGTGGGTCACAGAGCCAGGACAGTTTATGGACTTTACACTCTCAACAACCTGCTTTTCTCTTACTTGTGAAGCAACTACTCTGCCACCATGATATCCTAAGCTGGTACATGTCTGAACAGTGCTGTCTGATGAGGTATCCAGCAGACTGTGTATCTGACACAGATCATTGTGTTCAAAAGCCTGCCCTGCTAAATAATAGATAAAAGAGATGAACCATGCAGTGGTTTCAGTTTTGAGTACTTGATACACTGGAGCAACAAGAAGCAGGGAATGTGGAACAGGAATGGAGGAAAGTGGCAAGAAGAAAAAAAACCAAAAAGACAAGGAAAAATCTTGATCAAGCAGAAGGCATGGAATGAATACTGTTGAAGGTATTAAATAATGTTAGTACAAGCTGGTGTTCTGCAAAGAAAAATGTATTTCAGCCACAAGTGCAGGATTGCAGTGACTCCCTAATGGGAATGGCCAAATCCCCCCACCTCAGAACTTCATTCCACCCCCCATATCTTGTAGGTGCAGTCCCTGGGCACCCTTGAGATGTTCAAGTCAAACAGTGTTTCTTAAGTCAATCCATTAGGATATTAGCATTTTCCTTGCCAAAAAGTAACAAGAAGCACCCAACTCTCTTGCTGAAATTTGCCTCATAACTTGTAGCACTTAATAATACAGCTATTCTAACAATTTGTCATAGTCATTTTAAAACAAGAAAAATATCTATTTCTCTGAAATCAGGGGTTTAATTAAATGTTAATTTTCACAATAGCTCAGATGGGGGTTGAATGCAGAATATTGTGTTTCATTTTTCATCATTTCACATTCGCTTTTCCCTTTTTAATAATAAGAATCAGAATCTGGCAGTATTTCTAAAATCAAACATAATGGAAATTAATTATTAAATAACCCCTGCTTGGTTAAAAAAAATCCTGTTTGAAAAATTCCACAGCTATTCTATAGATTTTTTAAAAATAGTTCACAATGATAGTATTTTTTTAAGTAGGCAAATTGAAATTTCAATTAAAAATTTTAATAACAATTTTTTCTCTCTCTCAGATGTGCAGC
>VZTY01002991.1:163250-180366 GCA_013400935.1 Turnix velox | reverse complement strand
TGCAGCCTTTATATATATATAAATCTATATAAGATAGATAGATGCTAAGAAATCTGCATTTATTTCAGATAGAAAAGCACATCTGTATTTTGTTCTTCCTTCAAACATCTTAGCATTTCATTCTTTGATTTGCACCTTCTTTCCTGCCAACACATTCTCTTTTGTTTTTGAGAACAGTAACAAAAATAGGTTTAATCTTTAAAACTATCTAGATATTTTTAATATTTACCAACTCCAGACTTGTCTGTCTGCTACCTGATGTGTCAAGACTGCTCTTTGTATTTTATGGAAGACTCTCTTTTCTAGACTGTTCAGTTACCAGCAAAGATAAGCCTGTTTGATACCCGTGAAAGATTCAAAATGGGAAATTTCATTAGTCTTTAGAACCAAAATATATGCAAAATGCTGCAATAGGCAGGGGAACAGAGACTCATTTCTTGTTCAGATAAGAGATTTCAATTTTTTGCTTTCAGAAAATGTTGCATGAAGTAACTAGGTCAGAGCTGTGCTAAACCCACACTTGGTTTATCTGATGTGTGTGCTGCATAACAGTTCTGTTTAGTAGTTTAGATTTGACCTGAATTAAATATAAAGCTCAAAAACTATGATAAAACAGTAAGAGGTTTGGCTTGCCATGAAATTAAGGCATCAGCACTGAATCTATGGCCACCTTCTCCTTGCTGTTCAGTTCATTACATCTTGTGGTACTCATATACAGAGGTGCTGCAGTGGCTGGAGTCCTTCCTTCAGGTGCAGAGACCTGGAGCTGAAAATGGCAGGCTGGAATGAACATATCTTGTTTATGAACAGGAATAGCATCTTTCCCTCTCTTGAGTTTCTTCACCATGAAATTCAAATCCAAAAACATACTAAAAGAAAGCAGCAAACCTTGGCTTTGTATTTATTTCTGTAAGCTTTGCATCTATCATTATCTCTTGCAATGCATGAGGAATATTTATGTAAGGACCTTAATGTATGGCAGCACAACAGCCACAGCTCAGGTGTTACAATAGCTTTGCCAGTCTACTTGAAGTCATATATATATATATATATGTATATTAAGGAACCATATGCAATCACATTAGGAGACTTAGAAGATGCTTGGGTCATCAAATGCAGTAATTTCATAGAATCATAGAATGGTTTGGGTTGGAAGAGACCTGAAAGGTCATCTAGTTCCAACCCCCCTGCACGGGCAGGGACACCTCCCACTACACCAGGTTGCCCAATGCGTCATCCTTAAACACCTCCAGGGATGAGGGGGCATCCACAACATCTCTGGGTAAACTCTTCCAGTGCCTCACCACCCTCACAGTAAAGAATTTTGTTCTTCTCTCCAGCCTAAATCTCCCTTATTCCAATTTACATCAAGTATTCTCCCCTACCCTGACTGGGAAAATCAGACTGGCCTTGGACAAACACTGCATCACAGTGCATTCAGTATCAAACCCATGATGGCTGTTCATGGCCAGAGAAACACTGTGACAAGGGAAAACTTTTACTGCAGCCCAAAGTGCTCCCACAGCACCATCCTCCCACCCAAAAATTCAGTGATAGAACATTAAACTTTTCAATTCCTTCCTAAACTGGAAAGGATGAGTACATACATGCTGAGAATGGCCAGTGTGCAAGGAACATTCAGCCTCTGGGAAGTCCCCCATCCCCTCCACCAGGAGGGGTCCCTGAACTCATTCACTATAATGAGCCATGGTCAGTGCAGTTGCCCACAGCCCACTCTCCTGCTGGAGAGGTAACATTTAGACTTGTAATTTCCAAAGGAATCAAAGGATGCTTGGTGAAGAATTACTGCCTTTCCATTGAAACAAGGTACAAATAGATACATATCTCACATGAGGTACATACCTCTGAAAGAAAATTCTTGAGGCAGATTCACTTGAGATGTGAAAAGCAGTTGGAAGTCTCCTGGCATGGATCATTTCTGAATGTGTACATGTACTTACAATACCCAGGAAAGCTGCCAGTTCTTTCTTTCCTGCAGTAGCACAAGAGGCAACCAGCCCTGAGGCATTAGACAGTAAAAAATTTAAAAAAAAAAAATTGAAAAAGAACAAATCCTTTTTTTTTGTGCAGCGTGGTCAGGAAATCTGTAGCAGCACGTGCAGTGTTTTGATATATATGGAAGTAGTCTGAAAAAAAATTATGATAACAATAAAAATTGTAAATTAGGACATGATGTTTTTCCCCATTTTTGGTAGCTGATATGAAACTTTTCTGTGCCCTGAAGATGGTTCATTTCCATCAACCCTCTCTTTACAAGCTGGGAACTTCCCAGCATCTCTCACTGACCTACTGCTCCCTCTCTCACTCAGTGAAAGACAAGAAAAACTCAACACACTTTTTGTAATGAGTACCTTTGCAAGAGGATAAATGAGGTCACTTTCAGCTGTCAAACTGTACCTCCCATGCCACCAGGTATTTTTGAATTTCCTCTTCATTTTAAGGATGTTTCAGAGATGTAGGAGGACGGATGCACGCACCAACTGGTTGCGTTAGCATGTTTCTGCTGTGCAAAAGGAAGAGGAGTGAGAACAGCTTTGCCTGCTCACCAGAAGTAAATTAGCATTGAGTAAGACCTAATCACACATTCTTCACTTTGTTCCAGTCAGGGCACAGGAATGAATTTGGTCCTAGAGCCCACCAGGCTCCTCATGGCAAGGGGTTTGGAACTAGATGGTCTTTAAGGTCCTTAAAGCACCTTCTGTGCTATGAGTTTCCTTATCCTCTTGCAACGGCCTTCAATGAAAAACAAAGAAATAGACTTTCTGGCAAGCAGGATTCACTTCTCAGTGCCCCATCCCTGAAGAGCTGACCACAGGTACTGCAGACACAAATCTGTTTATGTAAGAAGAAATCTGCAATGGTGGCATTTTCCCTTAATGCATCATCTCTAAAATGAATAAATAACTCAAATTGCCAAGATACCTTTAAATTATATGTGTCTATGTGTTATATATTTAATAACCATTAAAATGGACATTTTTTCTGCTTCAGGGGAAGGCAGCCAGCTTTGTTTGTAATTCAGAAAAGTTTATAGTTTCTTCCCTAAGAGTGGGACTCTGCAGCTGAGAGAAGGGGGAAAAGCATTTTTCCTATTTTGTGAGAAAATGTTTTTGAATTAATGTACCTCCTTCATAGTTTTTGGGGATTCGTTTGTTGCCTTCTTGACTTCAATTAGCTGAAGTTCTAAGAATTAATGATCTGAGTCCTAATCTACCTGTCTCCCAAAAGGAGACTCATCAAATACCTGGGAACTGAATCAGCATTCTCCCAACCACTAAAACCCATGAAGCAAGGAAAGAGAGAGAAGTTTGGTGGTAGAGTTTTCCCACCTACCTTTTCCCAAGAGCTCTCTCCACGCTTCACCTTCCCTTTCTCTGGCCCACAGGGGCTCATTAGCTTGTGACCTTTTGTTGGCATCTCCAGATGCTCTTCTGTGGCTAAGGAGTTGACCTTTTTGCTGCCTAATTGTCTAGGTGATTATGATAAGTTAAACACTAGAATGGGCTAAACTTGAAGCTTATTTTCTTTGCCAGCTGTACAGAAGTACTTCTGTATTTAAAAGCACATCCATTTTTAACAAGCTCTATTAGCAGGTTGCATAAAAGACATTAGCTATCTCTTCAAATCTGGCCTTGGTGTTTTCTCTGGCAATTCAAACTAATTCCAGCTCACTGAGTGTCAACTTTTGGCCACTGTTTCCTCTTTCTTACCTCAAGGTGGCTTCCTGCTCAATGACTCTGGTATCTCCTGAACTGCTACTCTGAGGCCTTCAGAAGTTTTTCCATTGGTTGACAAAACCTGTATTGAAAGCAGATCTTTTAAATACTGCCTTTGAGGCTCTCACTTGGAATCACATTTTATTTTGATGTGTGACTGAGCAGATTATGGGAGTAGCATTCAAGCTTGCTCTGTTGATAGGTCATGATTTCTTACATCCATTCAGTAGTGACTATACAACAGTCAGTCTGGACAGTTCATTAAGATAGCACATGCTGTTAAAGTATTTGCCACTTCACTAAATAAGCACCATCTTAATTAGATCAAATCTCTAAAGAATTACCTTAGCAAATTTCTTAATTAAATAATTATAAGTCTCTCCTTTCAGCAGCAGGAGTTATAAAGCTGATGGGTTGTTGCACTGGAAAGACTCATCCACCCACCCAGTACTCCTACCCTCTCAGCACCCCCTCAAAAAAAGAGGAAGCCTGCAAAAAGAGACAGCAAGGATTTCTACATCTGCCAGCAGGTGATTAACCATTGGTACAAATGACCAAAAGGAAAATGTAAAACCTGTGGAAACCCCACCAGGATCAAAGACAAAAAAACTTGATTAAATATAGGAGTGCTGTAACAAAACAGGTAAGATCATATGATCCTATAATTCTTTCTAGTTATAAATGTAATTCATATTATTCTTACATAGGAATTGTCTGAGGCATCATCCCCAAAAAAATAGTCACTGTCAAATTTGTCTGGTTCAGCACTAAAGTTTAATATTCTTGTCCTCAGCATAAGTGTGATTCTAAACATGTGGTAGTGCTTCAGAAATTCCTAAATCAGTGCCTGAGTGACAAAAATGGTGAACACTTATATATAGGGGTTTTCATCAGGAAACATCAAAAGATATTCATGAAGGAAAGGTGCATGGCTAACTCCATCACAGAGATTGAGGAAAAAAGAGGTCCAGGGAAGATAAGTAACTTTTTAAGGGCTTCCCCCACACTTCACCAGGGCTACAGACAGCCCCACACCCCATTGCTCATTTTAGTCTCAGAAGATCATTCTTCAGGTTTACAGAGTAATAAGAACAGCCTTTGCTCAGTGATAGCAATAACCAGGCAAAAATCAGAGCAAAATGAGGACATTTGGTGATAAACAGCAAGGAATTGCTCAGAAAAGGTCAATACAGGCTTTCTCATTATGGTTTTGCCAAGAAAGAAAATCAGCTCTCTGCTCCACCAGCCCTTATATCTGATACTACTTGTTTCCAATTCAAACTTCTTCCAGGATATTTGATTCAAAGACAGCTGGCACACTGCTGCATTGCCTGAAGCCCATCCAGCTCATTCCTCAGCTTCTGTCATTGCAAATGAAATTCACTAACAATGGACATTCCATTGCATCATTTCTCTGCACAATCATTTCACTCCAAGATGAAAGGCTGGCACCCAGTACACTTCACTTATGACACTCTCCCCTGTAGGATTCCCAGATCTGTTTGCACACCATCATCAGGAGTAATGTTCATGTATCCAAACATTTTCCCAGTTGGGGTTGGGAGCCCCAGTTGTAATCCATTTCTCTTCTGAGATGTGAGACAACAGGAAGTGTTTATATATCTCTGAGATCTGTGAGCTGTCAGGATGTTTATGGCAAACACACTTGGCCCTACCACTTTGGTTCTGTCTCTGGAGGCAATGATGCCTCCAGGGATTTCTGTGACTCATGCTCGACGTCTGACTGTGTAAGAAAACAGATTTTGTTGGTTTTGCACCCAATAATATCACAAAACCAAAAACTTGGTAGTCAACTGAAATTGAGAGGTCTAACTGTTTTGCCATAGAAGCCAGCAGCAATCTGTGTCTATTCATGTCCTGCTTCATGCTGCCTTAACTGAGATTCTTTCTCCAGCACAAGAGAGAGAAGTTGCTAAAGCAGGGAAGGATAGAGTCAAATAAAGTAGAATAGTGAAAAATAGAGAAAGATTTACAGGCAATAAAACAGCTGTTTCTCCACAATAAATATGCTTTAAAAACATCAAATAAAGCTTGTTGTTACGGGACTCCTGCATCAAAGGAATCTTAGACAACTAATAATTAAAAATAATTAAAAAACTGATTATCCAGTTAAGTTACTTTTCATTAAGATCTTCTCATCTATTGGGCATTTAATTAGCACACAATAAATTATCCATTTAAACAGTAATTACTTCCTTGAGTCAAATGCATCAGAAGCAGTTTTTTAATGGACTCTTAATTGTAATAGATTCAAGAAACTCAAAATTTACAGCGTGTGCATGCATGTGTGTGTATCATCACTGCTAAAGTGACTGCAATTACAGGAGCAAAATGCTGAGCTGAAGTTCCCTGACAGACTAACAGCTGTCTTTCTTGATGGCACATAGATGGCCTGGGTTTTCTGGAGGAATGAAGAGAGAAGGACCAGCTGCTGAGGTGGAGGTCAGAGATAAGGAGTTAAATATCCTGAGCAGCATCCTGAGAAACAGAAAGTTTCAAGTCAGGACTCCAAAAGTTTCACTGTTAGACTACAGTATCAGCTCATGTAAGGAATAGTTTAATTTCTAACAGAGATAAGAAAAATTCCCTTTGGTTAAGGAGTCCTTCTTTTTTTAATCCCTGCCCAAGTGTAAAAAGCTGGTCATGATGCTCAAAAGACAAAATCAGAACACTTAAACCAGCATAACATCCACTGTGAGTAGAAGACAAGAGATAAAACTGGTCCATGATGGTGGATAAAACATAGGCCATGCAAAGGAGATGGGGGCACGTTAGACAATAATTTTATATTTTTATATTTTAGCAAAAAGGAGAGACTCTGAGAGATAAATAAGGCAGTAATTTCTTTTGCATCAGAAGAGGATGAAGTTCCAACTTTGGAAAATTCAGCATCTCTAGATAATAAACCAGACTCTCAGCCAGGCTCTGAATTTGGCACATCTCCTTCAGTCACTTTCAAAGAGTTACATGAATTTGAAACAGCTTGGGAGCTGGGTTAGTCTATAAAAATCCAGAATATGATCATGTAATACAATACCCATTGATCCATCGAACAAGTATTGCTGCATGGGCATTTTCCCAGCTGGTTGTAAGTTGAAGTATAAATTTTCTTCCCCTTATAAATCTCCTGGGAATAAATACAAATATGGGAATAACTACAAATATGTGTAAGATAAATTAGGGATAGGACCAGTGTATAGTTCCATGCAGAGCCAATTAAGAAATCCACAAGTCCAAAAATATCCACAGTGTGTAAAATTTATCCCAGTGAAGTACACATTTATAAGTAAATGTGAAACCAGTGTTTGATTGAAGACTGAAGATGGAGTCAGGCTGTCTTCCTTGGTTAACCCTCATACACTAGATGGGAAAACCCTGGCTATCCATTCCTCTGATAACTTTATCCTCTTTCCATTCACAAGTTTTTACCAGCTTCCTGATGCACTGCCCTGGGAAGCAGCTTCAGCATGAGCCACAAGACCACAAGCAGGGCAGGATAGGAGGGCTTCACCTCAAGGGATGCACCTGCTTGCGATAGCTCATTGTACACATTCACCTCTCTTTGAGTACTGTCATAACAAAGAACACAAAAACATGATGCATGAACATCTTTCTAAGTTGACAAGGAAAACGTGTCATCTAACCTGATACTTTGGTTTATTCAGCACATCTACCACTTGGGATTTGCTTGGCATTTCTGATAACAGAGAGTAAATACAAAAGAGATTCAAGTTTCCCTGCTAACACCCTCAAAACGCCATGTGATATCATCACCAGCATGCCCAGGTGAATGCTGTTGTGAAGGGGTCAGGATGAAGATGAACAACTCAGCCTCTGACAGCTGCAGTAGAAAGGCATAAGGAAAGCTCTGACTCCTGCATCCCTGCTGACTTCTGCTCCTCTTGTATCTTTATCTTCCCACTCGCAGCTATTGGTATGTAAATGATGGCATCCTGTCTGACATCAGGCACCCAAATATCAGCCAGAGGAGACACACTCACTGGTCCTAGTTTAAGATCTAGGGTTTGACTGCGATGGGCACCCTCCTCTGTGCTAAATGCCTGTGCAGAGCCTCCAACAATGGAGCACAGGCCTTTGATTACTCAGTAAGGAAGATACCAACATATTAAAAGTGTGAGTGAAGTTAGTGTATGCTGTGTATTACTGTGGAACATTTGAAATCAGCAAAACTAAGAAATAACAGCTGAGTGAAACAAAGTTTTAACCATGAGACTGCAAAGCAGTAACCCATCTGGAAGCCCAATGCATTCCTGTCTCTCTCCTTCCCAGCCAGCCTGCATCAAGATGTATCGGATGCAGAATCTGCTTTAACAAACTAATGCAGGCTGCAGAGTCAGCATCATGTTTACCACATTACCTTTAAAAATACCTGCCTGGTTTTGTCTAGTCATGAACAATTTTACAGTTTCTACAAATGTGCAGACTATTTTCCCCTTCAATTCCCTGCAGTTACACTTATTCCACTTGCTGTCATTTGTTTCCTTCTTATCTAAATCCACGTGACAATAGTATGGAAGTAATATGTTTGCCTGAAAATATGTGCTACAAATATGCCCAAAGCATCATATTCCCTGTTCTGTCTGTTCCCTTGAGCAAACATGCTCATTAATTTGATTTCCAGCTTTCATTTTTTTAAAGGGAACAAATGACAATTATTGTTTACTTTGAAGTGTGATCTTTAGCATGAATAATTCCCCAAAAGAAACATCTGCTTAGCAGATGAGTTGTGACAGCAGGCAATATGCTTCCATACTTGGCAGTCATACTTGAGTGGCAAGTGCTGGGACTGACTGTCCAGCATCACAGTGCAGTCCCAAGAGACCAAGATCACATCTAAAAAGTGTTTTTTGGCTTTGAGGGTTTACTCTTTAGCATTCTCTAGTGTTTTGAACTGTGGCTGGCTCTAATGTAGTACCTTTATGCCTCAGTAGTAGGCATGTACACATGCTACCAAATATTTCTTTTCCTTTAGTGTCATGCCTAGTCCCAAAATGACCAGCACATACGTTCAGGGACCCTGCACATTGATGTTTTCACACACTTTGCCATTAGCTACAGCGTGCACTTCCTATTGAGCACATGAAACAGGTTTGTGCTTGTGCCCAGCAAAGCTTGGCTGCCAGCCCATTGATCCAGCTTGTTTAAGCACAATCTGCACACCAGAACAGATCTGAGCAACAGATGGGTCTGAGCCAAAACTTACCTTCTAAATTCAAGTCCAAATTTTCAAGCCTTTTAGTATCCTTGGCTGACACATTCTGAGCTGGCTGGTGGATTCAGACTCTGTTTTTGCATCATTCTTGGGACTGCAAATGCAAAACTCACTGCAAAATAAAAAGCTCAAATGTAGAATGGGATCAGGTTTGCTAAACTGTGTCCTCTTTATGAAAGGAAGGAATCATCTCTTCTTTTTGTATGTCAAACAGACTGAGCATTAGCGTGCTGAGAATTCAAGGTACATATCAAGAAACATACTCACAGAAAAGGATATGGAAGGAATAAATTGCCTGGAGTCAGAGTGGCCTCCATCATTGGAGATTTCTGCAGGAAGGTCAGACAAACAGCTGCCAGGACTGGTGCAGTTCTCTTGCTTGTGGAAGAACTGGATAAACTCTTGAGCCTGGAATTTTACAATTTTATCATTTCAACAGCAGTTCACCCTGTGCTGACTTTGAAGGGAGAAGATCATACTGGAAACATTCTCCTGCAGGAAACCCCTCACCTTTCCTCCCCTTTATAGAATCATAGAATAGTTTGGGTTGGAAGGGACCTTAAAGATCATCGAGTTCCAACCCATAATCCCACTGCTGGCCCTTGGAAGCCATTGCTGTCTCATGAGTGACTAGATAAGGAATATTTGTCATCATCTGGTAAGTGAGATTTGATCTCTAGCCCCATCAGCAGCCTAAGCCATAAAACCTTCCCATCCCACCCTGTGTAACCCCTGAAAGGGGGTTACAGGTAAAAAATTTGATTTTAAAGAGAACAGATGGCATTTATTATATGCTCTTTCTTTTCCGTTCATACTCTTCTTCCAAAAGAAAGCAATGGATATTTTACCTTAAATACTAAGTTGAGATACACAACAACAAGCCTAATTAGACCACCTTTAAGGAGTCTTGCAGTTCAGACTCTTTATAAAGGTGTTTCCCTTGCATTACCCAGCCTTCCATATCTAACTGTCAGCAGCCACAGCACAGTGCAGAGCAAGAGCCACACTTTTAAACCAGTGCAGGGCAGGTTTAGATGAAACATTAGGAAGAAGTTCTTGACCTTGAAGGTGGTGAAACCCTGGAAGTAACCCAGAGAAGTGGTGGAGGCCTTATCCCTGGAGACATTCAAGGACCAACCTGATCTAGTGCAGGGATGTCCCTGCTCACTGCAGTAGGTTGGACTAGATGGCCTTTGAAGGTTTTATAACTCCATGAAACTTGTGAGAGCTGGAAAGCCCTCAACTCCCAAGGGATTTGAATGGGAGTTTGCAACACAACCTGCTTCTCCAGCAAACACTCTTTTCTGATCATTTCAATACTTGTTATTTTTCCCTGCAGTGTTATTGAGAAGCAGCTACATTTAAGAAAAATAGCAACATTTAAAGGCTGAAAGTAAACAAAATGAAAGGCATATAATATACACAAGCACACTCTTGTCCTTCATTAACAAGATGGGAATTGTGCATTAGAAAACATTCCTTATTGACTGTAACTTTATGGAAATCTTACTATTTTTTTATGGCAGAGTTTCATTTTTTGTTGTTTAAGAAACTAGGAAGAAAATCTAAATCTTGTGAAGTGCTCTGTCAACACAGGGAATTGCAATACTCTTTGAAATACACACAAACAATTAGAAAGCTGCTGAACTTACAAATAAGAAAATATCTTCTTTTTAATGCTCCCAGTGATCAGAAAAGCTGCCATTACCAAGGTATTCCAATATACCTGTAGCATTATTAGGTGTGTCATGGAGCTGGATGATTTTCCTCTCTCAGAAAACCCAAGCAGCACAAGAAAAACACAAGCCATGTTTACAGCCTGATAGCAGAGCACTTTAAGAGTTGCATCTTGATCAGAATTTGAAATTCAAATGGCTAAGCTGTTGAGCTGTCTGCATATTTGATGTTACAAACAGATGCTGCAGGACTAGATTCTCACTTACATAGCTGGTGTAACTACAAAATCTAGTGCACTTATTTACTAGCAAAATTATTTACTTATTTACATATTAGCTGAAGATCTCTGAGCCTGACATATAAGGCAGCTCACATGAAAACTGAGTGAATCTCCTAATGATTTCTCTGGGAACTTAATAAAAAACAACTGTCAGTCCTCTCTGCCCATATCATCACCCTTCTCTGAATTCACTGTTGTGGTTTCACTCTTCTTATATTTTGTTAAGCTTATTTTTCATAGTTTTATTTAATTTTTTTGGCAATTACTGCAAGTGCACATTCAAAATGGAAATTACACTGAAACTATCTTGTATATTTAACTACATACGAGGGGAGGCTGCACGTAGTTAAAGCTACTAGTAATTACTCACTGATGTGTATCCGACAACAAAGATCTGGCTCAAGGCTCAGTGAAATGACTGGAAATCTTTCCAATGTCTTTTGTCAGACTTGGGTCTGGCTGTGCAGATACTACACTACTCTCTGTGCCTTATCACATTTTGATCACAAGAAAAGAAAAACCTAAGCCAACCAAAAAACATTTATATAAATACCTACATCTGTACCCATATGTCCTTTGAAGCCATATGCTCTTCAGAGAATCACAGAATGTCAGGGATTGGAAGGGATCTCAAGAGATCATCTAGTCCAATCCCCCTGACAGAGCAGGAACACCTGGATCAGGTCACACAGGAAGGCATCAGGAGGGTTTTGAATGTCTCTAAAGGAGACTCCAAATCTTTTCTGGGCAGCCTGTTCCAGTATTCTGTCACCCTCACTGAGAAAAAGGGGTTTTTTTATACTTCTGTAGAACCTCCTGTGGTGCAGCTTGCACCCATTGCCCTGTGTCCTATCATTGGTGATGAGGAGAGCCTGGCTCCATCATCCTTTACATATGCGACACGATATTCCAGATGTGGCCTCACCAGAGCAGTGTAGAGGGGGAGGAGAACCTCTCTCTATGCCCCTTCTAATACACCCCATGATTGCCACTGGGCTTCTTGGCCACAAGGGCACATTGTCATCCTGTTGTCTGCTAGAACCCCCAAGTCCCTTTCCTTTACACTGCTCTCTAACAGCTCAGTCCCCAACTTACGCTGATACATGGAGTTGTTCTTGCCCAGATGTAAGACCCTACACTTGGTCTTGTTATATTTCATTGAATTTCTCCCTGCCCAACTCTCTGGATTGCAGCACAGCCTTCTGGTTTGTTGGCCACTCCTCACAGTTTAGAGTCATCAGCAAACTTGCTGACAGTGCATTCTAGTCCCTCATCTAAGTCATTGAGGAGTATATTGAACAGTACTGGTCCCAGGACTGATCCTTGATGGATCACAGGCCTCCAGCTAGACAGTGTTCCATTGACCACAACTCTCAGACTTCTTTCCTTCAGCCAGTTCACTGATCACCTCACTACCTGATTATTCAGACCACATTTCCTCAGCCACAAGGATGCTGTGGAAGACAGTATTAAATGTTTTACTGAAGTCAAGATCAATTTTTATTTGTAAGATGAACTGAACTTGGTGTTTACTATTCTAAGCTGTAAGACTGCAGGGAACTAAATGCTCTTCAAGGACATTTGCAGTCCTACAATAAATAAACTGGCTTTGCTATGGGACTAACACCAAGGTTTTGGGACTGTTAGAGATTCTCTGGGACCAAATGGCCTCCCAGAACCTACTGTCATCAGAAAGATCTATGAGAAATTTCACTGGATCTTAGTGGTGGGGAAAAGTGATAGAAAGAACTGGGGCACTCTGTGCCTTTGAGCAAAGTAGTAATTTAAAAACAGAAGGGGGATCAGCAATCATGTCTTTACCAGTGATAAATCTAGTAGGGATTAGACTGCCTTCCAGAGTGAATTGAACTCAGGGCACCACTGCCAAGTAATTGTGATGAGGGGCTGCACTTTGCTCTTTAGACACTCACTTTATTATTTTATCTGGGCACTATGCAAATAAAACACAGCTCTGTCACAGGATGTATTGTGTGAATATGTGTGATTAAAGATATGCTCCATAAAAGGGACAGAAAAGCATCAGAGTCAACTGGGAAAAGAACCAGCGCGGACAAGTCCAGAGCTTTGTAAATTATCATAGCCTAGAAAAACTAGATCTGGAGTAATTAATTTTAGCTTCTTCTGTTTCAATTCTCTGATCTGTAAAATTGAAGATAGCAGTGCTCATCTCTGCAATGCAGCTCCTTGGCTCCTGGGTAAAAGAGCTGCCATGGGATTAGCCAGCTCAATAAGCAGGAGTAAATGTGAAGGTGTGCATCTGCCTCCTACCTCTGCAGAGGTAAACAAGCTGCTGAGCAGCTTGATCATATTCCTGCCACTGCAATCTCAGTCTGTTAAGGGTGAGAGCAATAGATACAATAGCAAGCAACACAGTGATTAATTTTTTTTATCTACAACAACCACTTAGCTACTTCTTCAATTATAATATGGAATTGTGCAGCTCTTTCAGGGTTTATTTCTTCACTCTGATTCTCCAGAGAGAAAAATATGACCAGTAGCTTTCAGATATTTCCTTGGGACTGCAATAGTACCACAATGGATTGCAGACAATCATGAGGGGGTTTAAAACCAGCCAGCTCTAGTACCTTCCACAGGCTTAAAGGAGCACCAGTAGCTCAGCAGCTTAATACCAAGTACATTTAATTTTGCTTCTTGAGCAGCCTTTGGCAGTTACATTAAACTCCATACAACCATGGCTTCAATTATCCAACCTTGCTAATTTATGGTACATTGCCACAATGCAGAGATACCCTATGGGAGGCACAGACTAACGATCATTAAAAGTCTCTCACTCATGTTTTTAGCAGAAGGAACAATTCTTCCCTCACAGTCTTCCTAATTCTCTAGGGCAGGCTAAGAAAAATATTAAAGTAAAAATAGTCACTCAATAAATGGGGCATTCTTAAATTTATGAGGCTGAACCTCAGCTAAAAGTGCTAAAGTAGTTAGTTTCCAGCCTTGAATTCATTCTCACAAACAAAAGTTTCTCGTGACACACTTGGAAGCACAGTCAGAGCTGACTTCAGAAACCATCATAAAAGTCTTTACATGCCACAAATACTTTTGGCCCTCGCTCCTGTAGTATATTTCCAGCAAAATCAACTATAGACTTCTACAAGCACAAGTTGGAAGTCAACCTGCCTCACCAAGGACCCATCTCTTAAATAGGACAGGACTCTGCTGAGACCTTGTGTATGGAAATAACTTTGGGCAATACTCTCAAAGAAGCTTTGGAGATATCCTAGTATAGTTACTGTCTCTTAAGAGAGACAAAGTTAATTGCTGCAATTGCTTTATTATGGATTTTAGAATTAATTTTAATTCAGGACTTTAACAAGTGTTTAAGGCATTTTATGTTACAGTTATCAGGTCTAGAGCCCTTGAGAAAAAGTTCTGGTTTTAACCCCATCACTTCAGTAATGTTAAAATCTGAAGTTAATGATACAACTTAAGCAGGTAATTGGTGGAAACAATAGTTAATAGACCACAGTAAATCTCAGCAGCACTTACTGAAAGCCAAATAATGCAGCAAGCAAAGTCAAAAGTAATCAGGTAAATAAAGGTGATCTCTAGTTAACTTTGTTAAGAAGGAAGAGATAAACCCTGTAGAGGGGAAGCACTGAGTGGTATTTTTAAGACAGGAGAAACTTCAGTGAAGCAGGTTACCAGAGAACATAAGAACTGAGAATGTACACATTGAATATATGATTGGAGCACCAAGGAAGATGATCTGAGCTGAGAGAGACAAAAATCAGGTCTCACTTCATTCTGTACCTAAAGTTCAATATACATTTAAGTGGTCCAGTGAACTGAGCCTTCTGGAAGGATAATTTTCTAGCCAGTAAGGAACACTGAATTCCCTTTTATTATGTACATGCACAATCCTAGAAGGATAAAGAAACTAATATTTCTTTTCAAGACTGATTTTATTTCTCTCTGTTCTCAGCTGTTCTGTCCAAGCCATAGACCAGTGGAAGGCCAACACAGTGCCAGGGAATTAATGTAGAACAGATTCAAGCAGACACTGAAATAAGTCCTGACAGCCAAAGAAAGGGCTACTTTTGATCATTCCTAGTTAAGCCTCACCTGTAGGTAAGCCTTAGAGGCCAAGGATCACATAGAATTATGAGTTGCTTTTTCATTGCAGGTAAATCTTTTGAATCTTTTTATCCTTTGCTTGAATATTTTTCAGGCGTTATCCTTTGTGTTTCAATAGCCTCAGATGTCACTTCAAGACTATCCCACCCTGTTCATGTCAGAGCAAGGATGAGAAATCACACATGAAAGTGAGTCTTTGTAAGAAGTTTTCCTAGTCAAACAATATCTAATTAAAATTAGTTTAAAACTTTAGAGATTTGGATTCAAACTCGTGCTCTGTCAAAGCTTTCCAGTAGGTCTGTTTCTTAGGTGTCACTGACATGCCTAGAACCATAAGCCTTGGAATTAGAGAGAGCATAGTGAAATGCTGCATTTAGGCACTGTTTCCTCACTGGAAATTTTACACTCTCCCCATAGCATCTCAGGACAGTGTTTTTAGTTGCTGCTAGTGACAGGCAAGAGCATCATCTCCATTTTCCCGTTAAATCCCAATAGAAGGGAGAAGCACCTCTTCATTGTCACCTTCCACAGCCTCTGCCAATGCAAGTGGCCCAGCACCAAACCTGTGAACATGCTGATTGGCCAGGAATTGTCTCCATTCCACATCCTGAGCAGGTGACACTGCATAGAGCACACCTGACCCATACACTAACTGTGCTATTTTTGAAATAGTTCTGTTAATTCCTCCCTAAGAGTTATTGCTCCAATAGCATACTCTCTGCCTGACCTCCAGTCTTAAGCAATTCAATGATTTATTCTAATCCTTTATCATCCCCACTGAGGGCACTTATAAATTAACCCAGCATTATGTTTAGAGTGCTTGGGTTGATTTACAAAGACACCTCCAGAATAAACGCCCTTGCAGATGGGCAATTTTTTTTACATATTTTCTTACCAAATAAATGAATTGTGATGCTTTGGAAAGCACAGCAATGAAACTTCAATCAAAACAAATAACGAAGAATAAGAGACACATTTACCAGACAGCTCAGACCTGTAGAAGATTTGCTTCTGTAGATTAAAAATATATAAGAAAATGTGTTCTAGGCTAATATGATGTCAGCACACACAACAGACTTTATAAGGAAATTTTAAAAAACATTAAAGATCTCAATCAGAAAGAGAGAATTTATTTGTACATTAATGGAAGGGCTCAAGTCACAAAGGTTAAATCTCAAAGAGACCCTGTTTTCTGCAAAGATGAAAAAATAGTGAAATTAGAAAGCGAGTATGATTTTAGAAGCATGACTAGCACAACAGCACTGAGTTTCTCATGAATGACAGCACTACAGGACTGACATTTCATGTGTTCCTGCAACGTGTGCTGCATTTCTGTTTGGAGCCCTTACAGAAGTTAGTGATGGAGGAAGTGATCCAGAAACTATTCCCACTCCTCCATCATTCTCTGCAGGTTTAATATACCAGAGCATCGAATCAAGTGTTAGCAATGAGCTGAAGTGAATAGGATTGCATGGGCAAAATGTCAAAATGTTTTTAATGATTCACTGGTTAATGTTGCATATAGAAAAGGGTTCAAGCTATAGCACTCATACCTACACTCAAATTTCCACAAAGCTGGAGAATTAGTTTCTGTCAACTCCAACTTCCAACATGAACTCACTCCCCTTTAACAGAATACAATATATTAATGGGTACATGGCATGATACTTCAAATTCCTCTTTCTGCGTATTACCTTAGTCTTCCCACTCCCCCTTTCTAAATTTACATGTATCCACTGGGAATTTCTTTATACCTTGGGCATACAATCAATCCCAAACAGGGCTTTTGCATCATCTGAATGCATGTCCTGGTTTGAGGTAAAATAGGGTATATCTTCTAGTTTGTAACTTCACTTTTCTGCTAGGCCTCTTCTGTGTGACTGATCTCTGAAATTAACTGCACATTGTTCAGAAACTGTTCACTCCCAGACTGATAAGACCTGATTATACCAGGGAATGGTATGCAAGAAGCTCTTATTTTTGTTATTCACCCCCCACTGGGGGGCTGGAAGTGAAAAGACATAGAGAAGTCCCATCTGCAAGGAGGAG
>VZTY01002991.1:138438-163048 GCA_013400935.1 Turnix velox | reverse complement strand
CTCCTCATTCCTTCCTCTCCTCTCTTTTGAGAGAGGAGGGGGGGCCATCTGTCATTTGGGGAGGCCTTTTGGGCTAAACCAGCACAATGCATTACTCTGTCTTGGGGCCATTAACCAGAATGATGTGAAATGCTAGGAAAGGAAAAGATTCTGATGCTTAAAAATATAGGGAGGATCTCTCCACGTTTTTTTCACTGATGCCCTCTATATTAGCAGGCAGAAGAGTGAGGAATTTGGGCCAGAGCAGCCAGGGGGCAATCCTGTTCTGGACTCCTACAAAACTGAAGCATAGGGATAGCAGCGTGGTTAGTACCCAGCCAGCAAAATACATCTCCTGTGGTGTTGCAAATCCATAGTAACCATTTCCCTTTCTCCATAGGAGATGGGAGGGCTGAGCATTTTTGGAAGTCAAGCATCTGCTTTAAGGAATCTGATCTATACCTGGAGTGAGAGGCAAGAGAGGCAGAGGTGCTAGCAGTGATAAAAGAAGCTATTGCTTGGGTTTGCCTTTGCAGCAGCCCCTGCAGCATACCTGGTTTGCAAAGGCTGGTCATTCCACAGCAGTTTTATATTTAAAGGAGACTGCCCGCTGCTGATGCTTACCCCATACAAAGGGAGACCTTGCCCTGCACACTGGGACGTACAGAAAGGGGTATCATACATGTGAGGGCTTGGCAGAGGCTCCCTTTTGAGTCAGGTATTCTATGAGAGAATTTAAGGAGTATTTGAGCCATAGGTCTCTGGTCAGTTGTTTTCAGCCTTGCTCAGTTTCCAGATTTTGTCTTCCAAGACTACTCTACAAAAAACTTGACATAGAGATATTAGAAGCAATTCAGTTCCGTTTAAAGATCTATTACTATTTATTTTGCTAGGGGTTTGTGTCCTGAGCAATCTGGAAGTTGGCAGTGGCTAGATTTGAAAAGTTTTGATTTTAAAACAAAGTCCCTAAAACAGGGTCAAAACACAACAATATTCAAACATCTATGTATTTCTATGAACAACAGAACAAGTCTTCTCTGATACCAGTGAAAACAGTGGAAGAGATAAAATAAAAAACAGATAGAGATTAATGCAATGAAATTTCACATAAAAATCATATCAGACAGACATTCTTTTTTATATTGGTGGACCAGTATTGATTTTAATCAAAGTTATGCTTCATCCTACATCAGTAATGCCTACCAAGAACATACATAATACTTTATCTTCTAATTAAAGATTGCTGTCTGGATAAATGTGGCTTCAACTCGTTCCTAATCCAAAATTCAGGCACAGTGTTACAGGTTGAGGTCTGAGGAAACACAGAAAAGAGCACTTGGAGCCTCACAGAATTATACTCTCCTTCCAGAGAAGAGCTTGCTAACACAGGCTCAAGCAATTCTCTGTATCATCTCTCCACAAGTTCTGCATTCAAATTTCCCAGATTCCATATATCAATTTGTCCTGAGGAACCACAGACTTCATGCATTGCCTGGGCACAGTAAGACATTGTTGCATGGACCATTATATTCTAATATAAAATTTGTGATACGTGACTTGTAGACTTTTTTCAGTCATACAGCTCTGTCACAACCCCAAGTACTCCATCAATAGCTATTCCAAAAAGCAAGATATTGCACATCAGAACAAATGGTGGGTTTAAACAGATAAAATCCATCTCAGTCCATGCTTTTAACATGTAAAGGAATATCCTGGGGGTGTGTAGGAAAAAGGCATCTTTCTTGCACTTGTAGCCAAGAACGTACTTAAATGAAAACCCATTTTGAGAGGGATTGGTAAAACCCTCCAAAATAAAGTCTCTTAAAGAATAAGGACTATCTGGTACTTACTCAATAACCTAGAAATATCATTCATTCCTTATCCTAAATCCACTGATTGAATGAAGGTTTTGAGAATAACCAGGATCCAGCAGTTTAATTAAATTTCAAGCTGAGTACCTCGGAAAAATCAAAAAAAACCCATACTGACTTGCAAGCTTGCAAAATTTATGTTCAAAATAGCTCTAGAAGCTTGTAAGCTCAGGGCAGATATAATTAATGCAGCAACTTTAGCTGGAGCATCAGTGAGGCTGGATGGATAAATTGATTGTTTGGGACAAGTGAGCAGGACCGAGTGCTGAGTCTGCCACCAGCTTCACATGGAAGGGCAGCTCCTCCAGCACGCACAGATTGTGACTGCAGGACTAGGGTTTCCTGTTGAATTAATTCAATTTATTGGTGTATTTTGCATGAAACAAATATTGCTGAATATTTATCATACTTTGACCCCAGGAGTATTTAAAAACAGCTACATGGAACCCATTTCTGTCAGAACATGTGGAGAGCCAAAGAAGAAACTGTTCAAAAGCAATTGAACAGATTTCACCCAACCTATCATCATGTCTGGGGCATTAACCAGCATAGAATACCATGAAGAATTAATATCTAATCTATTAAGTAAGAGGAAAAAAAATGGAGAATTGTTTATTGGACAAAAAATTAATTTTAATTTTCATTTCATGCTATCATGTTTTTCATTTTAATGTTTCTCTTGCCATCAGGGATGAGTTAGGAAACAAGTATATTGCTCAATTCCCTGCTTTAGCACCTTTCTGTATTGTTCTGTCTCCTTAATTCACACGCTGTTATTTTGTAGGTTTATTCAGAAGTTCTTTCACTTCTGCTTCTCATTCAGCAAACACAATTGAGTAGTTCACAACAATATGACTCCTTTTGCTTAAGGTCTGTACCATGCACTGTAAAATCTTCCAGTTTCTATTGCTTTGGATTTTCTGTATTTCATCTAGCATCAAAGAGATGGATTTCCTCTCTATAACTTGCTCATCCTTCACACCTAAATGCAGTCCAGCCTCAGTAAATGGATCTGTTTTAGAGAGACTGAGTTATCTCTATTAAATGAAGAGGCAGCAGGGTATGCACACTTCTCCTTTTACTTATAAGGTATTAATTTTCTGATTTGACCTATTAACTGTATTCCTTTAAACTTCTACAGCCTCTGTGTTTTCTCTGCAGAGTTGGTCATGGTTTATTATTAAGGTTTTCACTACAACTGAATTCCTAAACTAATAGAAGCTAGAAATTGTCAAAACATTTCATGCTACCGTGTTTAAATTATAACAGAAAAATGTAATTTCCTTCACACTGTTCTTCCCTCAAATGTCATTTCATGCCAGGATAAGCTTTTACCCTTAACAAGATCAAAATCTAAACCCAAATATTTTTAAGTTCAAGAACTTGAATAATTCAATTAACTCATTTTATAAATATTATTGGGTTTGCAAAGGCATTCAGGATTTCAATTCTCAAACTATTAAAAAAACAATCAAATAAATCAGAGTATGGAAATCCTTTTTCCACTGCTCACTGCCCCTCTGCTTCAAGCTCCTTCAACATCTCTACATGTTTTCCACAGGTTGTAGTTGGAATTCTTGGATTTTAGTTGATGGCAGACATTTTCAGGCTTTCATATAATATTAATGTGCTTGGGTGTAAATCTATCTTTCCATACAAGGTTTTCAGAGTCTATTCCTCTGGAGACCTTTCTGCTTGGCATTCACAGTAAACTAACGTATTTTTACTTTAACAGCTCTGCATTAGGATTCATAGGTTTCAATTGACTATCTTGTGAGATGATGAAACACAAAACACAAAATCACAGGAGAGCAGGGACTTCCAAGAGGTGCCTAGGCCTTTCCCACATCTAAGCCAACTCTATCTAACCAGTCCTGATAGAAACTGGTCTCCTCTAGCAGATCTGTAATCTATTCCACAGTGATATACTCCACTGTGTTGCAACACCACTGCAAGAAAGACAGTCATCTTATCAACACCTGAATTACTAACCTCTTTTTTTTTTTTTTTTCTAGAAATACCCCTAAACACTTCAGACATACTAACAACTGTTGGTGCTTGATTTCTTCCAAACCTGGCTACATACTGTGTCTTGATAGCAGTGTCCATGAGAGCATGAATGCCAAGGAGCTATTGGAGGAATACACTGTGGGATCCTTCAGTTCATATACATCCACGTTAAAGACTCAATACAATAAAATGGGGACAACATTACTAACAAGTTTGGGTGATAAAACAGGTTATCTTAAGCAGTCACATTTCAATGATGTTTCTAAGGCTTTTTATCACAGAAAGCATTTCATCTTCACAGCATTAAAAAACATCCAGCCCTTCAGCCATGGGATCACACGAAAATGAAACATGAGAGAATAGCAGCAATGCCTGATCACTAGTAATCAAGCTGAAAACAAATAAGCAAAACTCAGGAACAAAATTTCATACAGTTCAATGTATCTGATACAGTTAGAAATGCTAATGTTAAATCAGGCAGACTTTTAAACTAAAAAAGACATTGCTTCTGAGAAATTTTGTCTAGTATCATCCATTTAAGGTGATATAAAGCATGAGTACCAATAGCAGACAGGGCAGGATGAAGACTGCAGCAGTCATACAGCACGTGTATGTGAAAGATGCACACCAAAAGGGAAGTGTGAATTTCTGGCAAGTCTGACTTGTCAGTAAAATCCTGTGACATAGCCATCAGAGTAGGTGGTTGCAAAATTAGACCGAAGTTAGGCAAAACTCAGTCTGCATTAAGCCTTTATCTATTTAAGACTTCCTCAAACTTAATTTTTGAGACAACAGAATAACAGAGTCCACTCTAAGAGCCAAAAAGAAAAATAAAATTCCACTTTCTCCAAAGCATGTGTGTGCTTCTGTTAAAAGAGTCAATGTATGCATAAATTTCCAGGTATAGCCCTTTCCTGGGGCTGGAAACACCACCTGCAGAGATTCCCAGGGCTCTTGCCCTCATGAGCTCCTTTAGGCAAGTCCTGCTCCCAACCTTCATGGCCCTCTCAATGAACAGCCAGCTACACATCCAGTTAGCCTCTGCAGAACCACCTAAGATCCCAACCCCATGGAACATTAAGTGTAACAAGGGTGGTTAAACTGGAGCTTTTTCAGCAGTTGTTTTATTTCTCTTTCTTGCTCCCACTTTAACCACTGCCGGAAAGACCTGCGGTCCATGATGCATGTCTTACATATGCATGCCTTGGTGTTGTCTCTTCACATCTCTTTGCTCCCTACCACAGATAATCTGACTGAAAGCAGGATGAGCCATACAGTCCTCAGAGCACCAAAGCCCAAACAGCCCAGATGCCCCATCTGCCACCATCTGTCCTGATCTCTGGAGCATCCATCAGCTCTCATTTGTGAACTGACAGCTTTTATAAGGGCAGCACAAAGCCAGGCAGAAATAGGGGCCTCTGACACCTCCAAATTGCCTAGAGAACATCATCAGAGTTCTAGGCACGTCACTAAGTGTGGCCAACAGAGGAGCCAGCAGGGTCATAGGAATTTGCAGAGACTTAGGTGCCAAGAAGCATTGCTCCAAAGAGCACAGGAACCTTTACTACCTTCAGAATATTCAGCTGATGTTTAACTTGAACAACTAATTTATATAAAGGCATGATGATGCAAATGCTTCACAGCAGGAAGTATATAATACAGCACATTCCCTTCATAGAATCATAGAATCACAGAATGCTTTGGGTTGGATGGAACCTTAAAGATCATCTCATTCCAACCCCCTGCCATGGGCAAGGACACCTCCCACCACACCAGGTTGCTCAATGCCTCATCCAGCCTGGCCTTAAATTCATGCTGCATTGCTTTATATTTTAGAGGAGCCAGTGCTCTTCTGGGGATAACAAGTGTGATCTCACATGGGAGTTTGTGTCAGCACTGGAGCCTCCAATCATTTGATCACCTGGTTATCTGTGGTGCTGTTAGAGCTACGTTAGGTACCTAATAGTGCACAGAGAATGGCAAAAAGGATTATCCTCAGCAGCAAGTGAAGTCACTTCACTAACAAAGCACACACTGCAGGAAAAATACTTCTGAGGCTTTCAGATTCCAGATGGCTGGCCCCCAAAACATACACAGCCCCCTTCTCTAGAACATTTATTGTGATACTTACTGGAATTGTCAAGTTAGTGAAACAAGTAGAAGACAAAATGTTTAACTTTATAAAATAAGCACAAAACAAAGCATTTGCTTTCCCAATTGCCCTTGCAGTATTAGATGTATAGTTATACAGTTCATCTATGACACCAAAATGAGTGAGAGAAGCTTAGAAGAATGGAGAAGGGGATCGTTGTTTATTGTTAGTGTAATCAAAATAAAATTAATAGCATGATAACATGGACTTGCTGTCAAAGAGGACTTTAAACACTTACATGGGAATGGTTTATTCTCAAACCACCTGCTACCTCCCAAGTAGTGAATTTCTGTACATTGTACATGTGCTACATGATGCTGTACAACTCTCCAAGTAGGAGATCTGGAAGATCCCTCCACTTGTTTGAATACCTGAATGGATAAATACTAAATGGTTGTTTGTTCAGACAACAAACACGTTTGGCTTTTTAAAAACAAGGTTTTCCAAATATTTTACAGGATTCTTTATATAGCAAGAAGCTTATTTATTCCATATTCTTTGTGCTGTCTGCCAGATAAGCATGGTGTCTGACAGCAGAAATAGATCCATTCAGCAATGATAAATTTATAATGGCATGAAAGAGTTTTGACTGCTTGTGAAGTTCCCTAATTAATTCTTATATTGAGTTCCATTGGCAACAAAATTTATGTTTTGAGATAAAATGAAGCTCAGAGGAGTTACTGAAGACTCAGCTCCCTTTTGTGGATCTAGTGTTTAATGTCATGTATTGTTACTAAGGGGAGTATTGTTTGTCACTTGGGTGACACAAACTGCTTTTTGTTACAGGAAGGAATAACCCCCAACAACACTTACAGCTGCCAAGTGGCTGCACACAATTTAGACATGCCCTGAAGCAGCAACCTAAAGGCTGTCATTAACCCCCAGCTGGATCCTGGTTCAGGAAAAACACATCTCATATATTTTCATTATTCATCTTCAAAATTGACCTGGAAAATATTTCAGCCTTGATTTTACAATAGACAGAGATCTAGCTCAGGCTGAGTTAGGTGTAATTCCTGATATTACTTCATAAATCAAAACAATGAACATTTGGTCTGTAAATATTTACGGGATATAAGTGACCCAATTGCACTCGGTAAATAGAAGGTCTAAATGCTGCCCTTTGATGAAGATTGCTGCAATGATTCCAGTAATGCTCCTACTACACTCTGAAAATGAAAACCACCAGGATTACAGTTAAAAAAATCTGAAAAGTTTCTTAAAATAGGTATTTTAAGTATTTAATCTAATTTTTATTTGATCTATAGAAATTGTGCCTTTCCTAACTTTCTCCTATAAGGCATGAAAATTGTGCAGGAAAATGATGTCCCAACTACTTTGCTCAAGGAAATTCTAGCAAAGATTGACATGCAAAAAAGATATTAATATCACACATTTAACAGGAATTGTATCCCACAATGATAAAAGCTATTTTTGGTGCAAAGAGATTAAGAGCTTGACAAGTTTTCAGTGCTCAGTTTTAAGACAGAAAAAAAAAGTATCCACGGCTGCTAATGCACAAGGGGATACACCAAACATAGAACTTAACTCTGCAATGGCAAATATATCAAAGGCCATGGCTGTTGAAAAGGAAGCGATCAGACCAGCATGTCCTTGCTGAAGGGCTACAACTCTTCTTCAAGCTTTCAGTAATTTGAGCAACCCTGGTTCTATCAAATTAAAACTGGAAAAACAAATTCTGAAGCCATCAGCAATGCCACACTTCAGTAAGCACATTTCTGCGGACTGATCCATCTTCCTTTTCAAAGCTGAATCTCCTTCCAGCGAAGCAACTATTTGGTTTAAAAAAACATAAGCAAACAGAGTTTACAAATCTGAAGTGATTGTACACTACAGCCTGATCTAAACTACACTGAAATCAGAGACTTCACATTGACTTTAATGGAAGCACTATCAAACCAAACAGTCCCTCTTCTGTGGCTGCCAGAAACAGCTCTGGAAATTAGGGGTTGTTTTGAAGAATGGGAAAGACCTCCAAATGCAGAGCAAGGGAAGTCAGGAAGGTTTAGAGGACAGACTACCTAGATCAACTGCTAGATCAGTTTGCTGTTTTATTTCTGATGAGTGGATTTAAACAAGATCTTCAAAGGTTTCATCAGAAACTGGTAAAGATAAACCTGGTAGTGACTAATGCTAGCAACAAACATTGACACTCCAAGGAGTACAACTGGGAAAACCCAGGGGAACACAACCCCTGGATGCCCACCCAGAGAGGCTGCAGCTAACCCTCCTTGATCCTGAAATGTTTTTAAACAAAGAAAAAAATCAGCAAGGAATGGTCTGATCCATTTTGAAACTCATGTGAAACTTTAACAACCACAAAATACAGGGCATGAAGTATAAACTCAGAAAGTTAAACAGCAGAAAAGTAAACAGCTGAAGTGTCAGAAATATTGTTGAATGACCTCTAATGTTAGATTTAAATGTCCATATTCTCCAAAAAATGTGGGGTTTTTTTATAAAAAAAGAAAGCAGCAATTCCATGACTGAAGCAATGAACACAAGGATGAAATCCTGCAGAATGACAAGTTTCATATAAGATGATGATGCAAATATCAAGATAACATCCTTTTTACACTATTTTATCCTCATTACTTATGCTATTCAGCCTGCATGACCCAACCTACAAAATCTGCCCAAAATATCTGGATACATTTACATATAAAAAGTTAAGGAAGAGCAAATACAAGAAAATGAAAGTGACCCTTGGGTGGCACAGCTAATCCTCAATCTGCTGCCTGGGTGGTTTAAATTTCTTGTTTGGTGAGGTTTTTCCTCTTCTTCTTGCAAAGACACTGAGGTCAGTTCTAAACTTTTCTGCTGTTTTATGAAAGCATAACAGAGCTAACAAACTTACAGTTCCTATAGGTTGTGCCCTCTCTCAATTCAAGATGCCATTTTTGCACCAGTTATTGGAGGACATCTGTAAAAACAAGGATAATTCCAGTTACCTCATGTTCTTCTGTTAGCAGCAACATTGTATAAGCCTGCCACATCCCCTGACTAGCAGCTAGGTGAGTGCTGCATATCCCATAGATCATTCCAAGCTATATATACATAGGCTAGATGGACATGTTTGCAGGAGGACAATACTTGGACTGCACCAGCAGTTAGGTGAGAGGGATGCACCTCTCTCTCCCCAAGGCCAGAGGGAGACTTCCCCAAAGCATCTCAAATATCAAGCCCAAGAAAGAGGTCCAGTTTCACATGGTATTAGAGAGTGAACTTTCCATATGCCTTTCTGTCATACATACACTCTGATGAAGTCCCTTATTGTTCCTCACTTGCACAGTGTTGCCAGTGTCACCATCCTGTCACCAATTCTGTAGGACCTGAGGGGGTCCTACAGAAACAGGGGAAAGACTTTTTAATAAGATATCTGATGTGAGGACCAGAAGCAATGGATGTAAATTGGAAGGGGGTAGATTTAGACTTGACATAAGAAAGAAATTCTTTACAGTGAGGGTGGTGAAACACTGGAACAGGTTGCCCAGAGAGGTTGCGGACACCCCCTCTTCTGGAGGTGTTCAAGACCAGGCTGGACAAGGCACTGAACAGCCTGGTCTAGTGGGAGGTGTCCCTGCCTTTGGCAGGGGGGATGGAACTCGATGATCTTTAAGGTCCATACCAACCCAAACTATTCTCTGATTCTATGAGCCTACTGTAGAGAGGACACAATATTTCATAAAACTGACCAATTCGCCAGCAATGGTTAAAATGAAGATACCCAAGACAAAAAAATCCAACATTTACCCACAGAAAGCTCCCACCAATGGCAATATGTCCTTGGAAAGCTATTTCAGGCTTCTCCTTCACTTCCTTTGTGCTGCAGAAGATTACCTGCATTTCTTTGTAAGGTCTCTAACAGAAAACATTTTACAGGCAAGAACAGTATTATGCAGACATGTCTTTACCAGACATTGTTCATTTATAAATTGAAATGCATTTGCTGTTAACCAGCATTCTTTAAATTGAGACTGTCCCATTAGCTTTCCTACCTGCTCAAGACTCACCATCAGTGTTTATAAAATAAGCAAAATTTGAAGGATTTGTCTCACCTTGTTAAGTTTCTTGGAAAATGGAAGCCGGGGAGATGAGACTAATTGAATAGATATTAAGAGGGAACAGGGTTTGCTTTTCAATGCAAAAGACACAACAGGAATTTGCTGCAGCAAAATCCCTAACAGACAGAAACAGCATAACAATTTCAAATTCTGTTTTCCCTAACAAAGCAGTTACAACAGCAAACTGTAAAATGTAAGCTCACATTAGTCCTTCTTACACCTCCTAATACTTTCCTATGACAAGAATGTCAAAATACAGCCTGTGAGCCATACTGATCCTTCCAAGTACTTTAATCTGGCCTGCAAAGTCCACAGATCACTGTAATCCGGCTCTGACCTGCCACTCAGCACCAAGGTCTCCCATCTTGGGCAACTTCACACAATCAAGTGGGAGTGGGGGGAGGATCAGAGTGTTTGAACTAGTGTAGAACTAGAAGACAGAGCTCTGTGACACTGAGTAGCCCCTGAGCTTCCTAAAGGGCTTCCTGAAGGAGCCCTGTTGCCCAGCATCCCCAGTTCCATGGAGGGTGGGGTGAGCAGTTTGTCTGTCTTACAGAGCAGCTCCTCCTTCTTCATGCAGCTTTACAATGGAACAATCTGCAAAAATAAAAAATCAAAAAGCAACACTAATGCTTTAAAACTCTTCATTTGGTACAGATTGCACAGTTCCTGATAAAGTCCAGTGCTGCATGAACAAACATAGACCAGCAAAAGCTGTGCTAAGCAATAACATGATCACTGTAGGAATAAGCACTTCCACCCTTGAAAGGTTGTCACTACAAAATGTTAATTGCCACTGGTACTTCTCTAAATTAGCAGACTATTAATAGATTGCTGCTGAAAAGAGTTACAGCAAAAAAGCTTTGAAAGGAATCCTTGTGCCTACTGGCTATTTAAAGAGTCAGCATTCCCACTTCATACACCTAAATTTCCTATTTCTCATGTGACCTCAGCAGATCCAAAACCACAGTGCAGCTGAACCAGCAAGCCTGCCCTCCCTGTCCTACACAGGGACCCTGGAAAGCATCCTTTCATCCCTTGCATGAGGGAGTAACCACTGGAATTAACTCAAAGCAGGGGATTATTTTCAGCCATATCATTGAGTTCCCCTGACCCATTTCATAATTATCCAGTGACTAAAGCAAAGCCATCACACTCATTGCAGCTGGAGGTTCAGCATGTGTGTCCAAAACACAGCAGAAAGATTCTGGATCTAGCAGGCCATATTTCTACTTCCCCAGGCACTTAGGGAACATTTTTCAATCTTTTCTCTCTCATTTAAAGGATGTAGAACTAGGATTGAAAAGTAAGGCAGAAGTAAGTGAAGTCATATGATTTTATCAGCCCTTAATTTCATAAAATATGTCAGAGAGAGTGGGTTATAACTAACAATAGGTCTTCCTTTTTTTTTTTCTTCAAGAGGTCTCAGGAGACGTCATTTGGAGGTGGTTAAAAGAAATAAAATAGGTTGCCTCTCCATGGGCCGAGTAGGAAAAGTAGGTTTTCATGGGGTTGAGGGGGGTGCTGCAAAAAGAACAAAGGCAGAAGATCTGCTGAATCACCACAATCTATATCCACTCCACCAAACAACTCTGATTCTAATGAATTTGCAGTACCCAATCAAGCAATAGTGTTGCCGAGAGGAATTTTAACCAACACTATAACAATCAAACAAAAGCAATTCCACTGCAAACCAGCTCTTCCAGATGAGATCTACTGCTGCCACTCAGCCCCAGATGAATTTGTTGGCATGCAATAATAACAATGACATGCAGCTGCTGAAATCAGCACAGGAGTCTTTCTGCTGATGGAGCCAAATGATTAATTCCACGATAATCACTGTAGGGAGTCACTTGAGAGATACAACAATCATGAGAAAGCTCCCTGGTCAGCATTTTAAGACAAAAAATGAATACAAATAACAAGTGTGGTCAGGAAAACAATGGAGATGGTGAAAGAAGAAAATGGGGAGCAAAGGGAGAGGTTTGCCATTACTTACAAGTAATTAATGCTTTAGCTATCAGCCATGCCATGCAAAGCAGCAGGAGGATCTTACAAGTTTCCACCCAGCCTGGCAAACTGAGTTGTTATTTCTACAGATTTTATAACCAGGTACAATGCCCAGAAGTGACAAAAGTAGTTTATTTGATTAACTCTCAGGATTTGTATTACAATGATAGAAAAATAGAATAGTTTGGGATGGAAGGGACCTTAAAGATCATCAAGTTCCAACCCCCCTGCCATAGGCAGGGAAATAAAACTTAAAGACATAATTTACCTCCCTCTGGCTATAGAATGGCATGCAGCAAGGATTTTTGTGGGTGTCTTTTGGTCTCGAAGTGAATGACATTATTGATTTCATACCTCCTCTTTTTTGAGAGGAGGAGAAAGTCTTGAATTCACCATGAGCAAGGACCCACATATTGAAATTTTTAATTTTTGGAAATAATCACTAATAATTCCTTGTAGCTCATGAAGGTCTTGGTGTTGCAAGATGTCAGCTGATTTTAACTTCCACAGACTTCAGAAAAGTTACATTAAGCATGACACGAGTTCAAAATTTTCAGTACAAGACAGAAACAGCAGATATGTAACAGACTGCTCAAAGCAGTCACACAAGAGAACCTCATTTTTGGAAATTACCAGATTTACCTACATAAGGGTGTTAAATTTCTGCCTCCCAGCCCCAGCTACTCCTGTTTTCTATTTTGCACTCTCACACAGCTGCCACCTCTGCCTATGTCCAGCCACATGGACATGGTGTTGTTAGTGATGGCACTCTCCATAGTGGAATCAGACCTGATGGGCAGGCATGTTAAGACCGACTTTAACTAAGTTGGATAACAACAGCAAGAAGTTCAGCCTAGCCTTTATAAGGATGTTCAGGACTTAAGTGCAGATTCATTCTTCCAGCTTGAAACATCTGAGCAGAATACCTAATTTAGGAGAACAGTCATTTTGTACTCCCTCAATAGTAAATGCAGATAGGCAGACACCTCCAGAAAATTAGCAGATTGGAGAGTGAGTCATACTCCGGGGGTGTTTGTCTCTCCAGTGACATAAAGGAAATCAAGGGTTTCATTCCTAACTGGCACAGCAGTGAGTACCTGTGTGATACCCTCCAGTGGTGCAGGACAGGCGTAGGCTGCAACACACAGGGTCGAGATGAGCTCACCCCGCAGCTGGCAGGGGCTCAGCTCTTCCCAGGATTTACTGCCTGTGCTGTCTGAACTATCAGCATCAGCCCATCCTGGATGGGTCTGCCATCAGGGTGCCAGCTGGGGGATGCTTTCTCAGAGGCACAAATGGCATTAAAAAACTACATTTTCATTATGTCCCTGCAATGGAGTTTCAGAGACAACGATTAAGCAGACTGTAAAATAGGGAAATTACTTTGTGAGAAGTTCTTAATTGTTTTTATTTCCTACCTTCAGCAACACTTACATCCATTTACTTACTATTTTAGTTGCCCGTTTTAGAGAGCTCTGCAACAATTATTGTATATGTGAAATAAAGTAGCTGTGAGCAATGATAAGGAAATACAGCTTTATCTTAAGCTACCAATCCCAACCTGGTAGAAAATGTCTTTTACTGTTCTGTCATGTTTTGAAGTTTGCATTTTGCTTTTCAGCTCTCCTCAGGGAAGTTTCCACCAGAACTGGCAAAGATCCAGCCAACACCTCAAAAACGTCTACCCACATTTGTAGTCAGACACAATGCTGAGGGATTCTCACATCATGGTTTCTGGGGAGAATGGTAAATTTGCAGTACTCACTTGCCCCATTTCCATGTTGTTGGTAGAAAATGCTTTGCTGTGTTACTACAGCAGGGTCATTCCACACATGCTCCTCTAATCACTCACAGATACTACACACAAGGGGTGTTTTTAGCAACTACAAATTGAATTGGTGACATGTTACTGATTTTAATGGAGTCAAAAGATCCTACTGAATGCTAATACTTACAAAATAGCACCAAAACCCCAGGGGTAAAAACCAGACAACCATGGTAAGCACTCTATTGGCACTTTATGCAGCTATTGCAGCTCTAGCAGGAAGCATTTTTTATACTTTCACAGCTCTTTGCTTGAAAGAATCGCAACTCCCAAAGGAAAATACAATTGATTCTCTTCCTAACTATCTTTTGTCAGTACCAGAGGCAATTTTTTCGCTTTCTAGAAGGCAAAAATCAGGTAATATCGGGTTTGCTGTCCCTCTTGCACAGTCCCCACCTTGCCTGTCTGTACATGAGCGCATCCAGTAGCCTGCTCCCACCAGGTTTGGATGTGCATACAAAAATGTTTACATAACTGCTGGAGTAAAAATCCTCTTCTACTACACAGCTGGCAACTTGCTGCTAAAGAAGAAATACCACTTTTTACAGAAGTTCCTGCTACTTCTCTAAATGAGCTACCACTGAACAGTGATGGCAGCAGTGTGAGTGTAGATCACACAGAATTAATAATACATCGCAAATAATTGGTGATGCTGGAAAACAGCAGCACAAGTCCAGGGGGATGTGAAGTTCTGCTAACAAAGCAATACACTCTGTGATTCACTACCAAGGAATTAATGACTTCCAGCTTGAATTAGAAATGTGGTCAGTTGGCATTAAGTCTGATACTCCTTTTTGTATAATAGCAAATGCACTATAAATGCCCAAAAACTTCAGCAGAGGAACTTAAGTTTTAAACTTTGGTGAATGATGATGAAAATTTTATACACTATTTTGCAAACAGAATCCTGGCTGGTGCCAGATTTACAGAAACCCTCCAATCTAAGTCTCTTACAAGAGATTCTGTCTGGCAAGTTCACAGAAAACTTAGACAATATCTGTCCTGTACTCTGTGAAACTTTGTTGAGGCATTAACATACCATGACAATACAAAGAGTAAATAGTAATACTAGACCCAGCTTGATATAAGTAAACTCTGTTTTCTGAGATTTTTATTCTTCAGTGTTACAATCTTAATCTGTGTATTTCCAGTCTGGAGAGTTCATAACTATACTAAATACTATTTTACATTTGACGAATTAGAGAAGATGTAAAATAGATTTACAGCATAATTTAGTAAATAAATTAATTATGCATTTCATTAAACTGCACTAAGGGGAAAAGGGAACCTTTCTCTATTATTGATTCTCATGGGCAGTCTAGCATGAAATTTTGATGTAGTTTTTTTGAGGATTAAAAAGCTGAGCATAAAAATGTATTATTGATTGTGCACTGCAAAGTACAGTATACTGCTCATCCAACTCATATTTTATTGATTAAAACACTCAACAGCTCTAACCTTTCACTCAGTTGCTCCAAGGTAATTTTTTTTCATGGGGATGTCAAGGTACTGTGCTTACAGACTGTATTTCCCAGAGAGTTTGGAAAACTCATGGACCAGCTACTGAAGTTGTTCAAAGTGTTTTGTTGATAGTGTCAGAGGACACACAATTAAAAAAAAATAAAAAAAGACTATTTGGAGTGGAAAGACACCTTGCAATTCATTTGCATGCTCTGTGGAAGATGTAGCTGGTGGACCACCTCACCCATACAAGGCAACAGAAACATGGTAACTGGTTGAGCACATCAGTGTCAAACCTGCATCTGCAAATACCAGTCTGGATGCTAAGCAAGTGATTTTCCCACTGCTACAGCTGGGACAAGAGATGAATGAAAAGAAGATTTATGACTCAGGAAGCATCTCTGGGATCAGCGTCTCCATGACTTTTCCCAAAGCCTGAGGCATGTTATGCACTAGCAATTTGCAAGCCCTGAAATTGAAAGTATGATTAGTACAAATGAGGTCAGATCATCATTTTTGGGTTTCTACATTGCTGAGCTCTTACACTCTCATGGATTTGTCTTCTTCTGAGGTGTGGAGCAATACTGCACACTGCATTTTCCTCCTTCACAGTATTATTTAAAATGAAATATGGATATTTATTAAATTTGGTAAAAGGAGATAAAATACTGTATGAAATTTAAAACAGAGGAATGAGAAGAGAAAGTGGACAGGCACGTGACCTCTGTCCTGTGATCTGGAAGCAAAAAAAGCTTTTCTATCGTTCCAACCCCAGTGAAGTTATATTTAACAGCCCTATCCACCATGATTAACACCTGATTTCTGTGATTACTTAGAGAAATTGCATTGGAATATTCTAGTCTGCTGTCATAGTAAAAATCTAGCTTTACATAAAGACAGAAGTGACAAAAATAGGGTGATGGCTACTTGATGGCTGAAAAAAATCTGAACACTGCAGAATTGATTAAGTCTCCTTCTTTGAGTGTATCAGCTCACAAATGACTCTAAATAGCACAGACCAGCAGCCCACTCACAAAAAGACTACAGAATATTTGTCATCATGTTTCATGAATGATGTGAGAGTTTTAAAATAAACTGAAAAATATTAAATTCACAGATAGGTCTATCACAAACCCCAAATACTTAGAAATCCTTAAAATGTAAATTTAAAAATATCTTTTGTCTGCATCTGGCATCATGCTTTTACGTGGAAAACTACCAAGGAGAACATAAGGGAAAAAAAATAACAGCATTTTCAAAAATAACAGGCCAGCACCACAGATCATCTCACCACAGGCTCCTCATCGGGACTTGACTTGCATGGATTTCTTTGCCATTCAGAAGAATACTCAGATGCAGATTACTACTCTGCAGTTGTAGGATAATTAGAAGTTAGTCTGCTCCACAGCCTGGCTACAGAACTACCACAATGATGTGGTTTGAAGTAAAAGAGCAACAACTTTCTTTTTCTTAGCTGGGACTCTTCTTTCTGAGATAAACAACATAACATGCAAGAAACTGTTCAGTCTTAGTGCTACAAGACCAAACTGTATAATCTATGCCAAGGAATGGTATGGAGAGGAGATCTTGCTTATATTTATTGTCACAACAACCAAGGTCAGCTAATTTCATGATTTGCATTGATGAATTGTTCAGAAACTGAAAAGCACAGAAGGGTCTCAGCTGCAGAGAGATGAGTGGACAGAACAAGTGAGGGGGGAAAGGAGGATCATATAATGAAATTAAAACATTTAAGAGTCCATTTCAATCCCAGGGATTTCAGGTCAGCCATACTGCTGCAGCAAACAGAGCAGCCACATGCTCTAACAGCTTAACCAGCTCCTGGAGCAGCACATTAATATGTTCCCTTAAACAGTGTTTCTAGATGTGCCTGAAGAGGCAGTGGAGACACCTGAACAGAGAACACAGTGATCCAAGGCGTGGGCAACCCTCCTGCCTACAGCATACACAGTTCAGCTCTGAGAAGCTGCATTAAGCACTAAGTGCAGAGGCACCAAGGAGGCTGCCATCACATCTATCCAGTTAGCACTTCTTCAGCCCCTCAACTTTTTATTTCTTTTTGACCAAAATGTTGCTAAAAGAGCCCCTCAGGTACATACTTGAAAGCACGTACATCACCGCTGCTGCTGGGCTTTTCATCGAGTACCTATTTTCAAGTTAGAATTTTGCCCACTGGCAATGGGAACTGTCTTCTCACCCCTCAGCCTCTCACAAGTCAGAGGGGTGCTGCTGTGTTGGCAGCATCAGGATCAGAATAGTGTGGGCTGCCAGAAGGCAGGTAAAAAAGTCACTGCTCACAGCTTGTGGCTGCTGCAGCTGAAACCTGAAGGGGAGATCTACCAGGCATGGGAAGTAGCAGGGATGCTGTAGCAGCTGTAGGAAAGGGGAGACTAGAGACATTTCCATACGGAGATTTATCTACACCAGTTATTTCTGCCTCCCAACCCTGCTGAGCACACAGGGAAGCAGCAGGGGAAGGGCAAAGGTGATCTGTCTCACTCAACTTGCTGAAATTGGCTTTTAGCCTCATTGAAACTACACAAATCACTGGCCTCAGTGTGTGCCTATACATGAAACAGAAAAATTATTTAACTAGAATGGCAGGACATATGTACACCCTACCTGATAGGTGGCTGCTCTCCTCACTCTGTTCCAGTCAAGCAACAAGGATGCAAGAGCCACACAAAACTGGATAAACTAGGGCAGGCTGGGCATACAACAGCACTGTGAGCATGTCTCCAAATCAACAACATGGATTCAGACAATGAACAAAATTACCTACAGTATTAGTTCTTGTAGCAAGCTCAAACCCACCTCCCACTGCTGCACCTCTCAGCCCTAATAAAGTGGTGTCAGATTTACAGGATCATCTCTCCTACCTCTGCATCAGTGAAACTGCTAGATTCTGCCAGTGAATCTCACAGATAAGAAATGCTAATCGATTTGTCTCTTTCTTCATTGTGACAGTGCCCAAAATATATTCCCTGGGATTCAGTGAAGGATTGACAGGCTGCATGAAGGCAGCAGGCAAAGAGGGAGAGAGCAGGAAGAGTGAAATAAGGGTTAAATAGAGTAAGATATAAACCCAAAGCAGTTTCTGAGAATGAAGACTGATTCATTTCTTCACAAGATCTTGGAATGGAGATGAAAAAACACCTGCTGATTGAGAACTGACAGCAACATAAAGCAGTAGCCATCACCTGAAATACCCAGGTGGCATTTGCACCTCTCTTAGTTTGTTTTTTCAAGACTAAAATCTCCTCTTTGTGTTTCATTACTGTCCTTTGAAGTCTGAAGAAGTGTTTTCGATCTGACAGTCACCAAGGAAATCTTTCACAAGAAGAAAGAGAAGAGGAAGGAAAAGCACATAATTCCAGATTGTATTTTTCTAAATATAGACATTTAAAAAGTCCCAAACGATCCCAAACAACTTACCTGTTCTAAAGAAGTTTCTGCTTCCTGCTCAGCAGACCTTCATCTTACTAGAGATGTTAGTAGCTCCAGATATCTCAAAAATCAAAGATGATGCACCAGGACAGAACACTGCTCTGCTTTCTGTGCAGTCTGCTACAGCCAAAGAAATGCCAACACAAAAGACAAACACAAGAAATTAGTTAAAAATGCCTAGAGTGATGCTTAAGTTGAACTTCAGAAGAAACTCGGACTTCTCCTCATCATCCCTTTCTTCTGAAACAAATGAAAACCAATCCAAATCCTAAAAGCCTCATTGTGACATCACAAAGCAGTTATTTCCAAGCAGTTATTTCATTAAAACATTGTGTAAGAGTATAGAAAGAGAATCAACAGAGCTGGAAAAAATAACAATAAGATATTGGAATATTTCTGATCATCTCAAAAAGTATAGACAAGGGTTGAAGGTGTAAGAGAAGGAAGGCAGGGAGTTAGTTTTCAGTCTGCACTGTACAATATTCTTACGCATAACTTCTCTTTCCCCTTTACTTTGTGAGAATTCACTGTAGCTTCTCCCTCTTCTGGAAACTTGTTCTTCAAGAACCTGACAGAAACTCCCAGTAAAACATGAATTCCAGGCAGCTTAAGAGTTATCACTAGAATAAGACAGATACAAAACAGTTTAGCATCTCTGCTTCTTTAAACAAAAAGAGAACCGCAGGTTTCTCACTGGCTTTAGCCTGAATGGTACACATGAAACTAGATTTATAGCTACAACCATTGCAGAAGGTTATCAAACTAAAGTTGTCATCTATTCATCTTCCCACCATTGCAAAACATCTGCTGCAGATAATGGCTACAACTCCTTGGGCAGCTTGACTTCCTTCATCTACATTTCTAACTTGTTTCCCCATCGTATCTTAAAGCTTGGTGCTCATAGCTTCCATGCAAACTGGGGGAGGGAGGTGGAAGAAGAAAAATTAACTCAGAATTACCAGGGATTACCATTAGTATCCCAACTGTCTAAATGGTATAAAGTATAGGGGTTAAAAGGTAAACACATGAGCCAGAGGCAGAGCTACAGCGCCCAATTGGCTTGCACACTGAATTGAATTGCTGTAATTCTTGGGGAAGCCTGAAGACTTGGGGAATAGCAAAGCTCTCCTTTTATTTTCCAGCATAAATACCTGTCTGAAGTTTTAATGGCTACTGCCAACTGCCCCAGGGGTTTGCAGAGGACTGAAGCACAGAGACTGTGGCAGCCAGCTGCCTGGTGGGCAATGGGAAGACAACAGATCCAGCTGGATCTGCCTTCATCTGCCAGCACCCAAAGGTATGATTAATTCATGGTATGAAAGACCATCAGATGTGATCTACTCTTGCACTTACTGGCAAATTCAATCTATGGCTCCTGCAGCCCCATGCAAGAAAAGCTGATGGACAATTTGCACACACCACCACTCAGCCCATGATTACTGCTTACATTATGTGAGCTGTAGAAAGGGCTCTTTCAGGAAAGGACTGTGTAAGCAGTTGGCTTTTACTCCAAAGAAAATGCTGCACATCACATCTATTAGATTTGTATTGCACAAGAAATACACCAAGTAACAGCTGGAACTTTAATGCTGGTAACTGAAAATAACTTATTTTTCTACCTAACCAGAAAGTAAGGCCAAGTAAGAGGGTAATGGAGATTTATTAGTATTAATCAGGATTCAGAGAGCAAACTGAAATGCTGCTTATGAAAACGATTTTTCAATCAAACAGTTCACTGTATTTACCCAGCATTGCAAAGGTGCCTGTTCAGTTAGCTCAGCCTAGAAAAGTGGCACCTTTAAACCTGCTAATTAGCCCTGGCAGTCATAAAAACCTTTGTAATCTATCATCTTTTGAAATAAGAGCATAACCCTAAAGTGGATAGCAAAACTATGAGCCACACTGGGCCAGGATTTCCTGCTGTTTTTAAATATGATGGTGAGGAAATATTCCTGTTGGATACAGAGTACTCCAGAGCAGCAGTAAGAATGAGCTGAGCTCACTCTCAGTTCTGCAGTGCAACACACTCTGGAGACAGCTCCTCAGGCAAGAGAAAAGTGAACTACAATACAAATTGGTTAGCTTTTAAGCAGTCTAATTAAATAATGCAGATTTAGGGCTAATTTGGCAGCACCTCGAGTCTGCAAAAGACACTGCAGGAGCTCTGAATTTGGAGGGGTTCTTGATACAATTTATAGGCAGGAGAGACATATAAAAATCTTCATGATTTAAAATGACCTGTTGGTTGGGTATCACCACTAAACAACTAAGCAAAGGAAAGTTCTCACTATTACTACGTGCTGGTGTGGAATTAATAGTGATTTTTCAGCAGATACCCAAGTTAAAATAAAACCTTGCTCAAAAGGGTGGACACAGATACGTGCTATGTGATCACTGACACATTCCCTTGAATAAAGGTGGTATCTCTGTAGGTCAAGGAACAGGAAAGAAGACACCACATCGATTCACTTCTGGTAAGAGCTAAGTAGAGAAGAGACCGCTATTCAGAAATGGCCAAATAAGCCTCTACAGCAGAATGAACCTATGAAATATTAGTCTGATATCTGGCTGCATGCTTTGCTGTAGCCTCCACTGAGAAGCCTAAGAGAGCAATGGGCATTCAGGGGGAAATGGAGAAAAGGATAGAGTCAATATTTTAACATGGCATTTTAATTTGAAGCCACTGCTCCAAACAAAATCTCAGCCACCTCTAAAAGCTTAAAAATCAGCATCCATTTGGCCTAAACAAACTAATCACTGTCAGGGATTAATTGGGATGAAATGGCTTCAGGAAATGCTTCTCTGACTCCACTGACTGGAGAAACATGCTGTAATAAATCCCTATGTTGCAAACAAGTTGCCCTCAGAGTTATACTGGAACAACATTTTAGGGGAAAGAAACCAACAACTGCTGTCAGCACTGCCATCAGCTGGGCTGTGGCCTCAGGTAAGGTACTATCAAAGTATCAAGAGGAACTGCTTCCAAAGTTATAGTTCCTCAAGATGACTCAAAGTTTGGTAGAGAACTATAAGCCTAAGTCTAACCAACAAAGAAATGAGGTATTGACTATGAAAAGGGTGATGTGATGCTGACCTGTGACTTCTGCCCTAGTTGTCCTCTTTATACAATAGCTCAAGAACAAAAAAAAACAGAAGAAAAAAATGAAAAAAAATCAACCAAACACAAAACCCACAAGATATGCAAATCTTAAAGTTATTATCAAATCAGCAGTGGCATTTAAAATAAAAATCACAGAATTTCTTGTGTTCCCTTCTCCCTGGTGTTTTAATTATTCATACCCAGCATCAGAGGATAGGGGAAAGCTAAACATTCAGAAGCTAAAAAGGTCAATGGGGACAGTAGCCTGCAGGAAAATTAAAGGGATTTCTTGCTCTCCTTCAGCTGGAAATACAGACATTGGGATCCCATCCAACAGGAAGGACATCTGGGCTAAAGAGAACAGGCATATGGATTGATCCATGCCAGAAAGGACAATGCCAGCTATGAAAAACAGCTAAAGAGAAGACAGAAGAGCACGAACCAATTTATTACTGTTGGTACAGATATAACACAGGAAACTCTTGTTTTCTTGAGGTTGTCTCCCTTGCTCAGCACATTCAGTATGGAAACACAGATACTTCTCTGCAGACTTGCAGACATAGGAGGTTTTAGGTGCAGAGGGTCTTGAGAGCTTCAGGACCAGGAAACTCACAAAACCTCAGGAAAGCAAAGTGGGGATATACAGCATTGTAGACTTTAGTCTGACTGCCCTTCCAGAAGTCAACAAAATTAAAGAAAAGCAAAATTAAGACAGTATTCCCAGCAGTTCAATCTCTTCATACCTTCCCTTTTGCCAGTTTTTCATTTTCTAAATGAAAAAACTTTTAACTTTAAAAAAAAGAAGCCTTTGTTCAATGTTCAAGACAATTGCTCCCACTCTGCTAATGCATGCCACCTCCTGCACCTCCTGAGAGTCTGCTTCACAATGCAGACAAGTGTCTCCTGGCAATCCCAGCAGTCACAAAAACATGAGTCAGGCGTCAACATCTATCAGATTTTTAATACTGTGCATTCATGGATTTCTAGTTGGCATTTGGATATGGATTTATTTTATTTCACCTATAAAGCTGCTTCAAAAACATACTTTTCAGTCCATTGTCTTAAAAAGTAGATGGAAAACTGACCTGCCATTTGATACCAAGGTTAGGCAGACTAGGAAAGGACCCTAATACTCAATGAAACTCACAGTAGTGGGTCATTGTGGCTGCCTAGTGTAAGGAGTGCTTGGCCACTCCTCCCAGCTAGGCAGCTTTAGGACTAACTTGCTGTCTTTCTGAGCCTTTCTGTGTCTGTTGCCAGAAGACCTTCCTGCCTGTCTCAACATTAAGATAAAAAAAAATTATAAGTGCCACCAATTACTCATGCATAATCTATTAATTATTCAAACCCACGTGCATAAGATTCCAAATTAATTAGCAATTTGCAATCTTACCCCTCCCTCCCCTCAATATTTTCCTTTGACACCAGTCCTACTTAGAGACCTCACATACAGATCTTTGTCTGATATTAATCACTTGATGTAACATTTCAGCAAATAGAGAAGCTCTCTCCTTATATCCAGTACCATCAAACACACATGCTGGGAAATCAGCTGCTGACATTTGGCTTGGCAGAGCTGCTAGTGTAGGGCCTGAGCTTTAGCAGGGAAAATTCAGCTCTTGGTTATTAGCACTGAAAACAAAGCCCAAACACTGTTCCAGTTATGCTGGACACCACAGGGGAAAGCAGATGCAAAGGTGTGGCTGGAGAATACTGGCATTTCTTTGGTCATTATGTGCTTCTCTCTGGTACCTAGCATCTTTCATATATATGCAGCTCACCCTATTTAATTCACATAAAGACATAATTAAAGAATAATCCACTAGCAAAGAAACAGCCAAATGAGTCACATAAGTAAAGGCATTTATGTTGCTACCTTCTCTCTGCACTAACTATACATCTGCCTATTTCTTTTTTTACTCTTGAAATAAATTGGTTTTATTCTCTATTTCTCTACTCCCCCATGCTCATTTTTTTTACTTTTAATCTTCTTTTTCTCCTTTTACATCTTGTATCTGTAATTATCAGTATTCAGTGCCTTCATACAGATCAGTACCTAGCCATGCATAGCACATTCATTGTGCTCTAACTCATGTTCATAGGATTTGTTTGGAGTCAGCATCTAACCCTCAAACCTCATGAGCATCACCTTTCACCCCAGGACATTATTTTGAGCCCCACAAGCCTACTGAATTACTTCATCACTCTTCTCTAGGTTTTGCATGCATCATGCTGTGGTCTGTTCCCTGTCTTTTGTAGTGCAGAAATACCTAGTTACTTTGTCAACATAAACTTCCACTCCTCTTTCTATTTTCCTAAGTCACTGGAGACCCTTTCACAGGGCTCCTCCCTTGGGTTATCAATGGTTACTTCTCATTTTCTTTTGGCTCATTTCTTTTAAGCTTCTTTGGTTACGCTCCCTATGCAACTAGGAACAAAGCTCTTTCAATTCCCCTTTTCATTTATTCACTTCCTTTGACCTGCTCTAGAAGACCTTTTTTCTGCCAGGTCACCTTTGTTGGGGAGCAGCAGGAGTGAAGTTCCTGAGCAGATACCTGAGCAGAGATAGGACAAGTCACAGCCTCAGGCTCATTAGATGCAGATGGGTAACAAGGTAGTTCTCAAGTCAATCCAGGAAACCCAAACACC
>VZTY01002991.1:77517-138388 GCA_013400935.1 Turnix velox | reverse complement strand
ATATTATTATATATTATATACTTATTAAATAAAATCTCCAATTTTAAAGCAGGAGAGTTAATATTGAACACAACTTTTCATCTAAAAGACCCCAACCTGTGGATCCACTTCCAGGGGTAAAAATTAAGTACCTCTCAAGTCTTACTCGTTATTGATATTCATCTTCTTTTCTGCCCGCACTTATTTTTTTGCTGACACCTACAGTTGACCCCATTTGTCCCCCTGAAATACCATTGCCTACTTCTTCTTTCCTTATAAAATTGACTCATTCCACTCCTGCTCTCTCTGTTCCTTGTCTTTTAGCCTGTTCCTACAAACTGAAAACTTCTCCCCCATGATTTTCCCCTTCTTTCTTCAAAGGGATCCTTCTTGCCTATAAAAATATTCTAGAAAACTCTCTTCCATCCTTTCTCACATTCCCTGCCTTCCCTCTTACTTTGCTTTCTCTCAGTCATGAGCTTTTTCCTACTGCATCCCAGGAGAGACATCAGCTCCCTCTGACATCTTTTCCAGTGCAAAATCTATGGCAGTATGTATGAAGAATGGTTGTTAATCATATTTTTCTCCATTAGAAAGACTAAAAATAAAGACAAAACTCTTGTGAAGATGCAGCATACAGATTTATCTATCTGTAGAAATTATTTTTAACCCAAGAGATTTGGTCATTCTCTGCAGAAAAATGTTCTGCTGTTCGCACATTCAGGATAACTCAGTTTTTAATAACACTGCACAGGAATGAATTTGAGATGAAGTTTTAATGATTCTCTGTAGATTTTAGTAGAGAATAATTGCATAAATAGAGTTATGAAAGGAAAATGCAGAGTCTATGACTTTGCAGGAGAAAGATATTTTGTTAACTTGTAAACATTCACTCTAAGGCCCTCCACTTTCATTTTCTTTTCTTTGGAAAGAAAGACATCCATGTAGTTTTAGCTCATGCCTCCCACACATTTCATTGATATGATGACAGTTTTGTCTGAGTACAAATAAGGTGATGATGCTGCACAATTATAATTCTTCTGGAGCTAGGAGACTGAAACATAAGGATCAAAAGTCAGTTATATACTGGATGTAATGACATCAGGTAATTATAAATTACAGTACCCTGTTTCAGGTACTTCATGGGAAAATTTACAAGAAAAAAATAGGGTATAATTAGGATGCTTCTCTTAAGGTGTTGAGGGTGGAGCCATCCATGTGATCTTTGAATTCTCTCTTCTTCTCACAATATCCTCTCAGCTGCCTGAGACTGCAGTTTCTCCAAGATAATGCCTTAAGCAAGAAAGAATAAATACAACTCAGCAGAAGAGTTTCTTCTAACCTGTATCTCTGAAAAATTGCTGATTTGTTAAATCAAAAGAGAGAGCCACCATCCCATCAAAATATTTCTTAAAAAAAAGTGTCCCTCGAGATTTAGATTATTTGGCCATGAACATCATTCTCAAGAGGGAAAGCAGATGTTTCAAAAACTGAATTGGAGAGAATTCATCCGAGGAAAAGAGGTCTGTCAGTTAAATATAGTTGACTAAGTACCATTAATGTCTCTATAGCCCTCTGTTTAAACATCAATAGTCAGAGTCGCCTTTGCCCACGAGTGAAAAACTGAGAAAGTTGCATAGATATCCTAATGAAAATTTTCAGAGTTCATTAAATATGAATTAGAAAGGAAATGTCTGGAAAACAAAACTAACTCCCAAAACAAAAACACCCAAAAAACTAAACTTCTCAAGCATTAGAAAAATTAATTTACTAGAATTTACACAGCCAGAGAAGTAAAACATTGAAATTAACTACCTCATGGATTATCCCAGTGTAACTGCTTAAATGCTAATTTAGTCAGGGCAGATTCAGCTATCTGAAAGTGCCAGTTCTTATGGAGTTCTTCTTTTTGATTTTTTTTTTTTACCTTTCTCCTACTACTAATAGACCTGTTATGCATACTAACAGCTTCTGGTCCCTTACAGGGGCTAGGTCTCTTGTATCTGATGTGCAGGACTATGTGATACAACTCACCTTATGGTCCCTGATGCCTTTCCAAACCAATCCCTATACTCTTTAGCTCTTGAGGGGGCTCCAGTTTAATCCTCTGCACTCCCCTCCAGAGGAATAAAACCTGCAAATTTGAATCAGGTGTCCTTCTGTACAAGATGTAAGTCACCATAGTTTGTTAAGATTCTTTCTGCTGAAGGAGAATGAATGGCTGTGTTGTGTTGAATATTCTCCCAGAGAGCTCATGTGCAGGAAGGAGCCCTCTCCCTGGGTGCCAACAAGCCACCCCACGCAGCTGATAGCCAGGAACTCAGACATTTCTGTAAAGGGCAGCACTATCACAAGCTGCTTCTGTTGGCTTCCCAGTCCCCAGCTTCTGATTCCTGTCCCAGCCCGTGCAAATACAATTTGATGAGCCAGATCAGGCTTATTTTTATCCTGGATCAGTTCCCCAGCTTCATTCACCATGTGGCCCTGCAAATGCCTGTCCTGGCATAGCACAGCAACTAGAGCAGGGGTCGGAGACAGGGCCATGTTAGTGGTCATGCAAGTGCCATGACCAGCCCAGTGCCAGCCCTGCTGTCCTCCAACCAGCTGCCCAGTGCTGCCAGGAGGCTCGTCAGGAGCCCTGATTCTCTCGAGGTGTTACTGAGTTTGCCCCTGTAGCTTCCTTTGCCCCAGATATGTGGGTGGCCACTAGACAGAAGGTAGCTTAGGACTGGGTAAGCACTCAACATTGCAAATACCAGATGCTGACAGCATCAGGGCCAGTTTGTCACCCTTTCTGCCATGGAAACGGAATGGGAAGATTCATAAAGCAGAGACAGAAGCTGGGGAGGGAGCTGTTGCTTATGACCTCTAATGCTGTCAGGCTTGAACCTAGTTTTCTGGGCCAATGTATAGGCACACTAACCTGTCCATGATCATCTGCCCCAGCAGTTACAGTCTGGATGATCTGCCTGGTCACAGAGCTGATGCCACTGCCCTCAGCCTGAGCCAAGACACAGCCCTGTCTGGCTCTGAAGGTGCCCACTCTTTGCTGTACTTGCCTGCTAGAGAGGAAAGCAGTCAGACAAGAACAGCAGAGGAGCATCATATAGAGGAAAATGGATTTTAGAGTTCAGTTTGACTCGGCAACATGCTGAAAAACAGAACAATGCCATTGACAGTCATGTTAATTGTGTTGTATAATTTGAATAGCATGAAGTGAATCAATAACAACATGACCAGCTTATTCCCCATCCTTGTTTTGTTATTACTGATTGAAACTTTTCACTATTACAAAGAATTTTACCACCGGATATTCTTTTTCTTATCTGACATGTTTTTAATAAATTAATTAGAACTACCAGAGCCTAAAATTCAAATCTGCAGCGTTTGCCTAATTATGTGAACCAAAAACATCACAGAAGCACAGTGAAGCCCATCAGCCCTTTGAGCATATGGTACCTGTTCATAGCCAAAAATGAGGAGATGCCAACTGAACAGAGGAAACAGAAATAATGCACAATAACCCTTAGCAGATTTAAAAGGAAAGCCTGTTGAACAGCCTACAAACAGCTTTTATTCACCACTCAGATACTATTTATCAGAATATATTTCAAATAGATACTTTGAATCCTTAGTTGTTTTGATTATGTCATTAGACATGAGTTGTGCACAAATGCCTGTGAGTATTCAATTGCAGTGTTCTACATAAAGTGGCATCTCTTAACAATGACCAGCAAGCCAAGGGGTTTTCAAATGGCTCAGCTAGATTTTATTTTTGCAACAAAATGACAGCTCAAGCTGGAGACCTTACAAATAAAAACTAAAGCACCTGGCTCGCCTCTGTGCTCTTCCTAAAAGAAATCAGGGTTACAGTATGAATTAGATTCCTGCTTCAGCTGCACACTTACAACATGTTTACTTACTCAGAGACTCTAACAAGGCCACATGCTTCTTGATGAGAATCAAAATGTCTTTCTCAAGATGAAGGGGTCCTAAAGTGATGACTCTCTTGATAGCATAAGGGGCAATGGCTTTAAACTAGAGCAGGGCAGGTTTAGGTTAGACATTAGGAGGAAATTCTTCACCATGAGGGTTGTGAGACACTGGCACATGTTGCTCACTAGGTGGAGGCCCCAATCCTGGAGACATTCAAGACCGGGGTTGGTGGAGTTCTGAGCACTCTGATTTAGGGTAAGATGTCCCTCCACACTGCAGGGGGGTTGGACTAGATAGCCTTTGAAGGTCCCTTCCAACTCAATACATTTTATGATTTTATGACTCCAGGTTTGAACATTCAACATCTTAATAAAGCAGCCTCACCTTAATCCCACATTACCACCTTTCCTGGGGTCCATCAAGCATCACTAACGTGGAAGTGGAAAGCAGCTGCTGATGAAAAGCTATTTTTACCTCCTGTTTCCCTGTGGGAGACTACCAGCCTAGAGAGCATCCTCAGGTACCCATGGCAGATGGCTTTCAGTCATCTGAACAACTGATCATCTCTAGTGCCCCAGTGAGAGCCAAGCTGATGCATGATGCAACACGGTCTCTCTTCCCTGATTTCCAAAAAGGCACGCTACCTTCAGCATGTCTCTGATCTCTGTGCATCAGGAGAGATAATTCTGGCAATTTGGTTGTTATTTAACAGTCTGTTGTTACATAAGTTTGGCCTGTTTGCGTTCTTCATCTGAATATTCAGGTGTAACATTTCATTGACAGCAATTTCTTTTTTGTGGAAAGCAAATGCAACTGTTGTACCAGTGGAAATTTACACAGAATATTTACACCCAATAAAGAAATGAAAACAACTGCCCTATTTTTTGAACAAAGGCAGCAGTTCCATTTTAAACTTGGATTTCAGAAGAACACTTTTCTAATCCATTTCAATCATTTCAAAATCAGACAAAAGAGTTTGAATTTTTCACTACTTGCACGCAAAAATTTATGCTGGAATAGTATTACTTTAATGTGTTTGGTTAAAAAAACCCTAATTTTCTTGAAACTGTGACATGCTCAAGCTAGTCAGCCAGCAGAGAAAAAAGGAACAAAATCCATCAGACAAAAAAATTGAATTAATATCTCAAACCTAGAAGTTTAAGAGGTTTTTTTTTAGAATTCCCATGAATAGAAGCTGTTACATGCAAACAGCTTCCTATGGAGTTCCCAGACCAATTCATTACTTAAACATACAGCTTCTCTCCTAAATTTTCCTTTTGCTAGCATAATATGCTCAAGCCTCACAAAATCCTCATGGGAAAGTGATGTGCATTTGTATGTCTCTGAACCTTTTTACTCTATCCAATGAGAAGATGCGTATTCAATTTATGTGCTTGATCTTGAGTGATAACTTTAAAAGGGCCTAAAACAGAACTGAACCTGATTGATCCCTGCCTGACAAATCCATGAGTGATGCTCAGTTTCAGTGATAAAGACAGAAACAATAAGAAATCAAAAAGTATCTCAGGAATTTTCAACTAGTCTCCAACGTGCTATCACAAGAAGTTTCTTTTCAGAGGTGGCAGCTTAGCACTACTAATGCATTATCTCACTGTAACAATCAGTTCCCTTGCTCTAAAACCTGCTCCACAGCTCAAAAGAGGCCCATGCCATGCCAGCAAATACAGCATAATCATCTCTGAAGCCACTTTTCAGTTAGAAGCTACTTGCAACTCACAGAGAATAGGTAAGTTTATGCACCATCTTTTTAGTTTTTCTCCTTCAGACACTTCAGAGATATAAAATGAGGACCCAAAAGCTCTGGTAGTAGTGGAGTGCAACTGACAGCAGAACTCACCTAGTAACTCTCAAATGTTTTAAAAACATCTCTCTCTCTCCCAGATATTAGGTTCAGATTTAAAAAAAAGCAGCCTCTTCTCTTGTAAGCTTTTGCATATTCCAGTACAGGTATTTGATATCTGGCCAGATGTTTATATTTTCCCCATGAACTTGGAGATGGCTTTTCTGACCAAACATCTTCTAATACATGCAACAAACAATCTGCTTTTTCTGCTGAGCAGCATAGTGATGAAATCTGCTTGAACACATCAAGACATCCCAATTAGTCACTGCCTAGTTATTTTTTAAATGAAACTACAAATGTTCATAGGAGATCTAGACTGTTGCCATACCTCAGATGCCACCAGCAGCTGAGCTCAGAGTCCCCAGTGAGCCCCAGGGCTGAGTGCCCAAGGGATCAAACCAAAGACTCCAGCCCAAATCATATGGCCCTTGGGGACACCCTGTGGTTATAGTCATGGTTTAAATTTAGAGGCTGAAATAAGCACAAGTCAAAGGAATATTTGCTAATCAATTCCAGAATCCTGATCATCTAACTACTCTTAAATCTTTTCAATAATAATTTTTAATTAAATTTGCTCTGAATACTTTCTAGTGGCTCTGGCAGATTCCCATCTGTCTGCCTATGTGTAAACTTGTCTGTGGTAAATGGTGCTTTACAGACTAGTTAAAAAGATAAATTGTTCAAAGTCTTAGCCATCAGGGCTGAGGTTTGAATCACACAGCACAAGCTGAGAGCTGCCTCAGCAGCAGAGTTGAGCTTCTTCAATAACACACCTCACTTGGGGGATCCCCAACACCCATAAACCTTGCACCAATAGCAATCAAAGAGAATAACAATAAAATAATGAATTATTAAACAGGAAATTATTTCAGGGTTGTACAAGATGATGCTTCTTATACTTAAAATGGGCTGAAATAACCTTTTTTTTATCTGTCCCTCAGTCCTTTCCTTGGCCTTCGTTTTCAAACCTTCTTGACAACAAAATCTTAGTGGGAAACAACAGAAGTTTCTATTCACAGCAGTTCTATGCTTTTGCCTGCTGTAGTTCCACTATTTTGAAAGAAATGTCAGGTTATGAAATTCACCAGCCACGAAAGCAAAGATAAGACAGTTACATTTAAATTTATACAGCCCTAATTTAGAGATTTTACTTTAATATTGAAATTTTTAGCTACATTTAAAACCTACCATTTTATCAACCATAGCCTCACTCTCACGCGGCAATATGCATGGTAAACTATTAACTCCAAAGAGAACAATATATTTTGCTTGGTTCATTTCTGAGAAATAAAAATGTTTATTTCTATATTTATTGCTCAGTTTAACAACTGCTGCAGCTTTACTGACTAACATTTCAGTTTGCAGACAAGTGAAGGTTAGAGCATTATTCTCATGTGTGCTGTTTCAATGCAGGTTATGCAGGATTCACATCACAGAAGCAGACACAACCCCTCATCACAGGGTACTGCCCCTTTAACTATCAGGAGGGAATACTGAGCACAGAGAAATTCTCATCTACCCAGGGCTGCACAGCAATCTAGTGGGAAAGACAGAAAAAGAACCACCTTCTCCATTTATCCCTTATGCTAGACAGCATTCTTGAATTTTTCTCCTTTTCATTTTGCCATCAAAACTAGAGAAGGTCAGCCAGCAGGTCTGTAGTTGGTGCACGATGTGGGAAAACAGACAGATTAAACTTTGCAATCCATAATCATCCTGCCACAGCCTCCATCAGAGTCCTTGCCTACCTTCTGCAATGAACTCAGCTTCTGCAAATATTGGAAGAGTTTCCTATAACTTTTGCATTTCAACTACTTTGTTGCTTCCCAAAGTTGTTGATGGTAGGCAACAAATATCACGTAGAACACGAATAAAGGTGTTAGTGTCAAATTAGATCCCAGTCCTACGTTCACATAATATCCCTGAAAACTTCATTTTGTCCTATATCCTAGCTGGCCTTACCTCTGTTAAGCTAAGAATGAGAAATCAGCAATTTTATCATTAACCCACTTGCAGTTCTAACCTAAAAAGCTCAATACAAATACTGCTGGATAATACAAATAAATATGCACCTGGCAAATCCTAAAACTATTGTGGGTGAGCACTGGCCACAATTTATCCAGTTTTTGTAACCCCTGGGACCAGCTCTGCCTGTTGAAGCCCATCATCCTGTATGGCTGTGTTCCTGATATCAAGTCTGACTGTTTAACTCTCCCTGGTGACTCAAAGAAACAAGTACTATTTAGCATGAACAGGGAACACAAAGGAAGCTGTGCAATTGAGATGCAGGTTACAGGTCCATGGCTAAAGTCACAATGAGCTTAATTATATTGAAAATATGTATTTTCAATTCCTCTGTTAAACATTAACTCCCTAAAGAACTCTCTATAAAGCAACTGGATTCAAATATACCCAGTTGTTGCAGGTGCTTCTCTTTCTCAGACAATTCAGGGATGCAGAGAGCCTGCAGCTAAATGCCTGAACTCCTAGTTTGCATACAACTATGCATTAATTTATATCATACTGAATTTAATTAATTTGACAGTTATATCATTTGCTAATATTTTTGCACTACAGCTACTAGGGTACTCTGCCTGTGCTCATTACATTCAACATCTTGTATAAAACATTCACTACACACAAACAGCAATTCACCTCTTCATTACTCAGCACACACAGGATTTTACCTCATAGCAGAGACAGAATAAATTGCTTCAGAAAAGATGAAGAGATGAAGAGCAACCCCAAGGAAATAAAAACTTCAAGAATAAGCTCATTCATGTTAACTCTTTCCTGGGCACATTTTTTCTAAATATACGAAATACCTAATGGAGATCACATTAAAGGGTTACAGGTTCAGATGCACAATTATGTGGCAAAGTTCTTGGCTTTAAAAGCAGACACATATGTGGCAAAGTCATCACAGACATACTCTGCTCCTCCACCTGCCCATTGCAACAGCAATATGAGGAACATCAATACTACCATACTTCTAAATGACTCTTTCAAGCACAGCAAGGTTTGAGTGAATGGGAGGAAAAATGTGTAACATTCTCCAACATATTTTTTCTGCAGCACAAATCATAACTTTGGAATAAAAGTTCAGCCCTCATAAATTGATGCTACCAAGGTCATCTGTGTCCAACAATGAAATCTATGCTAAGTGAGTTCTGTTTTGAAAAACATATTTACTCTCCTGGAACTCTGTTGAGACTTTTGGACTGTAGAGATAGACAGGACTTAGAAATATTTCTGTAATAGTCTTTTAGAACATTTAATACAAGTGCACATGGATGTACCCAGCTAAGGCTACACTCTGCTAATTATCAGCTTTTTCCCCACAAATTTCCAGATGGCAGAAACTATCCTTGTATTTTTCACATGTTGCCCACTTGCCCAGGCTACTGACATGAAATAAATAACATCTTTTCTCTTATGACATTATCACAATCCTTGCAGCACCAGCTTTAATCAGCTTTTATTAATTAAGCAAGGGACCAAATTTTCCACCTAGTAACGTGGCTTCGAAGTCTGTGATCAAAAAAAAGTGATGACTTAAAGATCACAGGAAAAGCTAATAAGTAACACTTTTGCATATAAATACAGTTTAAAATTTCCTTAGGAAGCCTCTCATGGTAAAAACTGCAAGACACAGTTTGCTGTTGCTGAGGCTTCTGCATTTGTTTTATTTTTGTCCAAAGCTGATTTTAAAAATCCTAACACATCTGGTCATCAGGGACAGATCTTAGTGGAGACAAATTAAAAAGGTTTTGAAATTGAATGCTGCACATGGGAGGCATGCTGAGGATGGTAGCTAGTGCCCAGATGAATTTCAATACAGCTTCATACAAGACAAGCTTTCCTAGATACTAACACTACCCACAGCTTGGGTATTTGATCTCTAAATAAAAATTATCAACCACTTTGTTCCTGTATCACAAATACATATGTCTGACCAGGGTATTTTGTGTACATTTATAAAAGTTATGACTGACAGATACAACTGACTCAGGCAACCACATCTGGAGCTTGTATTTGTTGATCCCCATTCTCCATCTGAAATGTAGTACTTAAAGCTCTTAAGGTTCTTGTTTGATTATGTAGACACTAGATGCTTCATATAAAAGTTTGTTGCCATATGCATAGTGCAAAATATCTCTATCCTTACCTAGTGCTATTATAAAAATCAAGCTGATTTAAATAACTACTGTTGTAGTTATTTTTACTCATCTTCAGTCACCTACATTTTTATATGATGATACCAATTTTTAATGGCTGTCCAGAATTTTGTCACATGGGATGTAGCCTCACACCTGGTACATGCCATGGGCAATGCCAAATATGTCCTTTCCTTGAGTCAGTCTACCCAGAAGTGTTTCTATAGCTTTGTATCCCCACTTAAAATTCAGCCTCCCTGACATTCCAGTGTCCTTTACTATGTTGTCTCAAGAAAATACTCTCCCTGGAACATGGTCTGAAATGCATTCTCATCAAAAACTGATGGTGGATCTAGTGTCACAGTATCCAACTAAGACATATGCATGTACTTTACACTAAAAAACTATTCAGTAATATTACAATTTTCATTAGAAAAATTGCAAGCCCATCTAACACGCTGTTAAACTACCTCATCAGCTCTTTCTCTTCCTAGGTACAAAGCAATGATTACATAGTCTGCAGAGTATTCTTCCGAATGAAATTCAAAATAACTTTTGATCATTTGATAATTTGATAATAAAAAAACTGAAATCTTCATGTGTTTCCAGACTGCTTTGCACCATCCTGAGCCCCTGTCTTTGAGACACAGGGACACCCCATAGGTGGAGATGACAAATCCTGATTCAATGACACTAATGCTAAAATTCACTTTTTCCCAGGATCACAATCTGCAACATGGAAGTTCTTCAGGACACGAAGTACTTCAGCATCTTCCTCACCATCTCACTATGAGGAGAGCATCCCACATGTTGACTACATGCTTTTGTCTTTTAACTTCCCTTCTCACTAAACTACCCTCATCTGAGAAGGGTTTTTTATGAGGAAAGACTTATAACAGAGAAAAATGAACCCATACTGCACAAACTGCCTCTTCTCACACAATGAAACCTCACCTTTGCCACAAGCAGTCAGGTTCCTCTTTTCAGGTCTTCTGGATCTCACCACCACTTGCTTTATGACTAGCTCTGAATTTAGCTGTCTAAAACTACCACGCTTGAAAATTGTCATCTAGAGAGAAAACATTTCAGTTCAAGGTAATGCTTTTTATTTTCTCTTGGTGTAAGGAAATAATTAGAAAAGGGAGATTTAAAATATCACTAATGAAATCACAGAGATATTGCCCTAAAACTTCATTAGATATTAGAATAACAACTTCTAGCTTACATACAGTTAGTCAATCAATGCTATTCTCTCTCAGTCTCTCCAGAGCAATTAAAATTCAGTGCTCTGCAAGATCCATTTAATGATTTGGCAAGGTTTCTTTTGGAACCATGTGCACAATATTAGTACCAGAACATTTTACAGGAGCTTATATATTTCACACGATTCCTAATGCAGCAAATTTGCAGCTCCTTCAAACCAAATGAATCACCAAGAGACCCATCTATCAGATCTCAGATGTTAACAGGAGGTACGTGCAGTGGCTTTGAGGTCACCTATATAAATGGCATAATGTGAACAAGATCATTGGCATATCCATCAAATGGATGATCAGCCTGACAGTACGGATGTTGTGAGAAGTGGGGTCGTGAAATACAAATTAAGCAAGGGTTTTTATGCATGCAGATAACTTCTCAGGGGTCACCAGGCTGCAACACGCCATTTTCCAATTCTTTATTAGAAGAGGACAAAATATTTCACAAACATGCTTGTTTTATCCGTCTCTACAGCAGCTGTTGAGTGCTTATAGTAGTTACTTCTCAGTGTAAAAGTGCTTACATCAGATCTTATCAATACTCCTGCAAGCAGATAAGAAGTCCTTGAAATTGATGTGAAACCATAATTAAAAACAAACTTAAAGACTAAAGGAGTTTTAGAAAAATAATTTTTAAGAACCTTATTTTTATTGGGATGTGTACTTTCATATAGCCATTTGCCATGACTGGATGATGTTTTTGTAATTGCATTTACTACCTATTATAAGTAGTATTTGGTTACTATCTTTTAAAAAAATGTAGTCTTTATGTGATGAACACCTTTATCTGTTAGTTTAGCTTGCAGGATACCTGTGAAATTCAGTGCTGGCCTGTAATGAAGGACCATTTTTCTAGCAGCCCAAACCTGAAAGAAGTTATGGCAAAAGCAGCCTGAACCTACCCTCTAAAATTTGATTCCTCAGTCTCAGGAGGCCAGAACAACCAATAAATTTTCTCCCTAGTAATATAATTTCAAAAAACAGTGAAGGGCTTGAAAAGCAAACATCCATTCCGCTGCCAGTGAGAAAGATGCTGGATGTGTAGTTAAGTACTGCCCATGCCCCAGTGTCACTGCAACACCATTTCTGGTGTAGAGAAGAAGAATGCCATGATTATGAAGGACATTTATTTACCACTAAGAACAATGACTGAACTGAAAAATCAAGGTATGAATTTAGAAATAGTTCAATCACCTCCATAGTAGAACACGGGATTGTTAGTGTTTAGAGTTTTGGGTTTTTTTCCCCATTTTTTCTTTTAACAGAACAGTTGATGGTATCCAAAGGCTTTCTGCAGCTCTGAAGGTCTGCCTTACTCAAGAGTGGGGTGTGTAGAGAATACATTGCATCCCAGGATATAATGGCTTTATGTGCAAGGGAATGAGTTGTCATTCAATATTTCCTAACAATGAATCATGCTAAAATATCTGAACACTTGGTCTACCTTCAAGAAATAAGCACAATTGCTGAGTTATTGATGCCTGACCCATGCCAGAAGCTACAGAAAGTATTACAGAACTTCTAGTTCTGCAAAACAAGCTGCTAAAATAATCTGGAGAATCACACAATCGTTTTGTGCTTTGTCAGCCTCATTTGAATAGTATTTTCATAAAGACAGTGTTCTCCAATGGGGCTGTTGTCCTAGTTTTAGAATTAGCTGGAAAATTACCTTTTTTTATCTAATGGTTATAGTCCAATTTAAATAGGTAAGCTCTTCAGGATGTAAGTAGATACACAACTACATCAAAACCTAGAAATTGATTCATAGTTTTGAAACTATAGAAAAATTGCCCATCTCATAAATATATATGGCATCCAAAGAGTCTCTGTAAGGACTGGATCTGTTGGACTCTCAGGGCTTTGTCTATTTAGCTGATTCAGATGCAAAGATCCACAGGGTCCAGCTTCTCTTGTTTCATCTATATCATTATCCATCTAATCCCTTGAGCACTCAGCCCACACTCTCTGTGTGACCCAGCAATAGCATTGTGATTTTGTAAGCTTTAAAGCTATGTGTTTTTCAGTAATACATAGTCTCTCCATGAAATGAGAGCACAGGCTCAGATTTTCATTAGGATCAAACACAGCAAACCAAAGATATTTTAAATAACAAAGATCTAACATTACCATGCATACAGCTAGAACTCATCCACAAAAACAGCAGTATATTGTAGTTGAATATGCACACAATTCCAAAAACTAAACCAAAGCCAGACACTATTTTCCATTACATTCAAATCACTCTAGAAGAGATGTAAATTAAAACACATATTGGAAGGTGCCTAAAATGGTAGAATCTTTTTCTCCCTGTTTTGGGTAAAAGGCAATCAAAGTGTGCTATGAATCTCTATGTTTTCCCCATCTCTACTCAACTTTAAAAGTATGACCATTTGATTTTGGAAAAGTTAACACTACTCAATCCCTCTATTTAAACAAATTCTTTAGGACAAGGGTATTTTCCTCCAGTTCATGATCAACATCTAACATATACTGGGCAGCCTGGTCTAGTGGGAGGTGTCCCTGCCTATGGCAGGGGGGTTGGAACTCGATGATCTTTAAGGTCCCTTCCAACCCAAACTATTCTATGATTCTATGATTCTATAAGACCTAAGAGCTCTTCTGAGATCATAAAAGTATTAGGCAGGAATACAAACTCCACATGAGTGAGTGAGCACACAAACCATACAAGCAGTAATAATTTATATGACCTTCTCTTCTGCTGATACTGTTAAGCTCAGTTCTCCTCCTTCCGTCTCTTCTCTGCAGGGAATTTCAGAAGCTATTCATCTCCTACAAGTTAAAAAACCTTGAGCTTCACTCAAATGCATCAGGGGATCTGTGAAAGTTTGTCACAGATTACGTGTCGATGTAGGCACTGTTACTTAGAGGGTACATTATTGATAAAAATTAAATATTTCATCTTTCTTCACTGTAGCTAAACAAAACTGGCATTTACTTAGCAGGAAGCTGAAAGTTCAGCCTATTCAATATTATAACAAGGAGAAACATTTGTAATTTTTTCTCTCTGAAGAAAACAGATACCATGCCCTCTTTGTAGCAGACTGAAGTCATAGTGTTTAATCCCTTCCCAAACCAGGGGCTGGAAATGCAGAGGGGAGTGACAGTGGCAGGAGGGACACTTTCAGTTCTACATTCCCACTCTTTTAGGCCACGTCCAACCCATCCTATTAGCAGCATGCAGGTGTTTCTGGGTGTGTTTATGCTTTAATTATTCATAACATCAGCTTCATATTTTATGGATTATTCTGCATCACTTCTAGTACTTGTCTCATGCATTATTCATGCTCTCGAATCTGTTCTGATGGTAGGCATAAAAGACACAAAGCATGTCTCTCACCTGTATACTTCTGATTAGAAAGGACCATTTCTAACCCACAGCCTGAACTGAATCCCGAATGTGCTCTCCTTTGTGCCACAATTGCACACCCTTCAATGAACAAAAGGGAGAATATTTTTCTTCTCCCTCACACAAATTCTCTTATTTTTTGGCTAATATCAGAATATAATAAAAGTGCATTTTATAATGAGAATAATTGCATCTTAGAGTTTATTCAGAAATACAGTCTACTAAGAATCAGTGAAGATGTCTAAAATAATAACTCTGAATGAATCAAAGTCATTAAAGTCTCAAAGCACAAGCACTGCACAGAACACACTGTTGCTTTACAGCATCATCTTTTACAGACATCAGAGAAGACAAGAGGATACACACATCACACTAACACAGCTCATGCTTTGAAAGATGTAACAAATTACTCAGAACTTTGAATAGAAAGCTATTGGGGTTTTTCACCAATTGCTAATTGTGCCACACAAAGAGCAAGTGAGATTTGGGAAAAAAAACAACAAAACCCAAACATTCTGCTTTTGAGGAGACCATCACCCAATGATTGCTGATGGCCAGATACAGCAGAGTATTCATGTGCACATACCTCTTACTCATCAGCAACTCTTCAATAAAAAGAAAGCAGTTAAGGCAAGGTGACTGTGACTCACCTGTCACTTAGAAAAGGCCATAATGATTTCTTTTAGCAATGCTTAACATGCAGGGGAAGCTTGCACTTGGCTACTTTATTTCCTGCAAACTTCCTCTCTCCTCAGTCCCTTGTTAGACTCTAAATCTTCATCTATAGAATTACATGAGGTAACAATGATATTTGAAGCCTAATTTATGCTATTTTAATTAGCTGGCCAAATGTTCCCAAACTTGATTTTATTAACACATTTTGAGATTTGAACTGTCCACTCATTACCATACAAATGTTTCTAGAGAGTAATCTTCAAAACAAGGTTGGTATGAATGAAAAACTCTGAGAGCCTGGGGAGTTTGCAGTGGATATTTTACACCTCATATCAGAAATGTCAAGTACTGACTTTCCAGATAGCAAGAACTGGTTCTCAGCCCTTCTGTAACCAACTAAGATAAGGCAAGGAGTAAACATCCTACATGTAGATTTACAGAGCACTTTTTATCTCTAAAGTGCTTTGCAAGTATTAACCACATAATCATTAAATATTGATATTTGCATGATTAATGCTTTGTTGTTACATTAGATGAGAAGAAAGATACAAACATTGGGAGAAATAATCTGCCTTGGAAGCAAGCCATGAATTTGTACACAGTAACTCTGTAACTTGTGTTTCAGATATGCTCCTACTAAAAGTCTGGCAGCTTTAAAAATAGATGACATAGTGATCCTGGTGCAATATCCTTCACTTCATCCTGTATCATTAATTTGTCTGAATTAAAGCATCATGCCTAGAAGAACCATGTCCCATAACTAACATTTTCTTAGGATTCATGCAGCACTAAGTCCAAGGGATGTCAGGTCAGCTCCCTGGTTTTGGGGTTTTAAGGCCCACATTTGCATCACATCCTTAACCTTTCCATTTTTACAGTCATTGGAAAGGAGAACAATTGCTAGCAAGATATTTTTCCTCCGAGTTTATTAATTTGTTTCACATTATATTTTGTGACTTTGTAACAATGGGTTTTTTTAGTCCAATACTTAGAGAGGGCAAAAAAATATACATATCAAAGGTATTCTTCATTGGACTATTCAATTGCACAATTGCACTCTTGCAACCTAAAAAAGGCACAACTTTGCTGCACCAAGTATAAAAAGAAGATCTGTGAGAGTTTTAATTTAGCACAGCTTTGACAGTTACACAGATTCACCATAGCTGAGGATAGGGTCCCAGAGGGTCTCCTTGTTATTTATTTCTCTATCACATATCTCTGCTAGGTCAGAAAGTTCCTGGTTTTCATTAAAACAGTTCCTGCAAGAGTTACACAGAGGAAACAAATGAACCCAAGAAGATTCCTTCTAATCTATTTGACCTGCTTCTTTCCCCATATACTAATAGTCCTGCTAGGAGCCAGTATAAGAAAAGCCCATTTCCGTAAATCTCCACTCAAAGAAAAGCAACTGATAAGGTATTTTAAAATTTGTTTTCATTTTTAAAACTCCTTGGAAAGATATTTCATTGTGAAATACAAACGATTTTCTGGTATTTTTAATGCTTGTCCAGAAAGAAAATCATCCCCTCTTCTTCCCAATGATGCTATAATAGACTCTGAAAGAAGCAAAAACTATAGAATGCAGAAAAATGAAGAAAAAATACAAATTTTAAATGTATTTAGACAGCAGTCCTTCAACTAGGACTCTTTGGTGCACTCAGTCTGCAAACAGCTCATTGCCATACCCTACCCAATCCAGAGACTGCTCTCCTGGGGAAGCTCAAATTCTCCTTAAAATTCTGGATAGAGGTAATCACCACATTTCACAATTATGATAATCCATAAAAGTGTGGCACAGTTACTAGAGGGCTAGACACAGCCACTAAAATAGTCCAGGAGAGAAATGGTAGCCGAGATGTACTAGCTCAGTGATATATTATTCTTTAAATACCCTCAGATGTAAAATTTTAATGTTTTTTTTCTTTTTGCTCTTAGCTTTTGACTCACAGGATGGCAAGCTGTTCATAAGTAAGCTATGGGTCTCCATATACTTTTGGGAGAGGCATTAGCTGATGGAAATTGCAGGGGTTTGAGGAGCAAAAGCCTCTGCTTTATGCACTATGGAGGCATGCAATAAGCCTGCCTGGCAAGCAGAAAGTGCAATGTGTATTTTCCTGCTTTTCTGAGCATTATACTGTAAAAACTAGTGCTCCAGTTTTCTCTTAAGCCAGAATAAAACCTCTGCTCATTTCTACTGAATTTAGACAGCAGAGGAACTTGGGACTACAGTGGAAGAGTAACCCTGAAAAGTAATATACTTTGAAACACACACCAAATCAATAGGCAGGCCCCACTCAGTGTTAAGTCAATAAAGTCTGTTGGAAGCATTCTCTCTAATGTTTTTGCAGGGCAATATAAGATTTTCACTGATTATTTTATATAAATATACTTCGAAGTGACAGACAAGTTTTCCATCCTCCAACATCATATGTGGAAACCTTACTCGGAGTCCATACCAGCTCTGCCAGTGCAACTTAGTTTTGTGATGATGCCCACTGGGAACTGGCCTAGATTGTATTAACAAATACTTCCACCAGTTTTGCATTGGATAAGGAGATTTCTAAATGCAACCAGTATCCTCAAAGTGACAAGCTAGTTGTATACACAGAGCAGTACTTCTCTCATGTGCAACCACCATCAGCGCCATGCAGGCAATTATTATTATCATTCTTATTCAGAGTCACAGCATAAATTTCCCAGCAAAACATATGTCACTACAGCTTGCGACAATCTTGGCACCACTAGATTTGCTGATGTTATTTTTAGCCTAATAACAAGGACCAAGGACATCTGTGGTACAATCCTTATCTTGCTGATATTTATGACAGTACAACAGCCTGATGAAACGTGAGATGGAAGAAGCATTTTCTGCTCATAAACAAACAGCAGAAACTGAGAAAGAAAAAGAAGCCCAAGCCATTAAATATTTTTGATCTTTTTGGCAGGACCAGTGTAATCAAATATGTACATTGCAGTATGAAAATACAGAATTTGATAGAAATTCCCTTATAAGAGTTATGGCAGACTCATTCACACTCCTGTGAGACAGCAGCATGTTACACACACACTATGAAGAGCTGCAGCCAGCACAGGATGTGCAGAACCTTATTCACCATACATTCATGTTGAAATAGCCTGTAAAAAGGATAGGAATCTGGTTTTGGGGGCAAATTGTGCTTTGCAAAGGTGAGATGATAGTAATTCTAGACAAACGAGTTTATTCTGTAGCCTAGGTGGGGCCTTGAGATTTAACTTTGAGGAAAGCAAGCAAGATTGTGGCTTGAAGCACCATTTCCCTTTCCAGAGAGGAGTGTAAGAGCAGCAAGGACCAGTCCATCAAATCTTGGTGTTCAACCATTCCTTTACATCCCCAAATAAGGCACCTGTGGGCAAAAGCCCACACAGGTCAGTTCTGATGAGCAAGTTTTACTAATCCATCTCTGACACATACAGCATGCAAGTCATTAAGTCTTCCCTAGAGAATCAAGAAAGCAATAGATGGCAAAACCAGAATGCCAGTAACACTGCAAAATTTATCTGCACAAGGAATGTTATCTAAAATATGACTCATATTAATGCCAAGAAGCTCTACTTAAAATCTAATTCTAAACTTTCAGAGGCTTGTTTTGATCTACAGTAATTAGCATTCATTCATTAAAATTCATTATTTACAAAAATGCTTCTTATGAAAGCAAGAAAGTTGTGCACATAAGGGGAAATAATTTATTATAGAAGAGCATTGGTATTGTGTTATTGCATTCTGTCACCTTGCTTAAAGATGATGCTAATGTGATTTTTGCATTATACCATATAATCAGACATACAGCTGTGGCAATCTGTTGTATTCCAGCAGATTTACCCTGTGACTCCCTACAAAGACTTGAGAGTTTAATGCCAAAATTCCTACCCAACTGTTCTGCTTGACAAGGATGATACTTTTGTGACATGGGAGCATAATAAAAGATCACTTAACCTTGGATTGAAAATGTTGGCCATTATTATTTCCATTGTGATCATCACTTTTAGACTGGGTGCTGCATTTGTCATTTCAATACCTTAAAAAGATTCATCCACAATTACCCTAGAAAAAATATTGGTTGAGTAAATATATCCTAATTCACCTAAAACTATTAATGACAGTTGACATTTTTTCCCCCTCTCTGGTGATTATGCAAAGTTCTTTAAATCAAGTTTTATCCATTTGTAACAGATTTGGTAATTCATCTTTCATTTTTCTAAACAGCATTTAATGTATCATTTTATAAACTCTAGATTTTTTTAAATGCTGTTTAAAGAGATATTTCTCCATTCTTCATTGCTTCCTTATATTGGGCCTCTACAACAGTACTTACAGCTTGCTAAAAATCAAGTAGCATCAAATAAAGTTGAGGTAAAAACCCAATATTGAACATTTTCCATAGACCAACTTAAAACCTCTGTAGTTATAGTAAAAGTGTATCATTAGGACTCCATTTGAAAGCTTTGCTGCTTAATCTCTAAGTCTTACTAAAATGAGTTGTTTATATATGTCAAAGCAATTATCCCATCAAATGAAGGCATTTTCACACTGCTCAAGTATAAGCAACAGTGGTAGGCTTTTCATGTTTTTATTACAGTTGGAATAATTTGTTTTAGTTGCCATTCAACAGGAAAAAATCACTTCGTGCTGCCATTTCCAACACCCTTAAAGTATTATTTTTAAAACCACCTAAAGAATTCAAAAACAGGGGCACAATTCTCTGTTGATTACATATTATAAATCTTTTATAGAAAGGAATTGCTTGCTGTTAAATACTCTAGGGTTTTAAAGTTATTTCTATAGAGCTATTTTTAATTTACACACACACAAAAATAGCTACATTAAAGGATGTGGCAAAGTCACCCAATTGAAAGTTAGCACATGCCACAGCTAGAGAGGCCCAAGGAATCTTCCTTCTGTTTCTCCATGCAACTTCTCTGCTCAAGTAGTTCCACAAACATGGGATATCACTGTGGAGTTTGAGACTGGATCAGAAATGCTGGGGAGGATTTCAGATTTAGTGAGGGCATGATGACAGATCTGTTTGCTCTCAACTTACAATACTGTGTGAGCTTTAGTGAAAAATTAACAAAAATCAGATCATACCATTACAATTGTATTTCTTCAGTTATTTTCTATGTTTCAATGTTTCCCACTGCCACTGGGGGAACTCACAGTTCGAAGACTGGGAAGGAAGTATACAGGTGGGTCAAGAGCCCAGCAGCTCCTCCTCAAACTGGGATTGCTTTCCTGGTTCTGCTCTGCATCCTGCAAGTAGCCAAGGTAGCTGCAGCAGTTCTCCATGCTAAATTAAATTTAAGCTTTTCAGAGTTTTTAAATTCATATATAAATTAGGCTAGATACCATAATTCTCTTGAGGAATACAAGACTGTGGAAGAGAAACAGCAGCTTGTAATAGCTTATAACCCAGTTAACTGGAATGCATGGGAGAAGAAACTGTGTCCTTTCTCTAAACCCAGGGGCTTCCAGTTAAGTATCAAACCCCTTCTATGAAAGTCAAAGATACTAGACATAGATTATAATAATTGTACCGTGTCTAGTGCAAGAGGTCTAGGCACCCCATGCCAGCAGGATGTTCTGTGTGTATTAGCTTCATTTCAAAATTTTCTGAGCAGGTTTCCACATCCCACTCCAACTCTTGCATGCTCTTGCAGAAGAGCGAGAGAAGCCCATACAGTGAAAATCAACTCCATGAGGACCATCTCCAGCTGAATTTCCCCATAAGCAGAATATGCCAAGACCTGGCACAGTAGTCAAGCTACACATATATCATGATTGCAACAAGATTAAAACACTCAATTCAGCTACACATAAGCAAATCTGTAGCAAAGTGTCCAGTATACTCCACACTAAAGAAGAAAAAAAAATGTCAGAACATTAGTTTTATGAATAGAAACATGTATAAAGTTAAGACTCAAAAGAAAAAAAAGCCTGTCTCTCCTTCCTTTCCCTCCTTCTTTCCTCTTTTCTTGTTTTGACTTTGCTCCTCTAATTTATGATGTTCTGCAGAAGACAAAAGCCCAGAAGAACTCATTATGCTGGCATCTTGCCTGGAAAGGTGACATATTGCACATATATTTTTCATACATTTTCAAAAATATCCATGCGATGGTTCCTTTGCATGAATTACTTTATGTGTTTGGCAGAGCAACACTCCTCCCTTTATCCTGGGCAACTACACAAGGACATCCTGCTTTCAGTTCCTGCTGAAACTTCCCACAGAAAGAGACTCCTTCAGAAAAGCATCCCTTGCTCAGAGCAGCTCTGAACTATTCTTGTAACTGTCAGCAAGAGCGTGAAAAGAAGCAGTAGGAATGTACTACTTTCTGATAAGCCAGGACCTGATATGAAGCAGAAAACAAGTACAAATTTCAAGGTATGGTTCAATTCCCAAGCAGAGTGACCAAACAATGCAGTCCATAGATGCAGAGCTTCTTATCCGAGAGTTATTTCTTTTTTTACTCTTGTTCCTAATGTACCTTGATGTGTTAGAATAAAAAAAACCAACCCACCAACATTGTGTAATAGCATCCAATCTCTACCTTCCAGATAAAAGATTTTCAAGCAAGTGAAATAAAATCCATGCAGACTGGATTTTAACTTTAAAATACTTCCCTACAATCTTTTTTCACAGCTCTGTATCTGTATTACCTGCATTCAAAGTTATCTGAACACCTGCCAGGCTTCACACAGAAACCTGTGCTTTAGGGCAGCATTTGTTTGATTGCAGCACTGGCTGAGGACACGAAGTTCATCACAGAGAGGTTGGTGAAACACAGGCACAGGATGCCCAGAGGGGTGGTGGTGGCCCTATCCCTGGAGGCATTCAAGACCAGGCTATATGAGGCCCTGAGCAACCTGATCAAGTGCAAGAGGTCCCTGCTCACTGCAGAAGGTTGGACTAGAAGACCTTTGAAGGTCCTTTTCCACTCAACATATTCTTTGATTCTATGACTGCATCCTCACAAACTCCCCTTCAGATCTGGCCAAGCACTGGCACTCTGCAAGATGCTGTGGACAGGTTGAACAATCATCACACAGATGCTCAGTTGAGAACTCACAGGAAGGTGTGAAACACTCATTTACTCTACACAGCAATCCAGAACTCACATTTGACACCTGCTGTTTTCACATGGCAAGGACAAAAATTAAGTCAAGAATCCAGCACTGAACACAGACATTCAGGAAATTCCAAGACTCAGGTTTGTTCTTCACAAGTCTGAAAACACATTCTCCTACAAACAGGTTGTCTACAGTTTCCTTTGTTCAATTGTCCTTCCACTCACAATTCAGATATCAAAGATGTTTCTCTATATATCTCTGTATATTTAGGAGTCAAGATTAATATTGTTAAAGATATTACCCTCTAATCTTATGGTGGAACTGAAGGATGCCACTAAGGTGTCTGAAGGAGAAAACAAAGCTAGTGTTGCAGTAGTGAAATACAAATTTAAGACCATCCAATGCCAATGCCTTCTTCTCAATCACTCAGTATTTTTATCTACATGTGCAATGAGGTTTGAAAATTCTTATATCAAGCTATCAAGAATCAGTGTAATTTCTTTTGCAAAGTTCAACTTCATATATCATTGAGCTGTCGTTCAACTACTGTGCATTATCTGTAGAAAGACAAAAACACTGCTTGTGTCTCTTTCAGCAATCCAATAAGACATTTTTTCCTTTTACCCATTCAAATTATTATTTAGAATCAATATAGAAGCCTATACTTCTAATTTTTTTTTTTTTAAATATGAAAGTCCCCTTTCATTGATAGCAAATATTCCCACCAGGATCAGCCAGCTTTGTGTCAGATAGTATAAGCCTCAGCCCTGAAGGCAAGAGAGGGACAGACAATGGTTTACAGCAACTCTAGATCCAGCCCCTTCCAGGCAATGAAGAAGATGGCAGCTCCAGTGTATAGGGTGGCAAGGTGCAAGGTTTGAATGGTCCTATGGCTTGAGCACCAGCATAGAAAGCTTAGTTTTATGCTGACTCAAGGCAGAGAAGCAGAAGGCTTTCTGCTAACACACAGATAAACCAAAAGATTGTGTTTCTTTCCCATGTGAAAACTTTTCCTATTTTCACATTTGCTTGCACTGAATTTCATCGGTCATTTTATTGCCCAGTTTTATTTGCTGTATCCCCATGAGCCAGGTCCTGTATCCCAGGATCTGTGTACCTGTTATATAACTGTCAGTATAACACCAGCTAACTTAAGCCTCTGGAGAAGAATAGAAAAAGCATTTAAAGTGTCCTTTTCCTGAGACAGGTTTTCCCAACTGCACATATGAATGATGGATAATATATAGACTAACTTGCACCTGCCATATCCAGTAGCAAGGGCAGAGTGCTGAGAACCAGCTCATGGTAGAAAATACTGCTCAAAGTTTTATTTACCAGGACACTGTATTTCATTTATTTGTTGCATCTTGTTATTTACTATGCACCCATTCTATTGCTTTGATATTCTGCATATTCTGATAGCTGTTTCCAAAACCATTCAGTGTCAATATTTCTTTAAGCACTATTGTATGAAATCCAACAAATAACAAAAACATACATCACCCATGCAGCTCTGGATTTTAAACTGTTTGAAACAAAACCTATTTATTCTTCTTCCACCAAACCAGCACCCTTGATATAGCTATAGAAATCACTCTGTTTTGATTTGGTTTCTGATGCAGCACTGACAAAGCCAAACAATTTCTTAACAATAAAAAAGATAGATCTAAGTGCAAGTATCACTTCCTTGCATACATCTCTTTTGAAATGAATCTGCACTATCAAGTCTGCAGCCTCTGTTTCAGCAGCATCACACTGGTCTCTCAACACTCTGATTGCCAGGAAGTAATTTGTTTTCCTGAGCTGGCATGAAGTGGTTGTTAGAGGAATCTACCATGCAGAAAAAAAAAGAAGGAAAGTTATGTTGACCTAAACAAAAAAAAATTGGATCACAGCTTGCATGTAAAGACAAATAATTCAAGATGCCAGAGCTGAAAGACAGATATATATCTATATACAAACACACAGAGATTTGACATCTATATGAATAGTTATTTTTCTCTCCCCCTGCTCAGAATGCTGTATTAAAATAACTACTGGCATAGTTCAGCAGAAGCCCAATTAGCCAAATCAATTATTACTGAGTAAAGAGACAATCTTTGGTGCAGTAGGAGAAACAAAATTGGAGCACCTGGACAAAATGACAGCCCAAGAGAGCCAGTTTGCTCTTTGGACTCCGCTGTTTTGGTTTTGTCTGGGACTTTTTTATCACTAGGAATGAAAGAAAACAGCCTTTGCTCATGGATTCACTATGAATACCATCTGGCCAGGCAGATTTTTGTATTAAATAACAATTAAGTACCTTCCATCCATTATATCCTCATCCAGGTGCTATGCTACACTTTTAAAGGATAAGTACTAGAATCACACAGGGAAATGGATTATTATCCCTTCATATTTAGTCTTTAACTTTCCATCACAGATGCTACTAATTGTATAAATTTGAGTAGTTTGTAGCTGAAAAATTGTTTCAGAGATGAAACCTCAAACTTGGAAAACCTACAGGAAATGAAAATTCTTCCACTGACAGGCTATTATTATTATTAATAGGGGAGTAGGGAGGAAAATGAGTACATCCTGGGCTTTATCACTATTAGGAACCCACTTCAGATATGAAAGATCTAGAGCAGGGCATAGGGATACCAAAAGCACTGTAGTGTTGATCCTGATGTGGTAAAAGTTAGTGTTTCTATAGCAAATTCCTCCAGTCTCCATCCTGGGACAACACATCCACTTCCAGAAAGGGGACATGCAGTGTGCACTAGATCAGGGCCACTAAAAGCATAGCCTGAGTTCAGAAACACATCCTACATGAGCTCTGTCAAAAATTTGTCACAGTTTCAGAGAAGTAATATTTTCCTTATTCCCAGGGAGATTTATATTTCTTACTAGTGTACCAAAGCATCACTCAGTCTAGTGCAGCCAAAGACAGTGCTCTGCTTTTCCCTGGATGCAGCTTGATAAAAAAGCTGACTGGATCCATACCAAATCAGTTCAGAAAGCAGAAAGCAGCAATGACTATTTTGGAAGTGTCCTGAAAAGCCACTTCATAACTTCTGCTGACATCACTGGGATCTGCCAGACAGGGAGTAAAGATTTTTGGTGACTACAGCCCTACTTTTCCCTTACTATCCACCTGAACATTGCCCTGGAAAGGACCTTTCAGGTGCTCCACATGGCTGGTCTTGCTCACAGGGCCATGCACCACAGATTTCACACTAGCTGTGTTTTCATTCCAAGAGACACTGAGACACAATTTCATACTATATTAACAGTCACTTACATATATTGCTTACTGCCAGTGTTAATTATTCTTATCTGGCTTGCACAATGTATTTTTATATATAAAGAAGTAGAGAAAACAGCCTCATTGAGTGGTAACTGGTCTGATGATTTTCACACTTTGTTTTGGTTTTCTTTAAGGAGAAACTCAGCACTGCAAAAATAAGTGTGCCATTAAAAAAAATCAGTAAAACAGTAAAAGCAATGATTTTAACTCATTCTGACAATTTAAAATGCTATTAGAGAATGCATAGCCAAAAATATCCATTTCAAACATTTAACTGCTCCTGAAGTAAGTAAAACTGATCTCATTCTCCTCTTATGGCAATTTTCACAGACATAAATCTCCTTCCTTAATTGAAATCACTCCTGCTTTGTATTGATGTGAGCCAGTGAGAATTTGGGCCCATTCTTCCTAAGACAAATTTCCTCTCTGGGTGACACTCGACTGTTATTGGTCACACTAAGTACCTCTTTCTAACTTTGATTACTTCAATATGATTGACTCCCATTTTGAAGTTTAAGATTAAAGTCATCAAATTTCAAGGTTTTGAATTTCAAGAGCAGCGAGTGACTGCTAGAAGAGAAATGTTCTAAGAGATACTGTACATTTTTATAAATCTTTGTGTAGAAGTAAATTACACACTAAGGGACAATCCAAAATGTTCTTGTGTTCCTTAATCTTGCAGGACTCAAAGTTCACTGCAGGCTACAACAGCAAGCTTCTGCATTTTCAGGTCAGTGGAGACCTGACCCCTCTTTCAAATAAATGTGTTGTCAGCTACAGGACTGAATCAAAGGTAGAAGCTGAATTACCAAACAGATCTCCTACAACAGCTTCTGGCACCACATGGAATTATCACAGTAAACCAAAAAAAAAAAAGAAGAAGCTGCTTTTTTGAAGTGTTTTTTAAGACATATGGCACACTGCAAGAGTCTACATTTCCCAGTGCACTTGAGAGTTCTCTAAATTATGCTTTTGTTTTCTGCAGAAAAAAAACCCCAGTAAAACAAAAAGCTGCTTATGCCTCTGTCATCTATAGTCAAGTAAGCAAGTCCTCTGTGCTATGAGGCACCAGCTGCCCATGATGCTTTGAACAAGAGCTTTCCAAGAAGTAAAGAGGACACAGACCTTGACTGTGATGGGAAAAACAAGGCTTTTAGTCGCAGTTTCAGTTGCTAAGAGGAACAAATGTTTCGGTCCATGATGCCAAGCATGAAAATGTTTGAAAAAAATACAAAGCCATGGCCTATTGAAGCAGTTTAAATAAATATTTGTGTTAGTTCTAGATTTACTGTTAAGGGATTTTATTTGCTTTTAATTTAGTAATCTCACTAATGTGTCTAGAAGTACCTGATACAGCTAATATGCATCTTGCCACTCCTCACCAGAAAGGATGCAGGTTTTACTCAGTTTCTAAGAGTTTCCACTTGCAGGTGGGTCTAGAGCTCTAGAATCAGTTGAAAGAACCTAGTGACATCCATACAAGCAGCTATGAAGATGGGAAGCAAGCAGTAATGGGGAGAGCAGAATGGTGCATAACCCCGTTTCTCTTCCTCCTCTAGAAGAGTTCCTTTTGCTTTTTCAGGCAGAAAACCAGATGCAGTTCCATGCAGGACAAAACTGTAGTAAGATTTCTCATGCTTGATTTGTTGATGCTGTCGTGGCATTTACTACTCACTTACTGCTGTTGGCATCAGATTTATTTGTCAGAAAAAATGAAAGGTTATCATTCTTCTTAAATAGCAACCTATTTGACAGGAGACAGTGGTGTCATTTTATATACTTTAAAAAGAAAAAAAAGTGCAGCAATAGATACAGCTGCCCATACTAACATAGAAGTTTTAGTGATCCGAGTCCCTTTTCCCCACACACACACCCAGATTCCAGAGGGCACAACTCTGATTCAAGAACAGGTGGTGGCAGCCAAAATTTCAAATTTGGAGGCTTCTTCTTTTCCCTAAGCCTCCTAATCTTTAAAGGAAGAAAGCATAAGCCTAGAAGAATGCAATAGATAGACCTTAGATGTAGTAACTGAAAGTACCTTCAACACCTTCTCTTATATTCTTAAGTAAAAAAAACAAAAACAAAACATGGCACATTCAGATTTGTCTTCTGTCAGTAAATACACCACCCCTGTCCCCACCAACACTCAAGCTACAGCAAAACTCTCTTTTCACATAATCAGTTTTCATTTTCATCAGAGTTGAACACTAAGCCCACAACAGGACAGGCTGTGTCTCAAAAACACCAAGAGCTGATTCTCCATTTACCTATTGTACACATGGCCTTTTGGAGGGTCTCTGCAAAGTGGAGGACACTGATAACACGAGCACTAACATGTGTGTTTGTCCTTCCCTGCAATTCATTCTGCATTCAGCTCAGTTTTGGAAGAGTGTTTCTAGTTGAAGAGAAAAGGGTTAGGCTACTAGGCTTCCTAAATGTGAGCTAAATGTGTTTTGGCTGTGAACCCCAAGCTGACATTTCCCTATGTCACACAAATGCTATGTATCCATCAAAGATGGGCACCAGATTGTATTTTGATAGCTATCTAATCAGTGGAATATTCTCAGCCAAAAATCAGGGACTCTGATTGCTTGTTTCTCCTGAGTCCAGTTCACAAAACCACCAGTAGCATTTAGCCGTAAACCTCAGCTTCGACAGCATGTTTTAAATCCAGAAATGAAGAGACTGGATCATCATCAAACTAGCATATAAACCATTTTTTGGACTGAAAAGCAGGCATAGAGAAAGTCATTAAACCAGAATGACCAGATACAACTGGGATGGCTTTATCTGTTAAGAGTCTTTCAGCTTGGCTATTTGGCTATCAAGCTGGATGCAGGTTAACTCTACAAGTACTAGCATATAAACCATGATATACAGAGATATACTGAGATATACTGTCAAATTTTCCAGGAGAAAAACAATGCAGAGACACAGCGTTTTGATATAGTTGTCTTTTAAAACTTTTTCAGAGGATTATCTCTCTCAAAAGCTTGGAAATTTTCCTGTTAGCCTTGAAGTGATGCTTATTTCCTCACTGAAGTCCTCTGGTGATGGAAGGACAGTGACTGTCCTTATAATTTGTCACTATGGTAATGGCAGCCTCCTGCTCTTCGTTATAACCATATGCCAAATATTTACAATGAGCCAATTGTTTTGAAGGTGATTGTTAAAAAAAAAAGCCAACTAACCTCCTTGGTTTTACTTTCTTTCACTATCAGTGTGTATTGTATTCTCCAAAGTAAGGCTAATATCTCTTACATTCTTATTTCTTGATTATAGAAAATATCATATTGAGGTACTTCAGAAAAAAATCATGAAGGATAAAAATAAAGATAACCAAAGTTCTCTATTAAAATGGATATCTTTTCATTATTTATGATGATTATAAATTTTATTTACTTTTTCTGGTGAGATTTTAACTGATTTGGGAGAATACAATGTCACTTGGATACTATTTTTTTAAAATAGCAAAAATAACACTATCTTTCCAGCCTGAGAAATTCTGTGGTCCTTTATACTAAAGTAAATTTAAACATAAGGACTGAAATAATTTCTACTTCTCTCCCAGTACTCCTGATCCTGTCTGAAATTTCAAGAAGGGATGGAACCCACCAGGCATCCAGGAATACACACCCAGGCATTTTGGAAGCTCAGTGCATGCTTCATAGAATTCCTGACAAAGACAAAGTGGGGTTTAGTTACATACAAGAATTGAACAAGAAATAGGAGGGCACTAGCCCAAAGTCAGCACAGCCCCCCAGTATTTTTCCCCTAGTAATTAATTACTACATCAAACCCATTTTCTCTGCATCACAAGGCACCAGCATGTGCCTTTGGAAGGGCTTCTATGCCATGGCTACACCACTCCACATCTGGCTGGGCAGCAGGGGCTGGACTGACAGTGCTTCTGCTTAATACATAGCCTCAGATGGAAAAGAAAATGTCCCAGAGAAACTCTCATTAGCAAGATCTCTTAAAAATTAGCTTTCTTAGCATTTTACCCAACCTAAACTCACATAAAACAGCTGCTGCCCTGACAAGCTGCCACTTTTTTGCACTTAGGAGTTATCCTTGTACATCCCTGTGAGCTGAAGATGTGAAATGCAAAGCTCTTCCTCTGTAGGTTATGTCCAAACTCATTTCACACTGCACAACTGGCCCAGGAAAATGGCAATCCCCAACAAAAAAAGCTGACTAGTGCTGATTCATAGCACCCAATACAGAGAAAAAAGCCAACATTCTAAAGCTGTAAAACCTTGTGTCAGCTTAGCCCTGGTAAAGAAGATCAAACCCTTTTTGATACAGCATCTCTAATCCAAGCCAGTGAGCACAGATGTCGTCTAATACATCAGTAAATCAGACTTTGCAACTCCTTCTCCAGGAGGCTGACACATGGTACCCCAGGGAAGAGTCTAAAAGAAGTAACTGTAAACTTTAATACACCACCACACTAAGCAGCATCTGTGCTCCCTGGCTGAGCTTGTTTATTTATTTATTTATTACAGCATCCTAATGTTTGCAGAACTATGCTTTAAAGGAAATTATTTTCTTCTAATCTAATTGTACTTAAATAGCACAGCTGCACTTCAGATTGGCAATATTTGGGTAATTTCAATACTAAGGCTGCTTTTTCTTACAGCTTTGTTTTGTGCTATTTGTTTTACTTGGAAAAATTAGGAATTCACTTCTTTCCAGAAGATTTCATTTGCATTGTCTGGCTTTAGTTATGTGGCACGGAAGCAACACAGTTTAAAAGTGGGATTTTAACTCCAGAAAGCTCTTGAAATTCAGCAAAGCACATTTAGACCCNCATTCTTTGATTTCTTGGTTTCATGTTGAACTGTTTCACATTGGGCAGCCTTTTGGAATGGGAAAAAAAGCATGATTTCATCTACTATAAAGAGGCAGCACTGACCCCTAAAACTGCTTTATACAAACATTATTTCTATAGCTGGAGATATTTCCAAGCTGACACTAATGCAAGCAGCAATATCATCCATAATCTGAGCTGAGCAAAAACCCTCAAATTAAGCAGTTTTCAGAAACATGATCTTTAGTTAATGCTAGCTTGCACATCTCGATATGAATGGAAATCTTTTTAAATAGAAGATGCATTGAGTTTTTAAACTTGAAGTTGAGGGATGCTGCTTAGAATTTTTAACATTAAACAGCAGAAAGGTTTGCAGCGGAAACTCTGTAAGTGGCTGTCAGACTAATAGGCAACACAAAAGAATAGTGAATACCATGGGTTTAGATTCCCGGTGTTTTCTCACACTAATTGGATGTTAATCTTGTAAATTATTCAGTACTTCTTCAAAAATGTGTTATCCAAAGAGAAAATGTTTCTGAAATTAAGTAAGAACTTTAGTCTTTGCAAACAATTAATAAAAACCCTACATGACCATGTACAATACTGCTGTTCTCCTGTGCACAGTGTGGGGAGTGGTTCTTTGATGTGATAATCTAGGCAGAAACAAAAGGAAATAATAAAACCTTTACCAGGAAATCTAAAATAAAAGGTATGATATAAAGCAATTTTTCTAGAACAAGGTAATAACCATGGAAATGAGAAGACTCTCCACAGTTAGCTCATCCCTTCCAGTGGGACAAACAACTAACTCCTGCCATCATACCTCTATAGAGAAAGAATGTGAAGGGGTTGGTTTTTTTTTACCTCTCACTCAAACACATTTACATGTGGACAAAAAACAGACACCAGTGAAGGTTTACCTAAGCAGAGGTCAGTCAAAGAAATACCCACCACAAAAGGTTCATCTCCTCCTACATGGGAATGGCAGGGAAATAAAAGAGAAAACCAACAACTGCCATATAGACTATTTATTGAGACATATGCCTCAAAGGGAAAATAGGAAAACTTGTTACAGAACAGACATTTTTAGGTGGTTCTAGAAGAATAATCAGCATCAATTCTGCCCAGTGAAATTGGCACAATCCACAAAGTTAGACAAAGGATAAATTTTCAGGGGTGGATTTACACTGCGTAATTTAATACACCTACAACATTCCAAAATTAATGTTCCCCATTTTGGAGATAGCTGCCACATCTCCAAGGAAGGTTGGGCACTTCCCTTGATATGAAATTAGTTGTTCTCATTACCAAATCTGGTAGAGGTCTGAAAACATTGAATTTCAAAAAATATTGCCAAAGCACACAGAGTTCCTGTTATACTCCATGCTGCAGCATGAGCATCAGTCTTACCTAGACATTAAGGGGCCCTGCACAAACTCCAACTCCAGAGGAAATTTATAAGAAACCAGCATTTGATTTGGTTTTTGCTGCTAAGAAACCAAGTGCATTAAATAGAGCTGGACTTATCTTCCACAAAAGCAAGAAATAAAATCCAAACCTCACATGAAATCTAAAAACTGTCTTGCTGTATCTTATACCTCTTTCCCCCCCACCCCTTACATCATGGATTTTAATTTTCAGTTATCTTATTCAGTCATTCTTTCAAGTAGAACCCCCAGTTTGAAATAACACAGCCCAGCAAGAACTTCAATGCCTGTTCCTAAAAAAATGGACTAAAAAAGTGAACACAGACCTAATCAACAATAAGATGTCTCCAAGATAACTTTAAAACTTGGGCTAAGAACTGTAAGCAAAGGAAAGAAAAAATATGAAAAATGTAGGAAAGAAATTATTATTTTCCATATTACTTGGATGAAAAAGAAACATCATTATATGGTTTTAAGCTGAAGTTCTTTAGCTTCAGAATGTTGTATTCCTGGTCCTATGCATATTTCCACTGTGAAGAAGGATGGGGTCAAAACTTTGCTTTTTTTTAATTTACCCATATTTTACCAAAAGATAGCATTTCAAAGGCATTAAAATGAATAATTTCTTCCGGAGGGTAGGTTTCAACATTCTTTAAATGAAACATTTCATTAACAGTCATGCAGGAGAGGAGAGACTTAATTTGATTCACCCAGCTCTGGACAGGTGAATTAACAGTATTTTTTTCTTTATTCCTTAAAAAAAACCCCACTCCTTCAACTTGGAAGAGAATATTTCTTCTCTTAACCTACAGAACAATGCAATAACATAGCTGAAGAAATGGAAGAACTTTTCTTAGGAAATTCAATTTTCAGTTAGTATTTTCTCTCTCTACCCAATGTATACTCAAGAAGCAGACGAGGCCAAAGAACATAATGGCTGTGTTTAGCTTCTTCTGCTTTTGCCTTAAGCTTCACTTCACTTGCTCCCTTGGCAGCACGTCTGCCTGCTTCTGTCACAAAGACATCACCTTTCAGAAAGGACATAGAAAAGCCATTTGCCATCCCAGAGGGGCCTGTATCTGGTATCTAGCACTGTTCTCTCACTACTATTAGACCTTGGATTAAATGCAAGTTATCAGCTGCCACAAATGTTTTTTTTTTTCACAGCTTGTGTCTCCCTGGAGCGCAGTGAGAGGACAGGACTCCTTCTGCAGCCCTTCCATCTCTAGAGCTGTAAAAGGATTTGACATCAGGATGCTCAGAGCACTTTATGGGTGGAGGCTTCTTCAGTTCCACAATGCTGTAAATGTTTTTACTCCCAGATTTTTATAGCAGCTCCTTATATTCTACTTCACATACATGTGGTTTATTGGAATCTGCCTTTACCCTTGCCTGATTACAAAGTCCTTAAAAGAGGGAATAAGACCTCTGATTTAAAAGTAGGGTCAATAACTAAAAAAAGTGGTTTTTCTATTAATATTCTCAAGATGATGAGCTGGATCAGGAAAAGTGGATCCAATAAAAATGTCAAGTTTTCAAGAGCTTTAATTTTTTTTTTACTTAAACGGACAACAGAGAAAGAAACCAAAATCCAGAGATGATATTTAGAGCCAGGATCTATATCTATTACCCCCATAGCTCAGTTTGAATATCCTGGACTCTAAGCTAGCATCTGTATTTTTATTTTGAAGAATTTTCCAAGGAGATAGTCCTACTGAAAATGCCCTTACCAAGTTTGTATTCATCTCCATGGCAATTCACATGCTCCTAGTTTCCATACTGGCATTTTCTTTGTGCATCCATCACTAGTATCTGCTGCTGCAGAAGTTATTTCACCTGATCCTAAAGTTGTGATGCTCCCATGTTACAATTTGTGCTTCAAAAGCCATAGCTCTTTTCACACAAGAGAGTCTGAGGAGGTTCTACTAAAGCTGGAGACCCTTTCTGAGCCTGGTGCTGGGTCACACCTTCCTGCTGGGTTCTGTCAGGTATCAGTGAGTGGTTTGCATAGACAGAACTATGAATAATGGCTTGGGAAATAATAACTGTCCAGTTTTTCTAGTTGCTCCAAGGGTAAGATAGAAGGTCAGCATCAGCAGCAGCATGTTTCTTGCTATTCCACAGTGAGCACACAGCATCACCTGTGCCTGCTACATGAGTCCAAACAGGAAAGACCCAGCATAAATGCCATTATCACATAGAAAGTAAAGGAAGGGATAAAAATTGAGCAAGAGTGGCAAAAATGAAAGCAAGAGAAGGCAACTAAATTTCACCTCATCCCAGTTTTCCCCACATCCTTCCTGTTTGCCCTCTTTCCATTCCCCAATTGCACAGGCACATTCAAATTCAATTTCAAAGCTACACCAAACCCAAGACACCTGCCCATCACATACTCATGTATCTCTGTCAAAGGATTGTGTCCAACTGTCACGAAGAGCACTCTATATCACACAGCTTTCGTTCAGAAAAATCATTCATTTCAAATCAGAAAAACTGTTGTGTTACCAAGAGCCTCAAATCAAGATAAAAAAGGATAGAGAAATTTTAACTCTTATTTTTTCAGTGCTAGAAACTAAATGGAAAGTTTGGGGGTAGAGTAGAAAATTTAACTTATAAAAGCCAAGAAAAAAAACAACGGAGGAGTAGGTATTCAAACAAGAGTTCTGCCAAAAAAAAAATTACAAAGCCCTAAGATTCCAATATGAGGTTTGCAACTTGCATAACAATATGATGTGAAGTCAACTTAATCCTTGCAGAGAAAGATCTTTCCCTCTAAGCTTTATACAAGGCTGGACAAAGATTTGAAATGAGTAGCAAGGTACTGCATTTTTTTTTTGCTTTTAAAAATTCTCTTTCTTACCCTCTAAACATTCTTCTACACAAGCCAACTTGTAAATTCTTTTGACTGGCAGATCACACACTAGAGCAAGGCAGTGGAATTGTTGGCTTCCCTCTGTTCTCTTTCCTTTCACAAAGCATAGTGCTAAGACACTAAATTCAGTTATGAACATAAATGCTCTTTTAAGTGTGTGACTAAAGCATAAAGAGGTTTAATATCAGACACCAGCAAAATATACAGCGAGGTTTCAGTCATGCACTTTGATGCACTAGAATCAAAAAGGCTCTTACTACAGGCTATTATAACAGTGTGGTTATAAGTTGTCAGGCCCTTTAACATAAAGAATTGAGTCCCCAGAACAAAACAGACACAAAGATGATTGGAGTGGAGAGCAAAAGAAGATGCAAGAGATTTGCAGCAGGATCAAATGAAATTGCAGTGTGTTAGAAGGAGCCTCTGTTTCAACACAAATGTATAGCAGTACTACAAGGAACACAACCAAAAAAAACCCCTGGCTTTTGTACTGCAACTGACACAGGATTCCAGTCCCCAAACCTTGCATTCTGGTTAACCCAGACACTACATTAAGCAAGACTGGAGAGCACTACAATGCAGAATCATGAATGGTTTGGGTTGGAAGGGTCCTTAAAGACCCTAGTTTGACCCCCCTGCCATGGGCAGGGACACCTCCCACTATACCAGGTTGCTCAATGCCTCATCCAGCCTGGCCTTAAACACCTCCAAGGAGGGGGCATCCACAACCTCTCTGGGCAAAACTAATGACCAAAAGCAACTTACAAACTGGAATGCTATTAGTTCAAACTCTAAGAAATATACTCAGGGGATCAGGCTGGTGGGTTAAATGATGGAAATGCATCCCCTTCTCCTAAATAAGAGTGGTGAAGACTACATGCAGAAATTCTTAATTATATACAACTCGCATCTATAAGAAGAGATTGTGAAAGTAGGCCAGTAATAAACAGTTAAGCATTGTTATATCTGCTAACTGATCTGGCAGTAAACAGTAGGGTTGATTAAAAGCATACAGGCTACAGGGGTGTTAAGGAGATACTGAGATAACATTTTAACTTTATTAAGACCTTGACAACACAGGCTCTATCAAGGAGAACAATCTTTGGCATTCCTTTTAGCATATGTCTGGAACAGATAAGAAGATAAACATCACAATCAGAGCAAATACAGTGTAGGTTTTGTAGGGACATGTGAATTATATTGTTCTAAAGCCACTGTGTCTCACTTAGCACTGGAGTTAAGAATATAAAGACTGTGAACATATCTTGTCAGATAAATCAAGATATGCATTCAAAAGATCAGAGGGAATCACCCATGCCTATTCCAATGAGGAAATAAAAAGTATTTTTGGTTCCATGACTATATTTTTTCCATTCAACCACTTCCAGGTGTTGTGGAAAAATATGACATTTTCTGAAAAAAAGTCAATAACTAAGTTGCATGCTCAAAATTCCAAAAAGCACAAAAAATCAGAAGTCAATAAAGAAAACATAATATCTAATTCATAGTCCCACGCACTGCCTATCCCCCTTATCACTTCAAAGAAGCTGAAAATATCTCCCTGACTGAAAAGAATTTCCAGACTTTGCACAGAGATTATTTCACCCATCAGCAAAAGGCAGTCATTTCTGAAGTAGTGTTTAACAAAGCACCACAGCCTGGAACAAAAGGTGAAGAATAACTTACTTAAATGAAATGTGGGAGGTAATCTAGAAAAGCAGAACTTTAATTTCCAAATTAGCTCAGGGTACTGGGTTAAAAAAAATTCTGTGAGTTGTGAAAATTACAACAAGCTCTTGGAAGAACAAGATCTGAGAGTTGATGAGTGCATCTCCCCCCCATCCTGATATAACCACTACACATCAACTCCACTGCTAAGGAATTTCAGCTACAGATGGCAGCTCAAAAGTATTCCCTGGTGGCCCCTCAGCCACCACTGACTAGACTTATTCAAACAGCCTGTCAGGGAACAAGTATAACAAGATGCTTATTTACATGGGAATTCATTCTACTGACAAATTAAAGGTTCATCTAAAAGATTTCCCCATTCAATCATGAATTTGCTGACCTGAAGCAAAACCCTGTGGTTTCTTTTTGGGAAGCTATTTCTCATGTTGAAATGTGCCCTGGATTCTTTCTAACATGTCCCTCTCAGCGTAGGTGTAGAAGCATGCTGTGGACAGCTGTCTGGCCTGGGAATCCTTCCCTTAAAAAACACACTGCACACAAACAGCATTTCAGCAGCCCAGTGTAGTTCCCATCTGTCTGGATGGCATTTTTCCCTGCACCCCTATTAACAGATTTTTGCTAAGTGATACAGCTAGCAGGCTGTTGAGGGGCTTTGCTACTCATCCCATCACATACAGAGTAAGACATCTCTATTAGAGGCACCGTCTGTGCCAGCAACCAAAGGTTGGCATCAAATCCTCTGAGACTTCCTCACACCTGCTATCCAATGCAAAACCACCAAAACTCAGGAGAGAAGAAAGTACAGAGCTCTAAGGCAACCACAGGCTTCCAACAAGACAGCTTGCATTGCCACACATGACTAAGAAAGCCATGAAGACCAAGTCATTTGATGACCTGCAGACCAACAACAGGAAGGAACACACTAGAAAACACTCCAATAACAAATTTCATCATGTTGCTTCAGAAAAAAGAGACAGGTTTTGGACATTAGAGTTAATTGCACAGACCCAATCCCACACAGGAAGACAAGCAAAGCTGCATCAAAAGGACAGTCATAGCATGTGAAAACAACACTCATTTTTCTTTACAAAGTGCCTGCATTTCTCAGTACTTGAATGGCAAAACCAAGAAAGTGAAAGATTTTTCTTGCAGTGGAGTGGTAGTTTCTATGGCACCCAAACGGATGTCCATGCTATTATTTTAGGAATTCTCTGTCACTTTTCAGTTGTATTAAGATTTTTGGGAAGCAGTAAGGAGTTATAGGATACAAAGCCTCTGGCAGGAGCTGTTTGACACCTTGTGATGTTTGCACTTCTCAGCAGTAAAAGCTCCAAGAAATTATTAGTTAATGATGGCTCTTACCTGTCAGCTTCCCTAGCTAGTGATAACAAAGGGGGTTGCTTGGGATTTTGCTACATGAAAGCAGGAACTACTTCAGGAGCAATTTTAGGGCAGAGTGAAAAGAAGAAGCTATTACTCTGGGTAAGTGGGAATAGGGGTCTGCCACAGATACCTAATGCTAGGAATGTTTTTATACTTTAAAAAATACATAAAGCAGTAATTCTTTGCTTACCTTGGATATTATCAAAGATAATTATGCTTGGAAAAAAAAAATCATCTATTGAGGTTTCCTCCTACCAACTAATTCATCCTGACCGTTCTTGCAATGAAATTAAAATCGCTTTCTCTATTTGGTATTAAAAATAATCTATTGCCTGAAACCAGCCTTCAGAAATCCATATTATAATTCTGTTGAAGAGTAAAAAGGAGTAGATAAAGAGATAAGTCCCTTCTTTGGGATACAATTATCTTCCATAGCTTAAAAAAATGGTATAAAGAAGTTACATATCCTAGATTATTAAATAATGTAACAAAAATAAGCTTGTAACAAAACCCCACCCTACAGAATGCTCCTGAACACTAGTAACATCACTGTCTAACATGATCTGTGCATCCCCTCTGTATTGGGTGTTTCCTGTTCTATTAGAACTGATAATGCTTCTATCTTGCTGCAATAACAAGAAGGTAGGTCACTCTTATTGGCAGCTTAAGAGGGAACTATACACCCAAGTTATGATGTTGCAAGTTAATTTCATTACTTCCATGGCTGAAATACAACAAAATTATTTTATAATTAACACTTCTTGCTTAGTGTCAAAATCTGGATATGCTGTTTGTCAAAGCCATTAATTTGTCATATTAAGTCTTCATAACTCAATTCAGAATGCACAGTGTATATGTTAACAATTTGATTCTTGCTCAGACTAATGAGATAAATTCATCTAACTTCAAGCTTTGAATATCTACAGTTCCTGTTGTCTTGAAAACATTAATTTCTGAGCACATATATGTATGTCAGGGGCTTTCAAGTAGTTTCTTATGTTTCACAGACACGATGTTTACTGCATAGCTGTGTGTGTATCTATTGCAATCCACAGTCTCCCTGCTGATGATATTGAAAGTGTTTTAAGTGCCCCAAGTCCTTTCCTTCCTCATTTTTTACAAGTGAAAAGCAAAATGTTGTAATAGGCACTTCTATAAAAGAGCTTCTTAAAATAGTTTTGTAAAAAGGCCTTTGGTGAATTGCTGAGATTAGGAGAGATGTAAATTCAGCAACGTGAAATAAAAAAAAAAAAACAAAATAAAGGCTAGAAAAGTTATTTCTATGCCTTTCTTAAATGCAGAACTGCCTGAAGTTATGTATCACTTTCTATGTATCTTCAACAAACAAGCAGCAGCAAGCTTGTGCCTGTGTCTCTACCAGCTGCATGGAGCCCCCAGCATTTTCTCTTCATTTTCTTTCCACTTCATATTCTGGCCCCCAGCCCATTGCACATGTTGCCCTTCTTTCACCTTCTGGGGGCTACACCCAAAGGCATGTGCAACCATCAGCCAGGGTTTTACAGTTATATGAACCAGATGGAACCTCTTGTTAAGTTCATGCCAATGTCACACATGGTTCAAGTCAGAGCCCAGTAATTAGACCATCGCCTGCTTCTGCCTGCATTCCTCCACTGGAGATACACAAGCATCTTACATAATGTTTGGCTGCCTCCCTACAGAGTGCCCCTGGAGAAAAACACTTACACAGATACCAACAGCTTCCTAATGTTCAACTTAACAATGCAAACTCATACTAGCAAAGGAATTGGCACAATTGCTTCAATCACTTCTAATAAAGAAGCAAGTGTAATAACCAGTTAATGCTCTGCATTGCCTTAGCCTTTGGCCTCTTCCAGCCATCACTTACTTCTTCAGAAAGCCACTAACTGCTTTGGCATCTTAGCATGGCTTTAAGTTATTTGAAGACTGAAAATTATTTTGAAAAACATTTAGAAAAGGCAACTACCCTTATAAGAAGTATTTCTCTTATCTTAATAAGACTGCTACTAAATATAAGTAATGCTGTCTTAAAAAAAACTGCACAGAGCTAGGAAATGAGACATGATTCCTTAAATATAGCTTCCTATTTCTGAAGTGTACCTTTAGCTAATACGTCCATAATGGCTAGAAAAGAATAGGACTGTGTAGGCACTTGAGCAGTGTTAGAAATGGGAAGGAGGAGGTGTTGCTTGCCTAGATTATTTCTAATGAGAAGGTTTCCAAGCAGACTTTAACATACTAGAAATTGTATAATATAGATATTAAATCTCCTTTTTCAGATCTTCATAATCCATCCAATGAAAGTAATGCTATTATTAACTGTTAATGACAAATTTTATAATTTTATAGATATTTTTTGAGATTATCCCTTATGAAGACAGCCATTACATTCTTCTGATACCATTTATGTTAGTTCCTTCTTTAAATTGTAGATTCTCCCAGAAGCAGAGCTTAGTTCTGATAGTCATACTCCACTGCTGATGAAGACTGTCTCTGAAGTATCTCTTAGGACTTAACACATCAAATTCAGATACCAAGGATTCTAATAAGTATATCTTTAAAAAGAAAAAAAAAAAAAGTATTTTGATTCCTAAAGATAATATTTCCCTCTAGGTCAGTTCTACTGGAACTGTATTACATTTTTTGCTATTTCTTGAAAAAAACCCACTGTAATGCTGTTCTGCTCTTCTCAAACCTAAAGAAGCACTTTGCATCACTAGTTCTAGCAATCAAGCAGGTAAGAAATAGAAGTTGATGTGACCGTAGCCTACAAGTAGTAATGCAGAGAGAGAGAGAATATTTCTGACCAGAGAATATTCCAGCTAACCAATATAAAACATAGTTCCACAGTTGGAAATCAAAACTGGGAAAAAGACTTGAGGGGAAGGATATATCAGCTACACAGTGACTTACATGGATGTTCCATTTTTTGAAGATTTTCCACTCAAGATTATCTTACTAGAAGAGATGCTGATTTTGGTATGAATTGGTGGGATTTCACTATGTGTGCATTACAGGGAATCTGGGGTGAGCACAGGAGTGCCTTCTTGTCATTCCTCTCTCTGACTCATCATGGTTTTATCACCCTCTCCTATTTATGGCCTCTACCTTGAAGAAAACTTGACTCATCACATCCAAAGCCACCTGTCAGCTCCTGCAAATGCTTCTTTATTTAAAAGGGCTTGGCAGAGATGAGGATTTCCCTGAAGCACCAAAACCACCTGCCTCTCCTTCACTTTCTCTGCTCTTCTCTTGATCCCAATCCTTGCTACCTTCACTGCAGTTTTATTTACCTTAATTGTCACCAGATCATGCTATGCTTCCTTCTCTTTATCAGTCGCCCCTATTTGTCCCTTCACAGAAAAGCATTAGACTGCATTTTTAAATTTATTTTGCTTGGAAATAATAGGCAACTAAGGTGTGACTGCCATCTGAATTTTAGATACAACTTCTGCAGATGGTACTACAGTTTTTCCCTTCCCACTCTAGTCAAAGGCATTTGAAATGTATTGCCAATTATAAGACTGCTTAAAAATTCCATATTAATGTATTTTGCAGCACATTATTCCAAATAGCATTTGTAGAAATAGCATTTTCTCTTTATCTAAACAGGCAAATTCTCCTTCTGTGCCCTGCATTGCAATGAAATTCATAGATATAAACAAACTAAATTTCCTAATTTGTGAAAAGATGTCTCATTACCATGGCAATAACATGGTCAACACTATTCATATCTCTGTCTCTTTCTACTAGAAAACAAATAGCTCTTCCACAGACTATTGACAAATGATCTCCAACAATGACCAGATGAAAAAATTTAGCTCTTTTAATTAGTTAAAGACACAAAACTAGAGCTTGCTGTTTCAATCTGCTTAGGTAATATTTACTTGGTTCTCCAGGTGATTTCTGCTCAGAGAAATCTCCCTAGAATTTCAGACTTTGTATTTCAGGATTGGACTTCTGTCTGAAAATGGCTTGAGTGCACACCTTTTGCACGTTGCCTTGCTCACTTGGCCAGGAAGCCCCAAGCTCTGTGCTGTGAATATGGAGTACAAACTGTCTTGTCTGCACACTCATCTTTCAGGAAAAAATTTTCCCCTCCACAGTTGACTGAGACAAACTCAATGTCTTAAAGACATGAGACTAAAGCATCATCAAAGACAAAGAGGAAAGCTGAGTAGTGGAGAAGATATGGATCATCATTCTCAGACTTCAATATGATTTTGTAAGGTCCCTTCTGATCAGGGTTATACTACAATTCCCTAGTCATTTCTAAATGCAAAAAAAAAATCAGGGTAGGAAAAGGTTTTCTTTGTGATTCCAATTTATAGCATACTAGCTAGTTTACCAGTTGTGCTTTCTGATTAGTGGTAACTAATTAATGAACTGAAAAATCAGGAATATATTTCTTTCCCTTACCTACCGACTCTACCTTGCTTCCTAACCTACAGACACCCATTCACACTGCTTATAGTCCCTCACTCAGGCCAGTCTGCCTCCCTTTGTGTTATCCCTCTTTCTCTTCCAGTCTGCAAAACAGAGTAGGAAAAACATGCCAGCAGCAGACAGGTTTAGTTATTTCTCAATACAATCTTTCTTCAAGGAGCCACAAGATCTTAGGCTAAAGACTGTTATAGCTTTCAATCAAAGTTGGCTTTAGCTAGGAACAATGCAATAAGAACAGCAGATAACTAAGTTTGCACTGCATAACCTAGTAATTTCTAGAATTCAGTTACTTCACTACCAAACAGCTTGTTTTGGCACCTAGCTGTCCTTTGTTTCAAGGCACACTATTAAATTTAGCCCAAGACACCCATATGGCAGAAAATTCCAGAAAATTCTGGAATTATCTATTGTTACACTTGCTTTACCACAAGAAATTCCTGGTTAGGAATCATGGATCCAATGCAAGATCTATTTCTGCCAACTGGAAATATTCCAATGCAGTAAGACACATCCTATGTTATGGAAGATATTTCAAATAAAACTTTGATTTAGGTCTAGCAAGGCACAAGCTCCCTTCTTATAGGCTTTGCCATGCAAAAGATGACACACAGCACATTGGCTCCATCACACAACCTATTTCAAAGACTTAAGGCATTCTTTCACTCAGTGAAGTGCCACAGGGCTAAACCATGCAGCTCAAGTCATAACGAAGAGTACCAGGTTTCCCTGCATCATACTATAGAAGTGGTCTGTAAAATCCAGACATAGGTCAGGGAAAATTTCATTTTAAGAAGAATTCCTCGTGTTCCACCTCTGAGTTCCCAACCTAGGTCAGGAGGGCAATGAGGCAGTGCTGGAGTGTGTCTGGTTTGTGCAGATCTGGGACAGACCCTGAGGTTACACAGTGCCTCTCCAGGTATAGGTAGCTCCTGTAGATAGCATGAGAATGACAGTGACTCCAGAATTGCCTCAGGATTGTTTTCTACAGCTCCTGCACAATGACAAGCTGCTCCCATAGTACAAAGCTTTTTAAGCCTCTCCATTATGCTCTGTTATATATGAACACGACATATATCAAGCAAATTTTGTATGATTCAAACTTGTGGCAAAACTCTGCTCAGCCTGTCTGATAAAATATCTGTAAGGGGCAAAATTTCTCCAAGCTATTTTATTTTGGTTATTTCCATGCCTTCATGTGTTTTATTTATGTATCCTCCTTGATGAAAGATGAGTGGCAAGTATATTTTCTCATTTTATGTCATGAATATTTTAGAAATATAGGTGTATATGTCAATAATATCCGTATATAATAGAAGTTGTCTTTAGTATATTAACATTTACCAATGCTTTAAGAATCTCTATTCAGAATGCAATTACACCTTAAGAATCCATATTCAGAATGCAATTACACATTGATTGCTTTCTTCATCATCTGCAGTGACATTGACTCTATAGCCAAGTCAAATCTTATTCATACTTGCATCACAGTCTGATTTATTTATGATGTATCAATTTACAAACACAGGAGTTGCATGCAAGGTTTAAAAAAATGCTCAGAAAGCAAAAAGTGATTGTACTTGAAATGACAACATAAGTACCAGGCAGAAAAAAATCACAAACTGTGGAGAAAAATAGGGGAAAAAAAATTGTAAGTAAACAAAGATCAACAGAGTAAAATACTTTAGTCCAAAGACTGCATCAGTCACCTTGAAAAGAAGGTTTTTTTGGTGAGCTGACTCCACAGAAAGGTGCCATGAGCTGAGAAGAGTCAGAAGAAATTCAAACTCAGCTAAACGAAAGATGAAGTAAAAATTGCAACAAACTCACTTATCAAAGAATGCACAGGATGAGATACAATTGTTGAATTATTTTAGTTTTACAAGCAGTTTTGAAGGTCTAGGTTAAAGTGTTTACACGAGTTTTTCCAGCCATTCAGTTTAAAAAATGCAGCATCTGAAAGTAAAGACAGTTGATGCTGTTTCACTTCAATTTTTATATGCTATTGAAATAGCAGTTAGAAATATTCTATTCAGGAGATGCACATGGATGTGGACTCTTCAGGAGTATGAACTGGAACTTAATGTGGGATCTTAAAGAGTCTTCCCAATTCAGTAGGGATTGGAAATCTTGGTGCCCCCAGAGAACAGTGCTCTCAGTTGAAGTTCAAGCTCACATGAAAATAGCTTGACAATTATAAGGTCATTGTGCAGATCAATTCCTTAAAACTGTGACTAGCTGACATGCTGCGATTACTAGATAAAGATTACCTGTGAATGCTCTTCTGAATGGATCCTCAATCTCTTTTTTTCCCAATCCAGATTCACCAATTAAATTACCAGTTACTCCAACACGAACACGGAGAAACTGTGCAAATAATTTTTAAGTCACTGAAATCTTGTTCTTATACCAAGTACATACAACTCTATTCAGGAAGACAGTAGAGTGCCTAAAATTGCTAAAGAAAAAATTTCTAGTCAGATCTCAAGCCAAGCCACATTTCAGAAAGTTTTTAGAAAACTTTATTTCTTAAATTATAACACTGAGATTAGATGCTGGAACCTAAGCTGTTTTTCCCCTTTGGGGCACATCATAATAAAAATCTTATAAGTAATCCCTATTTAAAGATAGATTCTGCAACTAATGTAAGTTCTAATGTCATCAGCAAAAGTTTTCTCCCTTCATACTCACACTCTAGAACCAAAAATCCTACTATTGACAGTCCCCCAACTGACTGCTGTAGAAAGATATTTTCTAAGTGCTAAGGAAGCTCTTGAACACATGGACTAGCAGTCCATATTCCTTGTCAAAGAGCTCACGTGCAATTCTAAGGTCACATTTACTGTACTGAATCCACAGGAATTTGTCAGCAAATGTTAAGGAATGATGCTAAAAAAGGGTAGATGAATGCTATTTCCACATATAAACTATTTCACTCATGTCCTCACATAAATACTGCCAAGCATTAATTACTGTAACACATCAAGAGATATTCAAATTTAAGTGCACTTTTGGCAATGCCCTTGATAATTACTGACATGAAATTGCAATGGAAAGCCTCAGGACCATTCAAAGCATATACTCTCTGTATACTCTATGATTCAAGTCCACCAAAGTTGATGCAAATTTTTCCAGTGAGTCAGATACTGAATAGTCATGCTAGAGCTACGTGGATGTGATTTATTCTTGTTCCCTTCAGGCACAAACATTTTCAATGGGACTTATCTGTTCTTAGTCTTACAAAATAATGTGTGAATTAGGATAAATCAGAAAAAGTTATCTTAAAAATATGTTATTTCCACAGTGCTGGATACACTGGAAATATTTGCTTGCTAGGCATGAAAAAGCATTGCCATTTTCAGTAGCAATCCCAAAATATAGCATGCCTCAATATCAAAATAGCATCTGACATAATAGATTTCTCTTTAAACATTTTGCATATTGTGTCAATTAGAAGATGAACATTTTTCTATACAACATATGATTACTTGGACAACTACATATGAGCCTAGACCTCCATCTCTGCTTACTATGAGATCCTCTTCATGTTTCTGATTTAGGCCAAATAGATTTCTCTTACATAAACTAATAAATGTTCCCTAGACAGAAAAAGAGTCATCAGCTGTTCATAATGCTGTTCTGAGGGTTTGCAAGTCACAGTTACAAAGAAGAATAGGAAGTTCAAGGTTGGAAAAAAAAAATTAAGAATAAACCTGGTAACATTGCCTGAGGCTGCATGTCGATTAGAATAATGCCTTAATCCCTTCTTGTCCAGCTCCCTGCTCTCTTCAGCAAAGTATTTCTTTTTCCAGTTTCCTCATCAAGAGAAACATCTAATAGTTACTCAGCCTGCTAGCTTAACCAAACACAACTACTCAACCCCACTTTGAAGTTATCATCTTGACAAGACCTTTTTCATAAGGTAGCTATCATATAGACCAGTGCAGATTCTAGCTTGCTGTTCATCCTGCATCAGAGAGATTTACATGTTTCAGCTGTTACTCATTCTTAGTATGGATTTTTTTCCCTTTTAAAAGTAGAATATGTGTCTTCCTCATCTCTGAGCTGATGTTGCCACTGGCATTGACAGTCCTCTGACCCATAACTCTTCCCCTGAAGATTTCCATCCCAGTCATGCATTCAAATCTATATTTACCCATTCATCTTCATGGCACTTGTTCACTGCTCAGGGGAAAAGTAATTTTTATTTTTCCATTTGATTGATGTTGTAACATTCAGGATGGGAACATGGGATTAGAACAAGTTATACAGTGGGCAAGGATTTTCTCCTGTTACCTACCTCCTGAATACAATGAAACAGGAGCATTCCTATGCCATAAGAAGGAACTATATGCCTATACCATCTTCCACTGTAATATACACGAGGATTATATAGGATATGAAGCACCTCCAAAAGACATCTACATTAAAAATCTGGAAAGGCAGCCCCCATTTTCAAAAGGTTATGCATTCACTGCATAAAGAGATTTTCAGAATCTGAAGACAGGTGATGAAAAGAAACCTCATCACCAACAGTACTGAAAGCCTGACTTCTTGTGCTGTGTTTGGATAGCATTTCTCACATCAGGGTACATAATATCTTCTGTGGAGTGCAGAACCTTTGCTGAAGTAAAAATAAGGAGCAATTAGCCCATAGATGAATGCCAGATTTCCCTGGATGGGGAGAACTGAGGTATGCTTTAACACAAGGAGAAAATCCTAATACATATCATACCTAACATTTGCAGGTAGCACAGCTGAAGCAGCACTTTCAGCAGTTCCAGGAGACATAGAAACCAAGTATTGAATTAAGATCCCTATGGTAATTATCAATCCATCACAATACTTTATGCTTTGCAGAAGTAATATTTGGATAGACTTCTGCTGAAAATTAACATCAGCCTAGTGATAAGGACTGATCCAAACAAATCTACATCCCTAAGAATTCCTCCCAGTACGTTCACGTTGAAAACTCTGACATCTACATTCTTGTCCAAGTATTTAAGGGATAAGACAAAGGTGGGGTTCAAGTCAGTAAGAGCTTAACACTCAAAGATAACATTTTGCTAAACTGTGGGACTTGGAAATTTGTGTTCTTCCCTGTGAAATGCTGTGTAATTCTTCCAGTCAAGGTCTAATTTAACACTGATAAAGAGAACATGAGTTGTTCACAATCCCCAGACTGTTTATATAGTAGGAAACCAGTTTCATCCTTAAGAAACTGAAGAGAATAGATTAGCACTACTGCACAATTCATTCAAGATTTATTTCACTTGATTCAAAGGGGTCCAAATTACACATTCAAGAACCAAGCATTGTTCTGGGCAGAGAACAATCACTTCCAATAGTGACTTCATCCTCATTCTTAATATTAGTTTTCTGCAAACTCACAGATTTTGCTGAAAATTTGTTTCTTCTACCATCAAAACAGGGATGATATTCATCACCAAGAAGAGTATGCACAGTAATTGCTTCAGAGAATCCAGAAAAAAATTCTGTTGTGATAATATTGGCTCAATTTCTCAGTGTTGGCAGATACCAGAAGCACGCTCACATTAGTGAAGTGTTTTATTCCCTTTAATACTGCGCTCATATTTGTCAAATCAAGAGTCCAGGTGTCTTTCAGATGATGGAAAGTCTCAGCAAATCAATAAGAAATGCCTAAATGAAAGAATCTGTGCACATAGTACTTCTTAAATTAAAATAAAAGTAATTACTTCATTTCAGCAAGGCACAGACAGATTGATAGATGATCCATACATCAGAATTTCTGCATGCCTGAACAGTTTTGATAGTTATTCAGATGTTATTCCAATGGAGCATTTAAAACTGGAATTGAAAATTGTGTCGAGTTTATGCATCTAGGCCATTCCTCATTGGCAAGTTAATGATTACCTTCTGTCATAAAGTTCTCCCTACTACTTCAGCCTACAATTAGGCCAGCATGATGAAAAAAGTCAAATTAGTCATGTGGTTTTCAGATAAAACGTATAGACAATCATAATTTAAAAGTTTATCAAAAATAAAAACACAATTCTTTTAGAAGTGTGTCCCCTATTCCCTTAATACACTTTTTTTTGCCTGGGTCTGGACTTGATCCTGAAAAAGGAGCTCAAGAATAAGGAAAGCAGGAGGGAATGGATGTGCATTTATTTAGGAAAAAAACCAAACCAAAACACCACAAAAATTTAGGAAGCTTTTTGTGCTTCCACTTTCCCCATAGAGCTTGGGATTGTTTTTCATTTCTATAAGTCTGCTTTTTTCAAGTGGTTTTCTTATTTCTCCTCTTGTCAGTGAGGGAATTTTAACACTGTGCAGAGACCATATTGCTGCCACAAGAATACATAAATCTAATAATCTCCAAGTACCAGAATGACCCAGAGATGTTGGTGCTTACACCAAACCCAACCAACAATCACAGATAACAGTGTACTGAAGCATCAAAGACAGTAACTCCACTTGTCTGTGACTACAAATTATTTAAATAAACCTCAAAAATGAGGTAATGTAATAGAACTGTCACAGCTGGCACTGGGGATTACTGATGAGAGAAATAACTCAAATTCTAACCTATTACAGTACTTCATTAATTAGATCTTCCACTTGTAGAGCACATTTTGAAGGAAATACTGTGTGGTTACACATAGTAATTTATACAAGGACTGTCTGTAATAACCCATGTGTTTGGCTCATAATTTTCTTCTCTGCTGCTTTATTCACTCACTAACTGCTATAATAATTTCCAAGCATGAATCTATTGTTGCTTACAAACATTTGCACTCCTTGACAGACACTGCAAACTGTATGGACGATAGAAACTAACCTTGTAATATGTCAAAGATATGAACTCTAATAACAGACTTCTCAAAACCTGCCATGGAGAATCTTGACTTAAAAAATAAGCTAATAAAAAGGATGGAAAGGAGATAGGACAACTTGCATCATCAAATGTCAATAGCAGTTATTAGAATCTCCTTTCTAAAGCTAAGTTTGACAGTGTTTTTTCATGCTTTATTTTATAATTTCCATAAGGGCAATAGACATGCTGGATTGGCATACTAATGAGTGCAGAACTGCAAAATTTAGATAGAGGTATTGTGGTGTGGGATGAAGAAGTGAGTGGTTCTCTAAAACAGGCTGTCTGCTGAGCTTTGGATAATCTATCCTCAAACAGCACATTCCAAGTCTTGAGGATGTAAATGTGCTTTCAATATTATTACGCTCACAAGAATTGCTTGACCACAGCAAACAGAGTCACTAATAGAGCAGTGAGGAACAGAAAACTTTTAGAAATTTATTAATAAGAGCAGTGAAAAAGAAAACCCCCTTCTACTCCATACTGACCAAGATTAACTAACTGCTGTAATTTTCCAAAATTACAGAGGAACAATTCAAGTTGCAGAAATTTAGTGCACCTTTAGACAAGCATCACTGCGGGGAGATACTTTCCTTTCTTGCCTACAACTGCCACTTTTCCAACTCACTGTTATCATCAGCACAGTGGCATCAACATCTCTACTCCCCATTTTATTCACATAGGACTCCAAAGCGATTACATATCACACTAGAGAAAGTTGAGTGGATTCCCAATTAAGTGTGAAGATTGTCAAAGATTGTATATATTGCTTAATCCAAAAATGCATTACTCCTCTCAATCTGTCATGGAGTGATTCATGAGTAATTCATTTATAAGCTATGCAAAAGCTCTCCCTGTTCAGAGTTGCTTCCTAAATTTAGATTCCACAGCAGTTCACTTTAAAAGAAATATTAAATCAGTGATATGTGGAACATTATTCTTTTACATAAAAATAAGAGGTTGTCTGGGGATTCTAATTAGTTCAATCTGTGAATGAGTATAACCAACTTTAAATACTAAGAATAATTTTGAGAACCTGTTCCACTAATTAAGAGCAAACTTTGGCTGTAACTGAACTGTAGCATCCTGATAACTGGAGCTAATAAGCCCAGGGTAGTTTCAATGACAATTGGGTCTAGATAAACATGTTGAAACTTTTTTTCCCTGACTTGAAAACAGTAAAGACTCAGCTTCACAGTCTTGCCTCCAGCAATACTTTACATAATGGTATTTTATAAAATGTCATAGGCTCTTTCAGTGCCTGAGGACCTACCATGAGAGACTGGCATAGTTCTATAGGAACTAAATAATAGGAACATCATTAACTTGATTGACTGCATATGGATCAAGAAGGGTTAAACTATTCTTTCCATAACTTGACCCCAGAAAAAATTTTAGAGAACAACTTTAATTGCATTCAAATTTCCAAATGGACTCAGTTTTGCCTTTGGGCATGTTGCAGATTTTGCATAGACTCACATTTACAGTTGAATGTCAAAGACTTTTACTGTCCCTACAAAATCAGTGTACAGACAAACATTAAACAAAATTGTTTCTATCCTAAGCTTCTGGGTTTCCAGTTGGAAAACAGGAGCCTTGAAAGATGCATCTCAAAATAGAGCTCTTGGTACTTTTCCCTTTATTACTTTTGAAGTAAGTTTGGATGACCTTGCTGGGTACACAGCACACTCAAAAATATCAGAATTATTCCCTCTAAAATAGATAATTTTCTGTTGCAAGAGGCATTAGTTAACACTTTTGGAAGCTGATTTTATGATAACATTAAGTACTTAGTGAAAACTCAAACACAAAAGCAAAAAGAAACAGCATTTTAAATATAAATTACACTTCTGGGAAAAATAACAAACAATTTACAAATAATTGCACTCCAATAACACTGTTAAGAAAGCCATGTAGGTAAACAGAGATATTAAAATTCCATATTGCCAGCAGAGCACAGAGTAAAAAGAGAATACAAGGAAATTACATCTGAGAAAGCATCCAGAAAAGCGTATTTACATGGCCTTTCATCTCTGGCAGAAAACATGGTGATCTGGGAATTCACCTTAGCAATCTTGCCATTAGCTCACAGCCTGTGTAAAATGCACAGTAGAATGTGAGGGGAGAAAAGAATAAATACATACAGCTTGCAGAGAAAACCATCTTGTTTCACTAAGATCTATGTATTGCCAAAGGACAGTGACATTCAAAACAGGAAGATGGCCAACAGCAGCCCCTATAGCACATTTACGTTAAAAGCTTGAAGGTATGTGAGCAGTAGAGAAATTCAATAAGCAGCATCTTTTTTCTTTGATTTTATGCTAGGCTTTTTCTAGTAATAAGACAAATTAATCTGAAAGCCAATGAATATCACATCAACTCTATTTTTTCTCCTGGGGAAAAAAAATAATTTACCCAGTCAGATATCTCAATCAATTCACAATAAAATTCAGGACTGTATCAGGGAATAAGAAAAAGAACTACTCTGATTCCAAATAATCCTCTTTGAATGGAGTTCATAAAGCACCTCTGCAATCTTCTACCCAGACTGCTTCAAGGCAAGTTACCTCATGAAGCCAGTATATTATCATGTACAAAGAGCTGTTTATTCTCAGGCTAATCTTTTTTCCTGTTTTTTCCCTGTGTAATAGAAGTGAGCATATTGGTACAGTAGGAGACCTGGACTCTTGCTTTCTTTAACCATGTTATTTGTGAAGCTACATATCCACTCAAGAGTCAAAAGCAACAGTCACTGCCTGTCACTTCATGGTGTGCAGGTCAAATCCTCTCCTGTTTCATGCTTCAAGCTCATTCAAAAATTGTGCCTGAAGAAACCTCTAATTTCTTTCATATGCAGTAGTACCCCCAGCAGCACAGAACACACAATACCAAAGACATTGGAAAATAATATAGTGGTCATTATGAGCTATTCTTAAGAACAGGAAGAGCAACACCTGGTGACCAAGTACACTCCTGTTGTGCATTACTCCACAGCTGAAAGACACTTGGTGTGAAGAATCAGTAGCAGTAACTGCATGCCAATGCAGGGCAGAGAGATCTGCCTTATGGCTAAATGGCTCAGCCAGCCTCTCCCACCAACATCATTGGTTTGAAAACTCTATTAAAAAACATACTAAAAGGATTTTTAATAAGGGAGCAGTGAGAGGAGGGAATAAAAGGCCCAACCTTATGGAATACCTAAACTGACAGTCATGTTTTTAAGCAGCAACAAATAGGAAAAAATTGAGAGCCTAAATGAACTAAAATAAGTACTTTGCCAAAGGAAAAGAGTTGATGGATGGTACAAAAGCAAACTAAAGATCTATACTCCTAACTTGAAATCTTTGAGGAATAAATCAGTCATGTCACCAAACCTGTGCTTCCCCTTTTGCCTGACCTACAGAGGTCCCTCTGTAGGTCATGCATCCCTCTGCAGGTGATGTTGAACAGGACTGAGCAGGATTCAGAGTGTCATGTTGTGCACAGTCAACACATTGGTATCAGGAAAGTGAAGTGTTAATGTTCTTCCTGATATGAAATCCTTAGAAATCACTATTATGTAATCACTGCCCTTTGCAATTGAGCCTGGATAATTTTTACCCCAAACTTAGTCTTCTATTTTTCTTATATTGCTTCCATTCTCTCTTTTGCTAGCTTCAGTATCCCAATGCAGGAGTGAAACTTTTTCACACTGATCTTCTTTCTAGATAATATGAACCAAACACAGGCAATTGCTTCACGAAACAAAGGGCTGCTGTTTTCAGTTCCACCCTCTCCTGCAAAGAGTATGCTCTTTGTATAAAAGATGAGGATGCAAATTTATATGACTGGTTTTCAGTTTTTTATGCCAGCAGATCTGCAACCAAGCTTTGTAGAAAACTAAAGCCTGAAGGCTTAATCTTGAAGTAGCTGAAAGTTGATAGCAAAACTTCCATTAATTTAAGAAACATGGTCCTCAAGCTGACTTGAGTTCGACCTTCTTAAGATCATAGTAAAATGTGTAGTAAACTTGTCTTATGCAACAGGGAGATTTGCACAACCTGAAATTTATTCCTCAAGATAACATAATCCAAAGGAAAGTTCATTGTTCTAATTGAAAAACAGAAGAGAGAATAGGTATGTTTCTAATGTCTCCTATATCCCCCAAAGCAAAAAATGTTACATCCAAATTAGGTGAGTTATAGCTTCTGGGCTCCATTTGTCTAATATGCTACTGGAGATAACTCCCCATTTTCTGAATTGTTGTGCAGGAGTATAAATTTGATTTTCACAAAAATCCCCTCAGATTCCTAATGCCATTCAAACTGTGATATCAGTGCTACTAATCACATTTCCTCTTCATGTCCCTCCTTCTCTTTTCCCTCTAGAATCAAAATAGATGCTTCTATATCAACAATAAATGAATTTGTTTGCTTCCCAGAAGCCAAATTAAATGTGTTCTTTTATACTCAGCACTAAAAGAATAGTGAGAAATACGAATAAATGAGAGACATTAATTAAATTTCACAGGGAACCACAATGCTACAAATGGAAAAGAGAACCTATTTTTCCTGTAACTACTATTTTATGCTAAATGCATCATAATTGAGATTAAGATGAGATTAAGAGTTTGCATTTTCTGTTTGTGATCAGACTGCAGGCTACATCTAACTCTTTGCATTCAAACCTAAACATGAGCTTTCTGAGCCATGGGTGTAGACATGACACAGAGATCCAAGCAAGAAGCTTGGATCCCTGCTTAGCAGGGAAGTGCATAATGAACCTCCAGCACAGGCTATCATATAGGACACCACTGTTGGTGTCATTCTGTGATTCTAATAATAAGCCCCTCCAAATTCTTTGGCCCATGTTCCCCTTCTCAAATAAAGGGGGGAGGGTCTCTAGAGGTCAATACCCTGCAGTACACATGCATCCAGTGCTTTGTATGCCTTCAGGCACATCGTAGCACAAACAAAAGTGAGGCCAACAGGGTTGCAGGCCCTTGAATCTTCCCTAGGTCTGGTGACATGGTTGGTCATCATATAGATACCTCTGTCCACATACTTTCCCTTTCCCGAGTTGACCACAGAAAACATCCAAAACACAATAAAAATTATGTCTTGTGTGAAAGAGTTCATTGGTTTTTTCTGAATTGTTGGGATTTTTTTAATTGAGAGATAAATCTATAAAATGTTTCAAGCTCATCTTCATGCATTTTGTTACCTTACACATATATAAAAGCCTTTCTAAGCTTGCAATTCTTCTATTGCATATTAAAAGCAGGCCATATAAAACCAAATACAAGAAATCTTAGGAAGCATAAGGAATTGCAAAGTCTAAAACAACACACAACCTGTGTTTACAGCAAAATAGTTATTCCTCAGCTTGTTTTGAGGCAGTGGAATTGCTCCTGCTCCCCATGTTAGTTAACATTTTAGCATCAAAGGTCCATCAAAAGCCTGGCATCACTGTGAGCCCCCCCATTCATCTGTTGGGGGCTGCAGCTCTGCAACCTGCACATCCTTGCTTTGCACCACACAGGGATTATTAACAGACTGCAGCCAAAGAAAATCTTTCCCCCGTGAGCATGCTCAGCCCTTTTAATACTCCTAATCCCTGAAAGGCTCAAGTCAAACTTAAATCAAATAAGAAAGGATCTTTAATAAAGGGAGGATCCAAGACCTTCATTCTCATACTTGAGTACAGGAAACCAGCAGAGGAAATACAATCCTCACATGCTAGTGATTACAGAGAAGGCCTGGCAGAGCCTGTGAGTGCCCCAGCAGCTGCACAGATGTTACTTCTAAATTGTACTTCCCTGAGCAAGCAGTTAAACTCCAAAGCAAACAAACTCCAAAGCCAAGTTCTACCAGATGAAAGCCCAACAAGACAAAAAAAATTCCACTGAATATACAACAAAAACAGTGACAATAATTGTTGGGTATAAAACAGTCTGTAGTCTCTGGAAAATAATATCCAGAAATAGGTGACTAGCAAAGCAAAGATAGTAAATATGTGCATAAGCCCCTAGCTATACCCACCTAAAGACAGAGCTCTCTCTCTGTGCACATGATCAGGTAATCTAACATGGTGTGAGCATGCACACACACATATAATTGCTCTACCAAATATAATCTTGAGATGCAGTTAAAAAAATGTGGTGAAAGAATATTTGCTGTCGAACAAAAATCAAAGTAATTCCCAATAACTCACTGACTTCAGGGTAATTTCTACTGGATCCTGTTGTGTTTATTGTTTAATGTGATCCCAAGGGACTTTCCAACAATGGGCTGTAACCAGTTTGGGTTTGTTTGGTTTTTTTTTTAACACCCATTCTTTTCATAATTCTTCTCATGCACAAAAATCTGCATTTACCAGACAGTGATCTGCACCTTCTCAAACATTGCCAGAAGATCATAGAAAATTATACTGCAATGCATTGAGTTTTTTCAGAGGAAACTGTCCTTCAAGCAGTAATTTTCTTTAGGGTTTTCTTAAAAAGTAGGGTTGGCAGCACATTGCAAGGCAGCTCCTGAGGTATCTCCTGGATTGTCATAGTGCCACAGGAGAAAAGATGGGCGCTTCAAGAGCTCAGCACCAACCTAGACCCAAAGCAGGTTAGCTATTACTTGAATGGAAGCAGCATTATTTTATTTCTCATTTGAATGGGAGTAGCATTAGGTCAAAACTATGTCAGTCAAAATTAGGAAATATAAACAAGTTGCATCTGTGAACAGGAGTGCTGAAAAAAAATCAATGCAGAGCCATAATGTCTAGTTAAAGTCTGAAGTTAATTGTAGTAAATGAAAACACAATAACTTGATTCTCTGGAAATTCTGAATTTTTTATTCTTACTGCATTTAATGAGGGTTTAAATATTTTTTCCAAGCCAAATAAACCTGCCACTTCCATGCTGAAAATGTTGAAATGAGATGCTCTCAGCAGTTGAAATCTGTTTCTTAAAGCTTTTCCACAGGAAAAAAAATGGATCAAATCAGCCCTTTCCCACACAAATCCGGTTTTGACAAATTGGCATTTCTACATGAAATATGTTCTTCTAAAACATCCTGTTCAGTTCTATTTAAATACATAAAAAATGTGAGCAGTGAAAAGATGTGATGAAGTATATTTTATTTAGGGCTCAAATCATGAAATACTGAACATGGCTACAGGAACCTTATTAAATAACAGCTTAAACGAAACAAAACTGACTGTAATGGGTTTTGAAGCTGCGAGGGGAGATTGCTCAGAGAAAGTACCCATGTTGCAGACTAAATAATTTTAACATCACTACTTTTCTCAGGGGTTCATAACATCCAAATGCTAGTTCAAATAACAGGGGTAAGATAGAATGTCTTTTAACTTCATCCATTAGAGCTCACTCTGCCCAAATAGTCAATCAAGGACTTTGTTACTTACTCACAGCTGTGAAAAAAGAAACAATGCTCACTTTAACATTGAAATTATTGATTTTTATCACTCATTTCTTCTTACCCTGAGATAGGATATAGGTTGGGTCTTCAAGCAACTGATTGAGAACAGGGCAGCAGTAGGGAGATGCTCTCCAATTGTTTCCTCATTATGACTATATTTAATAAAAACCTCATCTGACCGGTCCTAAATTGCACTTTATCATACAGATGGAGTCTCCAGATTATCTGACAAGGTGCAATCCCTGCTTAGGAATGATAATACAATGTTGAAAATCATATATAAATTAGTTATACCATAACTGATTGGGAAAGCCACTCATGATTGTTTTCCTGTTAGCTCCAAGTTCTTTGTGAATTATGAACCTCTGAGAACAGATAGCTTGTACTTGGAAGACGTATCACTCAGCCAGTTTACTTTTTACTTGACACCTCAAGATATTGAAGAGTTTTATATGAATTCTTGTGTGATACAGAAGTGTATAACTAACAGAAGACCTGTGTTTAATACTGCCATTAATAAATATTTTGAAAAGCACAAACTGCAGTCTGTGAGAAAGTCAGAAGTGGAAAACTGGCTAGAAAATGTAACAAGAAAACAATTCTATTAGTGAGAAGTGCCTGTCAGCATGTGCAATTTACTGATTTTATTCATTTCCATACACCTGTAAAATAAATTTGACCTTGCTCTACTCCTCACATTATAGTAGCTTGTGTTCAATCAATCATCCTTTTTATATGAATAATTTAGCTTCAGCAATAGCACATTACTCTGAAAAAATATACCTGGAGAGATGTCTCTGTGACTTAAGTATCACAATAATATAAAAGCAGGCTTGTTTTCACCTGCTAATGTTTTCAGAATGAGCAGAACAGGTAACAATGTATCTACACTCAGTTGTGTTTTTTTTTTTTAAATTCCAGGAATATTTTCATAGCAAGGGTAAAAACACTTAGGCCTCAAAGAATTTTTTAAAAGAGATTTGAATGGAAGTGAAAAACTGGGCAAATCAACACTTTTCTAGTTTGCTGAACAGCTACAAAACAATGGGGCAAAAAAACAATTTACTTTGGATCAAGTTTAGGGCCATGAAGATGGTCAAAGGGCTGGAGCAACTGCCCTATGAGGACAGGCTGAAGGAGTTGGGGTTGTTCAGCCTGGAGAAGAGAAGGCTCAGGGGGGACCTTATAGTAATTTATCAGTACCTGAGGGGGTCCTACAGAAAGGCAGGGGAAGGACTTTTTAATAAGATATTGGATGGGAGGACCAGAAACAATGGATGTAAATTGGAAGGGGGTAGGTTTCTATGAAGATCATGTCAGATTCTTTCCCCTCACTCCCTGTTCTCTTATCCCTTTGCTCCTCACAGGTGCCAGCCCAGCAGCCCTGACACCAGCCATTCCCCAATGAAACATGAGGAAGGCCCCTCATATTTCATCTCATTCCCATTAATTCAGCCATCCCATAGCAGCCTCTGAGAAGCCATGGATGTAGACATGAGCTGGAGTATTAAAGACCTTGCAAGCCTGCCTCTTTCACTGTTTAGAAGAGCTTGTGACATTCTCCAACTTCTAATGTGCTGAGGTAGCTTCAGCAAGCTGGTGTATATTGTATGACCTGATCTAGGTCTTCGGATGGGAGGACCAGAAACAACAGATGTAAATTGGAAAGGGGGTAGATTTAGACTTGACATAAGAAAGAAATTCTTTACAGTGAGGGTGGTGAAACACTGGAACAGGTTGCCCAGAGAGGTTGTGGACGCCCCCTCTCTGGAGGTGTTCAAGGCCAGGCTGGACGAGGCTCTGAGCAGCCTGATCTAGTGGGAGGTGTCCCTGCCTATGGCAGGGGGGTTGGAACTCGATGATCTTTAAGGTCCCTTCCAACCCAAACTATTCTATGATTCTAGTTCCTGGAGTAGGTGATCTTTTAAGGCTCCTTCCAATCCCTGACATTCTGTGATTTAGAAGCCCTCCCCACCCCAGGACTGCCCATCTAGACCTTCAGAATCAGCTGCACACACCAACAATATATTGGCCCAGAGACTTTTATTGATACAAATCCACCTCCAAGGTAATTTGTCTGCATCAAACTCTGCCACGTCGATTTGTAAACTTAATTAACTGTAGTCTCAATAAAAGCCAAGATTAGGAACATGATGATTAATTAGATCCTTTTAGGTAATGCAGTGGTTGAATTAGTTGAGTAAAAAGAGTGGAGAGGCTGGCAAGATAACGGTCCACTGATGGATGTAGGTTTGTTGTACAAGAGCAAATGCAAGGACCATTATGCATTAGCACAATACTAATAACTACAACATTAATCATCCAAAGTATGTAAATTCTTTTTTCCTGAATCCTAGGTTGTTTATTGTTTTCCGTTTATATATTTTTCTAACAAGCTCATAAACAAGTATACAGAAAATAGCACTTCCAAACATATAGAAAGCCTAGCAGGTTTAGAACTGCATCAACACAGATTTCTGAGAACCAGTATCTGAGACAGTTTTCCCCTCATTCCTTTTAAAGCTTTTTCCTCTAGCTCTAGCAAATTTTGCTTTAAAAAACCCAAAATTTACTCCATTCTCTGGCCAGAAAGCATTTCAAAGGTCACAGGATATTATTATGTAGCTGTTGGAAGAACTGCTGCACAACAGAAAATTATAGGTGTATCCAGGACTCTGGTTTATCAAAGTCAGGAAGAAACTTGTAAAGCTTAAAGACTTCTGGAGGTTTTAATCAAACTGTTGTTTATCTTAGCATTTATAAAACAGACTACATTGTCAAATTAGAAAGAACATTTCCTTAGGCCTGCAAGTAATTGGTAGTAACCAAATGGATTAACCATTGGTTCCAATGGTCTATTCTAGTTATGCAAAGACCTTGCAGGCATCATTACTTATCTGTCCCTCTTTTTCCTTCCACCTCTTATCAACTCATAAGCCTTTCCAATACATGTACAATTAAATGTTTGATTTCCAGGAAAGTAAGACTTCAGCCTAACTTAGGATTTCTTAATAGTAAGTATAATGCAAATTGGAACATGAAAAAACTGATTAGTTTCTACATCTAGGTAAAGACAGAGTTTAGTCTCCCCCATTATTTTTATATCCTCCACCACCATTCTCCAGACTAAAAAGATTTAGAGGGTAGATTTTTTTATGAGATTGATCTACATTGATGCCTTTCTTACTTTATTGAAAAAAGTCATATATATGACTTTGTTTTGTCTAATTTATCAGAAACTTCTTGTGAATTAGAATGAGTGAAATTTGGTGGCGTAGTCCTTGTGACAGGCATTTTCCTTTTACTAGCTAGTACTGGAGTTTATGGGCATTGTTATTGTATAATTATGCCAGGTAATTAGTTGCTTTTTTTTCCTATATACATCTGCAATGGGTGTAAATAGGTAAATACTAAAACTATTGTGGCCAAACCATATGAAACAAATAGTCTCAAAAAATAATAAAAAAATCAGGAATCTTTAAATATTCAAAACTAGAGAACTTTTTGGGGTAAAAAAGTGAAACTATGTGCAGGTAGCTATTTTCTTTCATTGTCACTTCAGAAACAAAACTGCAACTGAGGAGCTGACTAACTTGATCATTTGCAGTGAGTCACAATTAAATGGAGGCTGCCAGACTCAATTAACATATCAGTATAGAGCAGATATTGTTCTAGCAAACTGAGGGGAGAATTGGCTTTTTCAGGTACTGGGATTTCATTACTTCATGCTCATGCAAAAAGCCCACTTCACTTGAACAGTTCCACTGTTCAACAGTAAAGAAACTAAAGCCCAAGAACTGCAGTATATTAAGGCTCCATACAGTATGTTGGCCAAAAGTTAGCTTACTAATCCATTTGCATACCTGTCCTAAATAAGTCATATCAGTGTGTTATAAATGGCTGCTAGGCTTTAAATCAGATTAGTGGGGGCTTTTGTTTCTGTGTTCTAAATGCTGCCATTTTTTAAAGCAGCTATGATAAACAAGATTTACTTTAAGTATTAGACTAGCACTTGCAGATGAGAATCCAAGTGGATTTTGTTATGCTTAATAGACATTGAACTAAGAGTCAAATACACTTTGTAGGCAACTGTAGAGATTTCCTCCTCCACTCAACAACAGTTCAAGAAAACTTTACACCCTTTCCTGTGGTTCAAACTGACCAGCAGCAGAACAAAAGCCCTTGAACTTCACGCCTTTTTAAACCAAACCTCAACATAATGACTGGAAAGGGGATCAAAAAGCAGATCACTCTGCAAATATGAGACAACAGGAATCAAGTAATGCTACACCAGTTTTTGTTATGAGACTTTCTTTCATTCAAAGGCACAACCAGTAGACCATCCAGGCCC